>CM034236.1:11505333-11832833 GCA_019916065.1 Vitellaria paradoxa
TTGCATGGCCTATTATATGTTTCAGTTTCTTGGGGTCTTGAATTCAAAGAAAGCAAAGATTAGAGAGCTTCGAGACCGGTTGTCAGAACAGGACAAATCTGGGAAGTTGCCTCAGGAAGAGGAGGAAGAGTCGACAGACAAAACTGAGAGTTTTGATGGTGAAAGTGATGATCAAAAGAGTGAGGAAGAGTCTACACAAAATCTTACTGGCACTTCAAAGGATGTACCTGCAAGTAGACCTCGTCGCAAAAAAAGGAAATAGGCAATCTCACCAACTGAGCTTGAGTTGTGTTCCGGCATGTCAAGTGTCTACCATAGCTTATAGTTTTGACTGTTTGTAGAAGTTAGTCTCTTAGTTTAATTAATCTTGTAAAGAAGAATGGGCACCGTGCTTATTTTGGAATGCAGTGCAGTGGATGTAACTGATCAGTTGGATCATTTGAAACCGATGCAAAGACATCTAAACCTGAGATTGTTCATTACTTTCTATCTCTTCTCTCTTGGAAGGAAAGGTTTGACATTCTTTTTTATGTCAGTTGGGGAATTCCATTGCTCGGCCGTTAGATTTTAATCAAACTATCCCGACCTCAATATCATTGAGTTGACATTGAACCTCCCCCTTTTCTCTTGGATGGATGATTTTGTCATTTGGGAGATCATTCTCTTGAATGGATGATTTTGTCTTTTGGGAGATCAAACTCGTGATTTTAATAATAAGTGTTGTATTTCTATAACTTGATAATTTACTCTGTATTAGCTCTTTTATTTTTTTTAAATAAGAAAAAAGTAGGCAATTTTTTATTTTAAAAATTATTTATTCAATGTCACTTTATACCATATTTTTAAATAATTATTTAAAATAGAGAATACTAATTTGTCTCTTTAAATTTTGAAAATTACAGTAGAAATCCTCTATTCATCATCATTTTACACTAATTTTTCTAAATAACTTTTTAAAATAGATATTATTACGATCTTTTAATTTATTGAGGGCCCGTTTGGTTTGAAATAATTTGATGAAAATCTCTGAAAATCTCTATAAATCTCTGTTAACTTTATATCACATCAATTTTTTTCTCTCACTGCACGTATTACGAACTCTCTCCAAACCACAATTTATCTCATTTTTTCTTACTCCAAACAATCCCTGAGTTAGAAATTTTTTAAAATAAAGAAAGTGTACCTAACTGAGGAAATGAGATGTATACCTATACTTAGAGTGTCATTATTCGTTTTCTAAGAAACATATATATGCATATGATATACATGTACTATATAGACACAGACACGAATATAATATGAATACGTTGAGTATACAACAAAAAAGTATAATTTTTATTTCCTTTGCAAATGAATAACGCATCCCCAACAAAAATAGGTTAATACGTATTTTAATACATAAAACATAACAATGCATAAGATAGCAAATTCTATAATTTTAGAGTTTTAGATACTCAAAATTAGGTTTATATTAATTATATATATATATAAATAATAATAAAATAATAAAAGACGCTATTTATTTGTATTTGACATGTATGTTTGAAGAATATACATGTTCAAAAAATACAACAATTATCTTAAAATATTTGATAGTTTATAACTCATTTTTTTCTTTTTTTCAACAAAACCTATAAATGTCATTTGTCATAACGACATAAACCTAAAAACAACTAGATGAAATAGGTAATAAATCCCTTCTAACCATTTCCTTCATGTGCACTCTGGGCTTATCAATCAACTCTATTTTCTCCTAGAAATCCCTTGGACGATAATATCGTGTGAAAATTACATTTAAATTCCCTTACTTTTTAAATAACTATTTTTATTATCCTTTAATATTTAAAAATTACACATATCTTTTTTATTTTGAAATATTGAATGTCTTTAGTGCACTTTTTTTCTTTAAATATTTACAAATTTCTTCAAAATTTAAATTTTATATTCGTTGCACAAATTATAAAAATTATTTTTACTTACTACATAAATTACGAGATTATAATTTTTAAAAATTAAAATAACTCCAAACACCACATTATTATCATTGACAATAAAAAAATGTGAGATAATTAAAATTTTAGATTTTCTTTTTTTTTTTTTGAATTCGGAGGCTATAGGTCAAAGATCCAAATATGTGTATGGATTTTTTAAGTTAAACAAATATGCGCGTTTGTAATAGTAAAAAACAAGATAAATTGAGATAAAACGTGATTTGGGTTAGTCTTAACGCCTTTTTTTAGTTTTGGCAGTAGCAAACCGTGGGAACGGTGTCCCAAACCGTTCCCACGGATTCAAAAAAATTCGGATAAAATAGTGATAATGGTACTCGTTAGAAAGCTTTCAACTAGAAAAATATGATTATAAAAAAAAATTTACATATTCAGTTAACCTCCTTTCAAATTTTTTATTTTTTTAAGCGAAATATTGAAATTTTTTGTAATTAATAAAGGTGAAAAATATGAAAATTAGTAATGATAGTAAACAAAATAAAGATTTTTGAAGATTTATTTTGTTTCTTAGAGTTCCAAACGGAAACGCTATATAACACGAATTTCAGTACAATGCTACCTGACCGACCTCAGAAGGCCTCCCCATTTTTCGTTTTTATTTTAATTCTCCCATATTTTGCCCACTGTCTTTCCCGAGAGCTTTTCTTCATGCTTGATGAGCCCTAAAAATTCTCGAATCTCCCTCAATCTCAAGGTCTCACTCCTTCATCTCTCTCCCTCGACGTCAACCAACGCCGACGCCGACACCGCTTCACCACACCCCTGCAAACTGATACTGTTGGAGCACTCACCTACCTTTACCTTTACCTTCCACCACTGCCTCTGCGCCGCTGGTAAGCTTGTTTACTTTTTGTTTCTTCTCTAGCTGTGGTGTGTATGTGAGGTTGCTTTAAATCCTTGTTCGCAAAACTTTTCTCGCAGAATAATCAAATTGTTCGTCCCATTATAGAATCTGAAGCACCTAACTTCAAATTTTATCTTGCTATAGAATCACCTCAACCAACTCTTACCTGACCTAATTTTGTATAAACTTCTCTATTCTATTTTTCTCATTGTGCTTTTGATTATTTGTTTATTATAATGTTTAGAAAATTCATCGTTGTTAAACCAGTAATCTGAAATGGGTATGCATTATATATAGAATACGAATTTTAGTACAACGCTACCCGATCGACCTCGAAAGGGCTCCCCATTTTTCCTTTTTACTTCAATCCTCCCATAGTTTGCCCACGGTCATTCCGAGAGCTTTTCTTCATGCTCGCTGAGCCCTAAAAATTTTCGAATCTCCCTTAATCTCAAGCTCCCCCACTCACTCATCTCTCTGCCTCGATGTCAACCGTTGCCGACACCGCTTCACCAAACCACTGCCAACCGATACCGCTGCAGCACTCACCTACCTCTGTCTCTACCTCTCCTCCACCACTGCCTCTACGTCGCAGGTAAGCTTGTTTACTTTTTGTTTCGTCTCCAACTGTGGTATGTGTGGCAGGTTGCTATAATTCCTTGTTTGCGAAACTTTTCTCCCAGAATAATCAAACTTTTCTCGTCACATTATAGAATTCGAAGCACATGACTTCAAATTTTGTCTTGCAATAGAATCACCTCAACCTAATTCCTTGAACGTACTCTTACCTGACCTAATTATGTATAAACTTCTGTATGCTATTTTTCTCATTATGCCTCTGATTATTTGTTTATTAAAACGTTTAGAAGATTTATCGTTATTAAACAAGTAATCTGAAATTGGTATGTATTGTCTATAGAATACGAATTTTAGTATAATGCTACCCGACCGACCTTGGAAGGCCTTCCCTTTTTTGTTTTTACTCCAATTCTCTCATATTTTACCCATTGTATTTCTCGAGAGCTTTTCTTCACGCTCGCTGAGCCATAAAAATACTCGAATCTCCCTCAATCTCAAACTCTCATTCCCTCATCTCTCTCCCTCGATGTCAACCGACGCCGACACCGCTTCACCACACCCCTGCCAACCCATACCGCTGCAGCATTCACTGACCTCTGCCTCTACCTCTCCTCCACCACTGCCTCTACGTCGCAGTAAGCTTGTTTACTTTTTGTTTCATCTTTAGCTGTGGTGCGTGTGGGAGATTGTTTTTATTCCTCGTTCGCAAAATTTTCTTGCAGAATAATCAAACTGTTCGTCCCATTATAGAATCCGAAGCACTTGACTTCAAATTTTGTCTTGCTGTAGAATCACCTCAACCTAATTCTTTGAAGGTACGCTTACCTGACCTAATTATGTACAAACTTTTCTATTCTATTTTTCTAATTGTGCCCCTGATTATTTGTTTATTATAACGTTTAGAAGATTTATCGTTGTTAAACTAGTAATTTGAAATGGGTATGCAATGTCTATAGAATACGAATTTTAGTACAAGGCTACCCGACTGACCTCGGAAGGCCACTCCATTTTTCGTTTTTACTTCAATTCTCCTATATTTTGCCCACTGTATTTCCCGAGAGCTTTTCTTCATGCTCGCTAAGCCCTAAAATTTCCTGAATCTCCCTCAATCTCAAGCTTTCACACCCTCATCTGTCTCCCTCGACATCAACCGACGCCAACACCGTTTCACCACACCCCTGCCAATCGATATCGGTGCAGCACTCACCGACCTCTGCCTCTACCACTCCTCTACTATTGCCTCTGTGTCATAGGTAAGGTTGTTTACTTTTTGTTTCTTTTCTAGTTGTGGTGTGTGTGGGGGAGGTTGCTATAAATACTTGTTCGTGAAACTTTTCTCGCAGAATAATCAAATTGTTCGTCCCATTATAGAATCCAAAGCACTTGACTTCAAATTTTGTCTTGCTATAGAATCACCGTAACCTAATTCTTTGAAAGTACTCTTACCTGACCTAATTATGTATAAACTTTTTTATTCTATTTTTCTCATTGTGTCTCTGATTATTTGTTTATTATAACGTTTAGAAGATTTATTGTTGTTAAACCAGTAATCTAAAATGGGAATGCATTGTCTATATAATACAAATTTTAGTACAACGCTACCCGATCGACCTCAGAAGGCCTCCCCATTTGTCATTTTTACTTCAATTCTCCCATATTTTGCCCACAGTGTTTCCTGAGAGCTTTTCTTTGTGCTCGCTGAGCCCTAAAAATTCTCGAATCTCCCTCAATCTCAAGTTCTCACACCCTCATCTCTCTCCCTCGACGTCAACCAACGCCGACATCGCTTCACCACACCCCTGCCAGCTGATACCGGTGCAGCACTCACCGACCTCTACCTCTACCTCTCCTCCACCACTGCCTCTGCGTCGTAGGTAAGGTTGTGTACTTTTTGCTTCTTTTCTAGCTGTGGTGCGTGTGGGAGGTTGCTATAAATACTTGTTCGCGAAACTTTTCTCGCAGAATAATCGAACTGTTCGTCCCATTATAGAATCCGAAGCACCTGACTTCAAATTTTGTCTTGCTATAGAATCACCTCAACCTAATTCTTTGAAGGTACTCTTACTTGACCTAATTATATATAAACTTTTCTATTCTATTTTTCTCATTGTGTCTCCGATTATTTGTTTATTATAATGTTTAGAAGATTCATTGTTGTTAAACCAGTAATTTGAAATGGGAATGCATTGTCTATATAATACGAATTTTAGTACAACGCTACCCGACCGACCTCGGAAGGCCTTCCCATTTGTCATTTTTACTTCAACTCTTCCATATTTTGCCCACTGTCTTTCTCGAGAGCTATTCTTCGCGCTCGCTGAGCCGTAAAAATTCTCAAATCTCCCTCAATTTCAAGCTCTCACACCCTCATCTCTCTCCCTTGACGTTAATCGACGCTGACACCGCTTCACCACACCCCTGTCAACCGATACCGGTGCAGCACTCACTGACTTCTGCCTCTACCTCTCCTCCACCACTACCTCTGTGTCGTAGGTAAGGTTGTTTACTTTTTGCTTCTTTTCTAGCTGTGGTGTGTGTGGGAGGTTGCTATAAATACTCGTTCGCAAAACTTTTCTCGCAGAATAATCAAACTGTTTGTCCCATTATAGAATTCGAAGCACCTGACTTCAAATTTTGTCTTGCTATAGAATCACCTCAACCTAATTCTTTGAAGGTACTCTTACCTGACCTAATTATGTATAAACTTTTTTACTTCTCATTGTGTCTCGGATTATTTGTTTATTATAACGTTTAGAAGATTCATTGTTGTTAAACCAGTAATCTGAAATGGGAATGCATTGTCTATATAATACGAATTTTAGTACAACGCTACTCGACCGACCTTGGAAGGCTTTCCCATTTGTCGTTTTTACTTCAATTCTCCCATATTTTGCCCACTGTCTTTTCCGAGAGCTTTTCTTCGCGCTCGCTGAGCCCTAAAAATTCTCAAATCTCCCTCAATCCCAAGCTCTCACACCATCACCTGTCTCCCTCGATGTCAACCGACGCCGACACCACTTCACCACACCCCTGCCAATCAATCTCAAGCTCTCATACCCTTATCTCTCTCCCTCGATGTCAACCGACGCGGACACTGCTTCACCACACCCCTGCCAACCGATACCGGTGCAGCACTCACCGACCTCTGCCTCTACCTTTCCTCTACCACTGCCTCTGCGTCGTAAGTATAGTTGTTTACTTTTTGCTTCTTTTTTAGCTGTGGTGTGTGTGGGAGGTTGCTATAAATATTCGTTCGCGAAACTTTTCTCGCAGAATAATCAAACTGTTCGTCCCATTATAGAATCCGAAGCACCTGACTTCAAATTTTGTCTTGCTATAGAATCACCTCAACCTAATTCTTTGAAGGTACTCTTACCTGACCTAATTTTGTATAAATTTCTCTATTCTATTTTTCTCATCGTGCATCTGATTATTTGTTTATTATAATGTTTAAAAGATTCATCGTTGTTAAACCAGTAATCTGAAATGGGTATGCATTGTTCAATCAGCAAGATTCGTCAAATTCTGCCTATATAATTTAGGTTTTAGGTTTATTTATAGGTTAAATGGAATGAGCTTGGGAAAAATTTTAGATTTAGTTTTAAAATCAGGCTGGAAACGAGCTTAATATTTTATATTCCCCCAATTCAGCCCAAAAATTATAAATATTTTTTTATAAAATATTTTATTATTTAAAAATCATTTATGTAGTGTAAAAATAAAAATATATTTAAAGACATAAAAGACAAACCAAACTAAATTGACATTCACGCAGGCTTGCCATTTTATAGCATGTCAATTGGTTTAAGATGTGCTTACCAATTTATTGCTTGTATGTAAATTTAATCTAGATGCATCATGTAGCCAGCAAGCGTTTATGGCTTAATGTTTCAATTTTATTTGTTGTTTTTAATTGTAAAAAATTAGATAAATGTATAAAAAAATAGTTTATAAATTAAATAAATTTAAATGGACAACTTAGTATTTAAAAAATAACGTATTATCAAATTTTAAATAAAACAATAAGTCTGGTAAAAACTATGATGGAGCTTGGCAATCATAATAATGCTATAATAATAGCATTATGGGTTTTACTGTTTGGCCTTTTCAAACTCAAAAACACTACGGGCTAGGGATGGAAAAGTCAACTCAAACCCATCAACCCATTCGATTAAACCCATTTTCAGGTTTGGATCCTATTATTTTATTAATTGAGTTGTAATTGGGTAATTTATAAAATACTCATTTATAAATGGGTGTGTTATCCCAAATAGCAACACTAGAGGGGGGTGAATAGGGTTGCTTAAAAATTTTGCAATAAAAATTTCAACCCTAAAACAAATATGTCAAGATGAATATGAAATGCACTAAAAAAAAATTATTTAATATTTGTGAATGAAGAGTGAGTGCTAGGGTTTGCAATAAATATAAAGAGAAGGGAAGAGAAGCAAACACAATCGATTTATAGTGGTTCGGCTTTAATGTTGCCTACGTCCACTCCCCAAGGTCTTCCTTAAGATTTCTTCACTATTCTTTGAAGAGCTTATTACACACTAGCTTCCCAAGATGCTAGAAACCTTTTCTGAGTGATTTTATCACCAAATCACTCACACAAGTCTCTCTCAAAGAAAGTCTCTTGTTTTGGTTCTAACACTTGAACCAAAACCAACAAGAGTTCACCCAACTCTCACAAATTAAAAGAGCTTTAAATTTCCCTTTCTTACAACAACAATGATAAGTTTAAAATTCAATCAAATCAAAAAGAAACTCTCACAAGTTGAATATGAAAGATGAAGCACAAATGTGAGAAGAAATTACTCTATGTTTGCAAAGATATGGAATTTCTTGCCTTGT
Organism: Vitellaria paradoxa; assembly: GCA_019916065.1. Lineage (NCBI taxonomy): Eukaryota > Viridiplantae > Streptophyta > Magnoliopsida > Ericales > Sapotaceae > Vitellaria > Vitellaria paradoxa. Next base: position 11,513,620 of record CM034236.1, read on the forward strand.
TCTTCCCCTTGAGTCTGAGTTTGAGGCTCTATTTATAGATGAAAATCTCCAAATGGCCGTTACAAAGTGAAAAGACACTTTTGCCCTTAAAAGAAATTGAATTTCCTTGCTTCCAATGCTGTCTTTCAAATTCAGATTTTCTGAAATATATTTGTGACCGTTTTTCACCCTCAGAACGTTTAAATCTGACATTGCCTCAAAGTAAAGACTTTGTAGATAGATAAGTCAGCTATTACATGTCAAATTTTGAGCTTCATCCAACGGTTAGATAGTCAGATATGACTTCTGAACCGAGATCAGCTTCTGATAACTTTTTCTGACATTCTGAATCTGTGTTTCCAGTTTAAGCTTCTGTTTCACCATGATACTTTTAGAATTAGAAGAAACTTAAACTACAAAAGTTGTAGCTTTTTAAGTCTTCTTTTCACACACAAAAAATCAGAAGTTTTAAAGCTGTAGAGTATGAGTTATGTCTCAAAAACTAAGACTAGTTTAAGAATCCAGAATTAAAAACTTTTCTGTAATGACTAATATTCCAACTCATGTTTTGATATCTTAACCTCAGATCCACAAAAAGTTCCCTTCGGTAACGTTGTAGATATAAAAGTCTAGTTTACTATATTAAAATTTCATGATAATTGAACCGTTGGATCTTAAGATATCATCTATATACTGACATGTGTCTGATTTCTCTGTTTACCCGAGTTAACCTCTAGTTCAAATCTTCATCTTACTTTGATTTCTATTACTCCCAACTTTGAAATTCCTTTATTCCTTCCTCCAAATTATGTGAAAATATCTAAAAAATAATATCAATCTCTTCCAACTCTATTATCTTGAATCTATCAAATGAATTATAACATTTCTTACAATGTCTATTTGAAAATTTATTGTGAAAATTTAATTCAATATTTGTTATCATCAAAATCAATTGTAAAACTAACTTTATAAACCTTAGACCAACAGGGTGCAATTGGGTTATTAAACAAGACCCGTTAAAACGGAGCCGGCTCTCTTGCAATTTGGTTTTCTGTTATTTCTCTACAATTATCAGATCTCAACCCTCCATTTCATTCAGCGGCCAAAAATTCAATTTGTGGGCCCCATTTTAAAAGCCATTTCTTTTACTTTCTTGCATTGGTTTTTTATCAGTTTTCTTTTTCTTTTCTTTTTTTTTTCTCAAATGAAACCCAGCTTCCGTAACGAAGAAATTATTTTTTCCATGTGGTGCAAAACTCGCTGATTAAGCCTTTGATAAAAAAAAAAAAAATAGTCTCAACTATAATATTAAGAATATATCAGCCTTTTGACATAAATATTTTGTCTGAGATAGTGAATTTGGTGGTACTTAATTTCATTTAGTAAAAATTTTTATTAATTTTTATAATTAAAATTAAAATAAAAAAATTTATGAGTTAGATTTGATTTCATTTTATCATTTAAATTTTTTTTATTTATATACCATTTGAAATCTATTAAAAAAATAATAGAATTTGATGTGTATTTATTTTCTTCTTAAACCATTTAAACAAATATACTCTCAAATCAAATTAATTCTCTATTTTAAATCAAACTCTTGTTTTTATACTGTTATTCTGTTATTATTACATCTCAACCCTTCATTTTATTAAATGGCCAAAAACTCAACTTCTATGAGTCCCATTTTAGAAGTTTTAAATATAATATTTTCTATTTATATATCAACTAATATACTAGCCTTAAAAACTTTACAAGTTTTTTTTTTTTTTTCTAAAGCCTATAAATAGATTTAAAAAAGAAAAAAAAAAAACAAACAAACAAAATATAGATTGAAAAAACAAAGCTTATAAAAAAATCTTATAAATGAAAATGAATAGTAAATAGATTAAAACAAACAAAAAAACAAACAAAGCTTGTAAATAAAAATAATTCAACATGCTTTACAACCTTGATTTAAGCAAGTTCAAAAATAATTTTGTAATTTAAGCAAGTTATTTTTATACCTACAATTGCACCATGAACATATATATTATACATGATATCATGATACGAAATTAAAAAAAAAAAAAATTAACTAGAGCTAATGTGCTTGATTCAAGCCCCAATTAATTTTTTTTTTGATAAATAGCTTCTTTAACATTTTTTTTAATTTTGTATCATGATATCATGTATAATATATATGTTTATGGCGCAATTGTAAGTGTATACATAACTTGCTTAAATTATGAAGTTATTTTTGAACTTGCTTAAATCAAAGTTGTAAAGCATGTTGAATTATTTTTATTTATAAGCTTTGTTTGTTTGTTTTTTTTAATCCATTTACTGTTCATTTTCATTTATAAGATTTTTTTTATAAGTTTTGTTTTTTTCAATCTATATTGCATTTGTTTGTTTTATTTATTTAAAACCCCCAAAATGGGACTCATAGAAGTTGAGTTTTCGGCTATTTAATAAAATAAAAGGTTGAGATGTAATAATAACAGAATAACAGTATAAAAGCAAGAGTTTGATTTAAAATAGATAATTAATTTGATTTGAGAGTATATTTGTTTAAATGGTTTAAGAAGAAAATAAATACACATCAAATTCCATTTTTTTTTATTAGATTTCAAATGGTATATAAATAAAAAAATTGAAATGATAAAATGAAATTAAATCTAAATCATAAATTTTTTTATTTTACTTTTAATTATAAAAATTAATAAAAATTTTTACTAAATGAAATTAAATACCACCAAATTCAGTATTTCAAACAAAAAATTTATGTCAAAAGTCCGGTATATTCTTAATATTATAGTTGAGACTATTTTTTTTTTTTGGATCAAAGGCTTAATTGGCGAATTTTGCACCACATTGAAAAAATAATTTCTTCGTTACAGAAGTTAGGTTTTATTTGAGAGAAAAAAAAAAAAAAAGAAAGAAAGAAAGAAAGAAAAGAAAAGAAAAGAAAAGAAAAGAGAATAAAGAGAAAACTGAATAGAAAACCAAAGTAAGAAAACAAAAGGAGTGGCTTTTAAAGTGGGGCCCACAAATTTAATTTTTGGCCGTTGGATGAAATGGAGGGCTGAGATCTGATAATTGCAGAGAAATAATAGAAAACCAAATTGTAGGGGAGCCGGTTCCCGTTAAAACACTCAATTTAATTTAAAAGATTAATTTATTTTCTCTCTCTACACCACTCCCTCTCCTCGACACCGCTCTCTCTCTCTCTCTCTCTCTACTCCATCCTCAGGGAGGCCACCTCCGCCGTCGCCAAGCTCGTCGGTAAACCGAAGCCGTACGTATTCTCATGTCTCTCTCCAGACACACACACACATAATTTTTTTGCATTTGTCAGATTTTTCCAGCATGTGAAATTCTGAATTTCTTCTAGGGTTTCGGCCAAATTTTACGTTTACTCTGTGCATTACACTTGCAATCAATCTATCTAAATTATGTTAAGATTTCGGACAGGTTCGATGGGTTCGTGTACAAGAATCGTCTGATCGGCATTGACTCGATCAGGATTGAGGCATTCTTCGACCCCCTCTGCCCCTATAGCAGAGACTCTTGGCGTCCTTTGAAGCGAGCTCTCTATTGTTAGTTTCCTTGGGCTTCGGCCACCGATATAAAAATAATTAAGTAAATAATGAGATGATGGTTGCTTTAACATGCAGAATTCTAAAACAAGCAAATAATCAGTTCAGTATCCTTTGGTATTACTTTATGAGTTGGGGTTGTGCCATAATCCCAATATGCCTTCAGAGCTTTGAAAAATTCAGGCCACCATACTGGTCTATGTTCAGAAATGGTAAAACAAATCCAATTCTAGTGACATAACAATGCGTGTGAACTGAAGCTGCATCTCTATAAGTTAAGGTAGATGTAAAATGACAAGTTAATTGTGCGAAGTTCTGTAGTGGGCTACAATTTCTGCAAGGCAGTCACTGCCTGGCAGTGTTAACATCCCCCTAGGGGGCGCAATAATAAGTAAAGGCTGGCTGGGAGGAGAAAAATGAAGTGGGCTTTTCAACTATTCATAAACTTCTTGGGTTGCTATGCTTGAAAATGAGTTGCTGGTTAGGTTTAAAATTCTTATTCTCTTGTTTCAATTTATCTTACTCATAATGGACTTTGATGAGCAATATTGTACAATGAGATGATACTCTGCATAAGAAGTCAAACCTACATGGCTATTTGATATTCACGGGGATAGGAACTCAATTCATTATGCCTTCTTTCATCCTTTTTTTGTCAAGGAAGCTCGTTAACTCCTGACTCAATAGGTTTTAGACGTGTACTTTAAATCCATGCGCCTGTTACTCTGTATCTTTAATTGGAATGTGCATAATTCTGAATTTTCTTGTTTTGGGTCTAAGCTTTGAATCTCTTATTCAATCTTGCACTTTGTAGGGAACAAGTTTTATTGGAGTTGACAGCCTTGGATTGGATGTTAGAGTTTTCTCTAGGGCAGAAGTACAGACACATCGTTTTCCCTTTATAGTCCGGGTAAATAATATTTTATTGCCATTTAACCTGCAAAGTTGGAAGTGCATTCTCTATTTCAGGCTACTTGAATCATCCAGTTTGACAAGTATTTGAATAGAAACAAAAATTGAAAATTGATTAGTCATGTCTTTTTTTCAGTTTGTTAATGGTTGTTGTTTTTTTTTTTGGGAAATCACTTTGTGATCTGAATTAGGGCTTAGATTTTTTATTTACTTGTGATAGGGTTGACAAAATAGGGGAAAATAGTGATGAGCACGTAGAGCTAAGCTCTGCTGCTACTTCAACACATAATAGGAGAGTCACTTCTATAGTTTGGGATGAGTTTATAAAGTTGCTTATTAGTGATGATGGGAGACAGAGGGCAAAGTGTAGGAAGTGCGAGAAAGAGTACTTTACAGATATAAAAATGGGCACCTCAAATTTTCTACGCCACATTAGTGTTTGCCCTAAACTGATGAAGTGTTGCTATTATTTTGTATTTATTTGTTTTTTAATATATTTATTTATTTACTTTTCAAAAAAATAGATGGATGGATCAGGATAATTTTGATCTATACACACACACACACATTAATTGAAATAAATTTTTAATTTTTTTTAAAAGTAAGTTGGGTCATAAGTAAATGGGTTGGATACGGGTTCATGGGTTTGTACTAACCCGTATTCAACTCGCCCGTATTCAACTCGCCCATATCCAACCCGCCTTTTAAATGGGACAGTTTGGGTTGCACCAATTTAACCTTCAACCCGTTTAAACCTATCAGCAACCTGCCCATTTTGCCACTCCTACCACGGGCTTAACCCTTTTTGGAAATTCTAATGACAGAGGGATCATACTAGGACGGGGACCAATATTGAATAACTCAAGTAAGCAAAAGTGAGTGTGCACTTCTTGGAGATAACTCCAAGTCCAGGAAGATCAACAAAACCTAGCCCACCCGCTTATTGTAGGCCCATCCGTCCACCCCAAATCAACAGCAGCGTTGATCTCCCCAGTAGGAAAGAAAAAATCAACAACAGGGTTGTGGTTTCAACTGCAAATTGATTTCGGCACTTGGTCGATCATCGTCTTAGGTTTCTCTATAAGTCTTTTGTTTGGAATTGCGGGATATGAGCTTGAGAATTGGTTAATAGGTAGGTCTTGAGATTGCGGCGCTCCTCTCAATGAATTCCAATTGCATTGAACGATGCTCCTTTAAAACATTCAATTCAGTCCATTTTGGTTTGGATTTTCAATCTCATAATCTTCTTTTGTCAATTTTCCTGAACTCCTATCATATAATACATGCTTATATATACATGCGTATTGTACCCGCTAAAAATTGAGAACTAGTGCAAATTGTGAGTATGAAAAGTGCTAAATTCTAATCCCACTTCAGGCTACATGTATATGTATGTATTTATAATTTTGGGCCCAATGATAGTTCGCCTTGCATTATATATTGGTTTTGAAATTACAAATTTTTTACCTGAATTTGTTTTTTTGGTATTCATTAATGATAATAATATTCTTCTGCCCTTATGGTGATTTTTTTATCTCAATTTTTAATTCTTCTGGATAATTTTTAACTTATTTTTGCATTGGTTTCTTGTTTATTAGTCTCAATAGATAAAAAAAAATGCTTTCGGGATTGAAGTTCATTCCCCGAGATCAGGTTGATAAGGTAATAATCCCTCAGCTTTGGTTTATTTCCTTCTAAATTGGCAGTCTTTTTTTTATTTTTTTAATGTTATTAAGCTTTACCCACTTATCAAAAAAGTATAAAATTTATTGTTTTGTCTTGATTTCTAAAATTTTGTGCTAGTCACCAGAGGAAGAATTGCATGATTCAAGGAGAGGTAGAAAGAAATCTGTTAATAGAAAGGAAAAAGATAGAAGAAAAAAGAAAAGTTCTCGATATGGTAGTTCAGATGAGGATGAGCTAGAGAGGATAACAAAAGGTTCCAGAAAGAAAAAGAAGTGGTATTCTTCAGATGAATACTCTTATTCTAGTGAAAGTGAAGTTGAGTACAGTTCTGACCAAGATGAGAAGAAACAGAGAAAGAAGAAAAGGGAGAAGAAAAGACATAGGGATAGCTCAAAAGACGAATATAGAGATGGGTCAAAGAAGAAGCTGAGAAGTAAGAGAGAGAATTATTCATCTGAAGACTATTCTTTGTCTAATTCTGAGGATGAAGATAATAAGGATGGTTACTCTAGCAGAGAAGATGAGCAAAAACAAAAGAAGGGGAGAAAAATTGGGGGTGAAACAAAATCACTGGGAGATAATTTTTCTGGTACTTTTTTTTCATAGTTGTTTTTCATTAAAAATTAACTCAATTTTCATGTCTTTCATTTCAAACGTATTGTTTCACCTTTTTACGTAGATGAAGCCAGTGGATCTCTAGATGATACCAATATTATGAGAAAAGAAATAGGATTGGAGTGGATGCTTAAACCTAGAGAAAATGTGGAGAGGAAGCCTGCAACAACTTCGGCTCAACTAGAGGAACCTCAAGCTGAGGAGGTATGCCCTTTCCATGAACTTGTCATCACTGTTCAATTTGAATTTTGCTTTATGAGTTCCCCTGTAAGAGCAGGAATTTGGGACTCCTTGATAGGGCTTTCACCTGCATAGCACTGTACTAACATAGAATCATTCGTGTCCTTATTGCTGGATGCAATTTGTATATTATGCTTTTGTTTCTGATTCCTTTATATGAATCATAGACCATTATATGAATCGGTGATTGTTTATGTTGATTTTGATTGGCTTATCCTAGTATCAAAGTGTCAAGAATACAATTATCGTAACACAATCCTTCATCACTGTGCATGCAAGTGTTCATGTCTGTTTGTGTAATCCATGTCATTGTTGTTGCAACCTGAAACAGTTCCCCTTTATGATATGTTTAATAGCATGCAGAGAAGGAATCAACATCAATCTTTAGGTACCACAATGTCAGTGTTTGAATTTGTTGTCGTATAAAATTGTGCATTTCGTGACTAAGATGGAATATTGAACTTTTTAGGCAACAAGATTACTTGAAAGTAGATTGAATTTACCAGATGATTTGTGATATGTGTTAGTGGTAAGTGTTTCTCATCTCGGATTAGATATCTTTAACATAGAAATCTCTCTTGGCATAGGTTGAATAATTTTTTCTATATCCTTACAGTTGCCAACTTCGTACTTCTATCAATACCCGTATGCATTGGTGGATCCACTTGGCCACGCTGGATTTTTATTTAAAAAAAAAATTATTCGATATAAAAAATTATAAATAATTATAAAAAAAATTATTTGAGGGTGAGCGAGTGGATGAATGATTGTTTGTTGACACATATTGAAAGAGACATGTTCGAAACGATTGACAATGAAGCTATTTTGCAACGTTTTCAAAATATAAAAAAACGAAGATGATTGTTGTAACTTGTTTTGTTAATTTGAAGGTTATTTTGTGTGAGAAACATTTGACATCAATGTATAGTATTTTGTATTTTATTGTATTTTATGCATTTGTTTGGAATTTAAAATTTTTCTTGTGATTTGGGCCTATGCTGACCCTAACCGCCACTGCCCATATGTGCTTCTTGCAATCTCTATTGGCACAGGCTGAATATTTTTTTTTCTATATCTTTACACTTGCCAACTTTTTACTTTTACCAATACCCATATGTGCTTGTTGAGGAAGCAATTAGATATGGGTGCTTGTCGGGGAAGTAATTAGATCTAGGACTGACACCAATTTAAGGTAAAATATGGGGAAGCCGTTTGAGATGGTAAAGCCAGATGCATCAAATTGATGTGCTTTGTGAGGGGGAACAGTTTGATCCATGTGGAGGGTGGCAAAAGAAATGGAAGGGCGAGTAGAAGATTGGTTGTGGTGATACAAAGGATATGTTTAATTTCAACTTGAATGAGGATATACTTTGAATAGAACAAATTGAGGAAATGGATCAGTACTGTTGACCCCATGTAATCGATCCTTATACAAGGGGAGAAACTGCTTCTCTTTTGGCACAATGAGCAGTTTGAAAGGATTGTGCTGGCATCTTTGTATTTTTGGCTTCAGGAGGCTAGACATTGTTTTGTTAAATTCTTTTTTAGAGTTTGTTGAGGGACATGCCTAGACCTTTTGATGTGTACCAAGTTTGCCCTTTTGGTTTATAGGGTCCTGCTCCTTGTTACCTATTTAATTTACTTTTATTTATTTATAAGAAAAATAAGACTTTTTTGTCACGCGTAAACTTCCTTTTACAAAGTGTGAATATAAACTGTTGAATCTTACATTAACTTTGCTGGATCATTCTCCAAGAATTCCTACTTTCGTAATTTAGTTTTCATGCAAGAGCAAATATTGATTCTTTGTGGCTTTGTTTGTCAGATAAAGAAGGAAAATCCCAGGGAGTTAAACCCGTACCTGAAGAATAATGGAACTGGTTATCCAGAAGTAACAGATGGGACAAAGGCTGGGGGGAACCAACTTTTGTCGTCTTCTGTTGTTGGAGATGGAGGAGCAAGCTGGAGACTTAAGGCCTTAAAGCGTGCTCAGGAGCAGGCAGCTCGTGAGGGACGCACTCTTGGAGAGGTAATAACCTTTTTTTTTTTTTTAACCTAAGGTAGGATACTTCAACCATTATCAATTACACATGATGCGCTAAAATTGTACAGGTGGTGGAAGAGCGATGGGGATCCCTAGATCAGCTGACCGTTTCTGTGGCATCTCGTACAGCTGCTCCATCTCGTGCTCACCTATATGCAATAAAAAATAGAAAGAGGGGACAAACTGATGAACAACAAATAGTTGCAGATGATCAAAATGAAAAGACAACTGAAAAGGTAAATATTTATTTGCGATGTTATTTTTTTTTTGGGGGGGGGGGGGGCGGGGGGTTGTTGTCGTTGATAAGTAAAAGAATTTGTATTGAAAGCATCAAGGGATGCTACCCAAATTACAAAAGTATCAGGCACAAAAAACCGAGCTAAGTCTAAAAACTAGCCAACCAAATTGTCTTGGGAAAAAAAAAAGAAAGAGAAAAAAACTACGAACATCAAGATTAGCCTTTACGGAAAACCAACTCAACAGAAGTGACAAAAATAAACCCTTTAACCTTAGGGCAGGCAATTCTATGCCTGGAAAATGCGTCTATTTCTTTCATCCCAAATTAACCAATCAATACAAAATGGAATCAAGGCCCAAATCTTCCTCCTTTGCCTAACTCGAGCACCCCACCATTCTTGCAAAATGTAAAGAATCCTCCACAAGAAACCCCATTGCCTGTTGAAGCAAGACAAATCCACTTCCAATCTGTAAATGTTTTCTGATATAAAAATAAATATATAGATGTTTTTTGGTGTATATATGTGGGTTCTGTTGTATCGATACTTCTTGAAATTTCTGTGTTGGTGTGTTCATGTTGGTGGTATCCATGTGCCATGTCGATATATGTGCTTCCTAGTAGACGTGTTCTAGAAAAAATCATTTGCATTATGTATGATATAAATGCTGATCCTATCAAATTCTCAACTTGAATAAAAAATGCAATGTTTTGCCAACGGAGATGGTAGTTTTCTTCTAACTTCTTGTTATGGGTTCTTCATCAGAAAATTGGCCGAGAAAGCATACAGGATGTATCTCGCTGTCATCCGGAGATGAAAGTGCCCAAACTTCATGATTCTTTATCTTGGGGCAAGCGGAAAAGTCAAATCATGTCATCTAAGGACTCTAGACTTATTTCTACTGCAATGTCAAGCTTAAATAAGTTTGCAGATGATGGAAGCTTTATGCAGGAAGTAATGCGTCAACAAAATGATGACTCTAGTGGTTCTCGTTCTCCATATAATAGTCATGGAAAACCGGAGAAAGAACTAATTTCATCAGAATCACAAAAACCGTGTGAATCTAATGCACTTGTTAATGAGGGATTGAGTGCAAACCAGTTGGCTGCCAAAGCTTTGCAACTGCGTATGAAAGGAAAGCATGAGGAAGCTGAAAAGCTTCTGGTGAGACAAATACCTATGCTTTAACTTATTTCACTTATTTAGTGTCTCTTTCTCTGTGTATGTTAACCGGCATATTACCTCACATTGAAAATGCTTTACTCATTGCATGTTGCCAGCTTTATCTAGAGGTTTCCCTGTGGAATCTCAAGGGTTTTATTTTCTGTTCTATATATTCTTGTTCTCAGTGTGCGTGTGTGTTTTTTTTTTTGGGGGGGGGGGGTGAAGAGGGTGGGGGAGAATCTTGTTTGGAATTAGGCCTGCTGTTGTAGATTAGGGTTCAGTTATAATTTTGGAATTAATGACGTGTGAGAAAATTATCGTCCTTCATGTCTTCATAATCATTTTGTTGTTATTCTCTTCACTAATATTGTGATTGTCAGTATGAACCTGCATCATAGAGATTGAGAAGCATTACTGTCTGATGAATTTTCGGCCCCACACGAAAATTGAGGCATTCAGACATCACTTAAATTGTGATGCGAAGACAGGCTTATATCTTAATATTGTTGTTTGCTAATTTGATCACACAAAAACTTAGAAGAGAGGTGTTGCTATTTTTCTGGTTAGATGGGGAAAAATGATGTAAGACAGGGTTTATTAAATTAAGGTATATACGGGTAGCTGGTTACTTCCTAAAACTGGCAGAAGCTGACAATAATCTTAGAGTTCCATCTGGGAATTGTCGTGACGCTTGACTGGGCTTGTTTGTCTATTTGCATTTGATTAGATTCATTATTTTTCTTAAAGACAAGAAGGAAACTACAGATTGCCTTTAGAGGTATGTGGAACATGCAGTGATATGCATTGAACTTTTGTTTCTGTAGGAGCATGTATTTGAACTTCTGTACCAAATAAAAATTCATTGTACCTGAACTTTCATTCTGCACCATAGTTCACGCAAAGATTTTTCTTGTGTTGTGTTATTTTTACTTTTTCTTTCTTTTGATTTATCTTTTGCTTTTCTGCTTCCTTTTTTCTCCCCTTTTCAATTTGGGCCTTTCTTTTTTTTTTTGGGGGGGGGGGGGGGGGGGGATGGATTGGGTTTGGGGGTTTTGTCAACTTGGATCTTTGTATTGCATTATGTTTCAACAAAAATTGTCGGTGAAGTATTTGTTTTAAGTGAGTCAATGTGCTTGGAGGGCCAATTATAATAGACCTGAGCTTTCACTTTGATTATTAATTGAAACTGTGTTTTTGTTGTCGTCACCAGAAAGAAGCAGAAAAAATCAAAACGAAGCAAGTTACTGTGGATGAATCTAGTAGATCACGTGGTGAGAGAAACACAAGAAGGTAATTTTGCATATTGGAATTACTTATTGAGCTAAGATGTTAGCATTGTATTTATTGTTCACTAGAAAATGGTTTATGCTGAATTAATTTATACTAGCAAGCACATCCCTGTTTATTGTTTGCCTTACTGTATTCCAACAAAAAAGAAAAGAAAAAGGTTTTGGAATATTTTTCTACCCCAAACTAAAAACTTTATAAACTTTTCTTGTTTTGCTTTGCTTTAATGGTCTTGTTACCATTTCTCTGCACATTGCTCTTTTTATATGTTTTTCTTTTCAATTTTGTAGATACATCGTGCATGACACATCTGTTCAGCAAAGGAAGAAAGAGGATGATGCTGACTTGCATCTTGCCAAAAATATAGTGCAAAACAGACAGTATAGTATGTCTGGTCGGGCTGATGATGAATATGATTTTGATGATGGTCCAAGGAGAAAGAGTCGGAAGAAAGGGGGCAACGATCATAGGTCAATTGAGAAGACTAATTTGCCAAAGCGTATCTTGACTCAGCAAGAGCGTTGCCAATTCTGCTTTGAGAACCCCAACCGGCCAAGACATCTTGTTATTTCAATAGCCAATTTCACCTACCTCAGTTTACCACACTGGCAGTCTATTGTGCCAGGTCATTGCTGCATTTTAACTTTGCAGGTGAGTTACAATTTGTTAAATCTGTATGCTGTTGTCTTTTCATGTTGTTGTTGGGGGTGCATTGAAGTTAGAAGCTAGGGATGAACTTTAATTCGTCATTTGTAGTTTGGATTTCTTCTTGTATTTATTTATTTGCTTGTTTGCATTTCATAGTAGTTAATATCCATTTGTTAAATAGTATGGACGGTAGAAGATTTTGGTCATCCCAGGTGATACAGACGGAGGCAAGAATGCTACTTGAAACTTTAAAATCCTATGGTGATATTTATTAATAGGAATAAGCATAACTGCTTAACTACTTGAGTGAGAAAATGGACTTAAATTTTTTTTTTTTTAATATGAAGGTAATAAACTTATTATCATAGAAGTCCAACCACAATTATCCCTCCTTGTTATTGTTGATTCAGATTGGTTGCTCTATCAGCAATTGATTTACTCATTTTGCTATGATGGGATGTCCAGTTACCACCTCTTTATTTTTGCTGTTATAGTTAATTTCCTCTAATGAATTTATATTCTAAGCATAATTTTACTCCTAAACAGCATGAATCAGCCACAAGAGCGGTCGATAATAATGTGTGGGATGAAATTCGCAACTTCAAGAAATGCCTTATTATGATGTTTGCAAAGCAAGAGAAGGACGTAGTGTTCCTTGAAACGGTGATGGGATTGGCAAAGCAGAGACGACACTGTTTGGTTGAGTGCATTCCTTTGCCCCAGCACATTGCGAAACAAGCACCTCTATATTTTAAAAAGGTGGGGTTTTCTACATTCATTTGCCATTTTATTTGCTAATATTCTGATTGCATGTTGATGCTGAACCACTTCCATTAAAAATGTTGTTATCCAATGGGTTGATAATTGCCTTAACATCCCTCTTCCTTTCCTTTTTAGCTTATTTCAAAAAGTCAAACGATGAGATGAGATTAGTACAAGGGGCATCTTAATAGAGTTTGTATAACATAGTTTTCCCCTCTGGTAGTCTCTGTCTTTTTGGTATCTCTGACTATGGAGTTATGAACCTGTCCTATGGCGGATTGGACACTGAACCACGTGTGGTTGGTTTTTGGCCTGGAAGTAAGTAGTCATCACTGGTTGGAAACTGTGGTTAAATCTCGCTATTGGCATAGAGGGAAAAAGAAGATAGATGAAAGAAAAAGATATGCTTGATAATATTACTCGCCAAAGTGAAGATTGGTTCACAATTCAATCAACAGTGATGAAATTTAACCTGTTTATATTTATAATTCTTATATATTTGATTATTATGTTATTTACATATTTTGTAACGAATTTGCTTCAGGCAATTGACGAAGCCGAAGATGAGTGGAGCCAGCACAATTCCAAGAAGCTCATTGACACGAGCGAAAAGGGGTTGCGGGCTTCAATCCCCAAGGACTTTCCGTATTTTCACGTTGAGTTCGGATTGAAGAAAGGATTTGTTCACGTCATTGATGACGAAGCGCAGTTCAAGAGCAATTTTGCCCTCAACGTTATAAGAGGCATGATGCGCTTACCAGAAGAGGACATGTATGGCCGTACCAAGCGTGATTCATTGGAAGCGCAGAAACAAGCTATTGCGAGTTTTGTTCAGGATTGGGAACCTTTTGATTGGACAAAACAACTCGACTAAACATTTTTATTTTCTAAGGTTTATTGCTTCAGATTGAGCCTATTGACAGGCGGGGCAGGTCAAATAGGGTTTGGATTGGAGTCGACCCAGTTCTGTTTACATGACTATGCAGTTTGTACGTTGTGTGTTTTAAAAGAATTTTAAATAATATTATTGTATAAGATAAAATAAATGGAAGTATGTAGTTTAATGGATTCAATCTTTTTACAAATTTAAATAAGGTAACAGTGTTGAGAGATTAGAGCTACAAGATCGTTTATGATTCGAATTTGTGATTAAATTTATTATTATATTTTATGAAGTCAAAATTTTTCTTAATATAATTGGCTCTAATGAGATGTTCTGAAAACTCGTAGAGTAGTGGCACCAAATTCATTGGGCTGAGTTTAACTTTGCACCTGTGAAGTTTACTCAAAATCTCATTTTAAGATTTCAGTTTGTTTTGTGACAATTAAGAGTTTTTTAGTTAGTTGTAAATTTGCAATGTATAATTTTATGATCATTTTAGCACTGTAAGTTTAATGGTTAATCGGGGGAGAGGAGAGAGTTAAAATTAATTAACAATTCAAGTCTTTAATTAAAAAAAAATCATGACTAGGAATGTAATTTAGTGGGGTGCATGTCTAATTAACAAATTTTATTTTCCAATTGGTTTATTTTTTTTACTTATTATTACTGTCTTATACCTAGCATCACTTACTTTTTTTTTTTTTTGGGGGGTTTAAAATGAGGTATCTAATAGTTACAATTTGATCAATTATGTTTAATCGAAATTTACGAGTATGAAATTCTAACTAAAAAAATAAATGGGTATAAAACGGCAATAGTAAGTAAAAAATAAAAGAAATTGGTAATAGGATTTGTTTCAGGCATATCACAAATTTAAAAAAAGAAAACTTTTTTTTTTTTTTGAAAACATAAATAATACGAAAAAACTCATTACGACAATAGTTATTTTTTCAACTTGAAAAAGAAATTTAGCAAAAAAAATAAAAACTAAGGTCTAGTCAAATCTAGGTCATTTCTGACAGATGATATCAAAAACTGAAGTAAACCGTCTTCACTTCTGATCCCAACAAAACAAGCTTTGAACCTTTTTTTTTTTTTTTTTTTTTAACCGATGTTAGTTATAATACTTGGGAAAATATTTATTTAATATATTTGGCTAAATGAAAATTGCAATCTCACATCATGAAAATTTTAGATGGATAAAAAATTACATTTTTGATAGTGGAATATGGGGCTTCTTAATTTTAAAATAAATGTTTGCCTCCCTACTAATATAACTAAATAGCAATTAGGTTTAAAAAAAAACTAAATATCAATTTAAATAAAACAAATTTATCAAAAAAAAACCTAGCACTTATTTTATAAATATTTACATTTAAATAAAACTCTAAAATTTATCTCATGATAATTTATATTTTATTTAAAAATTATCTAATAAAATTTTAAATTTAATTAAATTTCTAAAACTTTGCCTCATAAAAAAATTATGTTTAGATAAAGGGCGGTATGAATAATGCTTAACCCTCGTAAAATTCTGTGATGATTTCTCACTTGAGTTGGAAATTTATCAAATTACAAAGATAAAATGTTAGTGTTTTAATTAAATTTAAATACTTATTTAAAAAAATATCTTACTTTGGTGGAAATTTTATCAAAACACAGAGATAGAATTTTAGTGTTAAAAAAAATAATAAATAAATAAATAAACATAAACGTTTGGGAGATGAGAATTTTTATTTTTTTTTTGGTGTTTTATTTAAATACAAATACTTATAAGAATTGAAATTTTATTCTTTTAATACACAAAATTTTAGAGTTTTAAATAAATATAAACTTTTGTGAGATAAATGATTGTCTGAGATTCTGAACCATTGCATGAAATGTCATATTTATGTGTGTGAGTGTTCGTGTGGATGACTCTGTATATATGAATGCAGAGAATTTTTTTTTTTTTTTTTTTTAAGGGTATACAGATAAGTTGTGATGCAAGTAAGATCACTGTCCCCTCACGTACTCACACGCACGCATGCCCCCGCGCACACACATATATATATATATATATAATTAAAATGAGAACATGGATATGTTTTGGCCTTCAGTTGAGGTAGCCGAGTCATAATTTTTTTTTTTTAACAAAAATACATTTAAACTTTTAATAATTTGTTTTATTTTTTTCTGTAAGAGTTTTTGCTGGCGCAATAATTTACCATGCAATTACAGCATGGAACCGACTGGTAGAAGTCGGAAAGGAGGAGAAGCTAGAGGCTTTATAGCCGATAACAGAGAGGAGCCAACATTGATGCATTTCCAGTGTTCACATTAGATCCGAGTTTTGGAAAATGGGAAGCCAACATTGAAAAATGAGCGATTAAGAATTTCTACAAATATGCTACAATGTTTAATTGATGTTTAGCAAAATCTAGAGTCTCCAACCTTTGTGATTTAGAATTTCTATAATTTGTTACAATGTTTTGTAAATATTGTAGTTGATGTTTATTAAAATCTAGCGTCTTTAAAATAAAAAGCAATGCTAAGATTCTTCGATGGTATTTGGAGTTTCAAAAAAAAAAAAAAAATTAAACTTAGTGTAAAAAATAACAAATATGAAATTTAGTTGGAAGGAAGTTAGGAACTTTTAGATTATGTGCATGAATTTGTAGAGGGAAAAAAAAATGAAGGAAAATAGTAAAAATGTAAAAGAAAAATTAATTTAATTATATAAATCAATGTGTAATATATTTTATTAATTTATTTTCAATAGTTAATTAAATTAAATTAAATTAATATGAAACATATTTTATTAAATTATTTTTAATAACTAATGAAATTAATTTAATTTAATAATGAACTACTATAATCAATATTAAATCTATTTTATTAAATTAGTTTTAATAGATATCATAATTAATTATTATGAAATATATTTTATTAAATTATTTTAATAAATAATCTACTTAAATTATAATTAATATATTTTATATTTATTGAATTAAGTGATATAATAATTATATTTTATTCAATTATTTTTAACACGTAATATAATTAAATTAAATTAAATTTTTATTTTTTATGCATTGAATTAAATGATTTTATTGAATAATTTAATTTAAATTAAATTAATATAAAATATATTTTATTAAATTCAATTAATATTTAAAATAATTAATAAAATTAAATATTTTATTAAAATAAAAAATTAATAATTATAAATAAATTTGCATCAATTTCAATTTTCATTCAAAAAAAATAACAACAGAAAAAAATATAGACAAAAACATATAAACAAATATATATATATATATATATATATATAAATAGAAAAATAAGAGCGTTATCAAACAGAAGCGTTATTAAAAGACGCTTAGTGAATACTTTTATAGACAAAAATAATTGTCTACCATTGTTAGACTTAGGTCTATCATCTAATAGTCTTTTATTATGGAATTCTCTTTAAGATTTTATGGGATCATAAATTATCCACTTTTTAATAGTTTCAATCACTTAAAGGAAGACTATGCCTCTTTATAAGAGGTTTTTAAGTATTAGTATTCTAATATATCTCTTATTTTTTAATCTCTTTTAATTTAATGTCACATGCTGGGTATAATTAATTCTCACCATATAGATAAAGTCTGAAAAATTTGTAGGGCAATATATTATTGAAACCTCCGTCTGAAGACATTAAGGCATCGTTTGGTGGGCTAAAAAATAAAAAAAAGATATTTAAAAAACTCTAAAAATCTCTAAAACTTATTCACTTTTTATCTCACTGTACGAATTACTAACTCACAACTTATCTCACTTTATCTCATTTAATTTTATTTTTTATCACTCCAAACACACTCTAAATAATAATTTAATTAATTTAAATATCATTAAAATTAAAAAAATATAAACATAATTAAATACACAACAAACAAACGTCAACCCACATGACCTATTGGGTCGAAATACAGAAAATCGGGTCTCCCTCGTCGCACGGAAATAAAGAGGGATCGGGTCCCTCTCTTCGCTCAGAAATACATAGAGATAGGGTTTGCGGAGATGGCGAGGGGATATATTTCAGTATATTTTACCTTGCAAAAAAAAAAGTGAGAAAGGAGATGGCGGGGAAATCCAGCAGAAAGCGGAATCAACCAGCTTCGTGGTCGAAGCCAGTGCGAGCGGCGGAGGGCGGCACTACGACGGAAGATGCAGGAACGGCAGCAGCGGGGGAAGCGAAGTCCCTTTATATGTTCTTTTCGAATGCGTGTGGCCCTATGGTTCATACTTTGTACGCTGTTGACATACCACACCCTCTTCCTGATCCTCCCACTAATTGTTCGGTAAAACCAGAACCGATGCCCCTGTCTCCAGTCCTCGAATTGTCTCGGGAAAAATACCCGCAGGACATGTGTTGCATTGAGTTGAATTCTAAATTTTACTTGCTGGGGGGAGCAATCATCCAAGATGTGGCATATTCTTACCCTCGAGATGTCTATATTTTCAATCCTAAAATCACCAACGAAAAGAACCGCCGCCGCTTGAAAAGAGGCCCCCCAATGAAGACAGGAAAGATTGATCCGCAGGTATTCGTGGCTGACCATAAAATTTACGTGCTCTCTATTATAAAAACAAAAGTCCTATCGCTATTTGAGATGTTTGATCCTCAATACGTTGCTGCTGATGGTTCTCGGAAATGGATTGAATTGAAGCCTCCTCCTTTCGAAGGTCGTCCATCAGGTCACGCGCTCATCAATAGAAAGGTCTTTGTTTTGACTGCGAGTTTTGATTTGTTCTATTATCATCTGGACTTGAATGAATGGTTCGAAGTTCATAATGATTCCCCTAGGTTTTATATGAGGGCCGAATTTGTTGAGGATACGTTATACTGCGTTTATTGTTATGGAGAGATTGTCCTGTCCTTTGGTCCACTTCCATCTGGAAGCCCTTCCTCTGAGGAAGAATTGTTCCACTACAAGAACAAAGCCTTTTTGATGCCGGAACTGACTGCCCCCCAGATTCCAGACCTTTGTCTCTCGTGTTCCCTTAGGCACATTGGGAACCGTCGCTTTTGTTGGGTGATGGCTGGGTCCCCTCCGGACCCCGAATTTCCAGAGCAGGAACATCCAGAATTACGTTATGTTAGTCTCACGGTGTTTGAGGCTTTGAAGGACACCTATACCGCAGGAGATAGCACCTTTTTCAATGGAAAAATCCTTTATTCTGCCCATTTTGTGATCAAAACCTCCGACGCTTTTGGCAGCTTCCTTCGCGATTGCTTTGCACTTCCACAGTAAGTTTCTTCGTCAATGTTTATGTGTTTTCATCCGTAAATTCACCAGTGTTGTTTTCTCTGTTTCTGCCTTGTTTATGTGCTCTTTTGTTGTGGGCGGGGGATAGGAGAAGTTTCTCTTTGTTGTTTTGGTTATATTCCAAGTTTGCTTGAGTGTGCTTGTTTGGGTTCCTTTACAAGATCTTAATTAGTCTCCACTTTTGTGTTTGATATTTCTCTGGTGCAATGTCATGTGTAGGGGTGCACAACTGAACCGGTTAAACCATCAAATTGAATAAAAACGGCCTCTTAGTTTGATTCAATTTTTTGAATTAACGGTTCCGTTATGATTTGGAAAATTGAAGCTGAGTGATTTGGTTCGACTTGCGGTTGGAGGAGTTTGTTAGCCGAACAAAATTTCCTATTTGTCACACTCTACACTGCCTTTTGATTCATTGTTGCATAATTTCCCATCTGTTACACTATCTGAAGCCATCCTCTAGCTTAACATCATTTTCTTTTACAAATAAAAAATTATACTGATTTATTTTTGTCGTTTTATGGGTAAGCACAAGAGAAGTTGTTTTACTTTATTATTTATTCTCGTCCTTTTATATAACCAAAATTGCGAAACTATGTTATACAAACTCTTTTAAATATATGGTTTACTAGTGGCGATACTTGGGTAAGGACGATTGTGTAAGGTTATCATAATTTGTGCATCCACATACATAATTGGATAAACATATTTAGCAATTCAATTTTAGCACATAAGTATGCATAAAATAATCTAGTGGCGCCTTGTAAATACCACCTTATCCTATAAAATAAAATAATTATATTATATATATATATGAATATTATCCCATGTCTTTGTATCCTTAAAAAAGATAATAGACACGCACCCGTCTCAAGTCCATGTAACATAATGTGTGTCATACATAATGATATAGTGTGATAATTGAAACCATACATTGATATAATTTGGTTTCTATTTGTTAATACAATAGGATTAATTTAATTTTTTAAATTTCTTAAACTAATGGGTAAATTACATAGACCCCCTCAACTTTTGGGTAATTATATAGACCCCCTAAGCGTTTGAAATTTACAATTGTTTACTTATTTAGCAATGATGCTAACCCACGACCCCCCCTGGGGGTTAGTTTTGTTGTTCATTCTGTTAAAATTTTAGTGTAAAGACAATTATGCTTTTGGTATATAAATGGCATATACACTCCTTAGGACCCCAATCACTCCATTCAAAGCCAATCGAACGGTCCAAATGAAACCCTTGGACCCCTCCTCAGTCCTCTTCTCTACAGATCGCGTGTCCATGTTTGACCAAAATTGAGCCGTTTTCTTGAACTAGAGGAGGTATATCTACTCTTCTCATCTATTTTGTCGTCTTTGTCTTTGCAAATAGTTTGAGTTGCGCTTTTTTCTTTTTCACTTTTGGGGTATTTTATGGGTTCCTAGGAAAACGAAATTTTGGGAGCTTGTATTGGGGGTATGATTTCGGGTGTATTTTGGGGTTTTTCAATGTATTTAGGGTTTATGATTTTGGTGATTATCACTGTGGTTTTTTAGGGTTTACGATTTTGGCTTTTTTAGGTATTTTTGATTCCTACTTGTAATCTGACCCCATATGCGTATATATGCATCCCTCTTTTGATTTGGCTCAGCCTAGGTCTGTATTGATTATTTTTGGGTGAGGTTTGATTTGTATTTTTGAAGATTTAGGTGGGTTCTGTTTTGGGGTTTCTCTCTGGGGATAGTTAATACACCTCAGACAATGGCAACAATTTAAATCTGGAGGAACCCAAGAGATGCCAAAGTTCCCAAGTCGTTTGGCAAATGACACAACCGCTCCTCCAAATTCCCCATTTCCATCAAAAATTACTAGTGAAACTATTTTTATATTATTATTATTATTATTTAAAATCTAGTATTACACAATATATCTACCTTTTCAGTCTCAAATTAAAAATCACAATTATGTACATTCTTTTATAGAAATTTTTAATTCCTTCATTTCAAATACACATGCAAGGGCACACTTGCTATGATGAAAACACATAGTTGGTTCTAATTTTACAGATTCACACACAATGCCTTGCTCCCATAATAATAATTAACATTGGAAATGTGATGGTCTCAACTTTGACGATTGACTTTAGCAGTGCTTTTAATTATGTTGATTGTAATTCTAAATAAGAGATTTCAATTGCATATGCGATTCACTGTATCATAAGCTTAAATTGGATTCCGTTCACTTGATAGATACACATTATTTTGTTAGTCGACAGTCAAAAGAAGTTTTATTCTTTTTGTGGCTTGTAAGTATGTAAAGAGGAAACCGATAAGTGGAAGTTGCGGGACAAAGGGGATTACCTTAGCTGGTAAGTGACCTCTGCCGGTTAAGATCAGGATTTGATTCACCTCCCTTACAATAAAAGTTAAATTTCAAAATTCTTAAACATTTTGTTGGTTACACGCATTGCCTGATACTTTTTCTTCTTGTTTGTTTTATGGATAACTATTTCCAAAGAAAACCAGACAAGCGCCCTTTCATGGTCTGTTTGGTATAACGAATTTAGCTGCCTTCACTGGCTAGTGTTTTCCATGAAGCAAACAAGAAGAAAAACTATCAGCTTTGTTTTGATTTTTGATAGATAGTTTTGAGTTTTTTTGTGTCGGATGTGTTGAACATGTTTATGGATTTCATATAAGATTGTTGAGTGTTGAATCTATGCAGTTTTTCTTTGTCATTGAACTCATATTAATCTGTTGAGTTTTTAGTTTATGCTATACTGGTTGTTGAGTTATAGATATATGCCTTCCATCGCTAGTTTCATGTGAAATCAAAATATGATACTTTTTCTTCTTGTTTGCTTTATAGAAATCTATTTCCGATGAAACCAAACATGCACCCTTTCATTGTCTGTTTTGTATAACGAATTTGGCTGCCTTTACCGGCTAGTGTTTTCCATGAAGCAAACAAAAAGAAAAACTATCAGCTTTGTTTTGGTTTGTCTAATAAATATTTTTTAGTTCTTTTAGGTTGTATATGTTGAACATGTTTATGGATTTCATATCAGATTGTTGGGTGTTGAATCTATGTTGTTGTTCTTTGTCATTGAACTCACATTACTCTGTTAAGTGTTTAATTTATGCTATGTTGGTTGTTGAGTTATAGATATATGCCTTCCATCACTAGTTTCATGTGAAATCAAAAGCTGATACTTTTTCTTCTTGTTTGCTTTATGGAAAACTATTTCCAAAAGAAACTAAACACGTGCCCTTTCATGGTCTGTTTGGTATAACGAGTTTGGCTGCCTTCACCAGTTAGTGTTTTCCATGAATTAAACAACAAGAAAAACTATCAGCTTTGTTTTGGGTTGTATATGTTGAACATGTTTATGGATTTCATGTCAAATTGTTAGGTGTTGAGGAATACACACATCCCAAATAGAATGTTTTAAAAATATTTTTACTCTAAAATGATTTTCTATGAAATTATCGGATTAAATAAAAATCTATTATATACGTAAAATTTTACAATATATCTTTTTTATAATGTTGGATCAAAAAGGTGTCCTTAAATACATGGGTATTAAAAACCGGACGCTCATACCAATAACTAAAACACTTCGGTTTTCAACATGAGATTTGTGACTATGGAGCGACGACTATACGGAGAGAGATAGAGAGCACTTTGAGTAGAGGTTCAATCATAGTGGAGGGTTTGAATAGAATGGAAGGTAGATGAAGAAGGGTATTTAAGGCAGGAGAGCTATAATAGTTTGGAGATAGAGAATGAGCATCGAAGCAAATTTTGACGTTGGTGGAGGGAATGTAATGAGAGGTAGACAAAGATGGATACTTATAAATGGAAGGTCAGGTTAAGGAAGTTGGCCTCACTTCACTTGGGATACTGGCCTAGAGAGGAGTGGCTCACTTTACTTTTTTTTTTTTGATAGGTAAGCGGGGGAGAGGCCCCGGGTTCGAATCCGGGTGGTGAGTGGGTAAAGAATGGAGTTCAACCACCAAGCTAAGTGCCTCACACCTTACTTTACTTAATTTGATCCAATCATTATCAGGAGGACAACTTAATCAGGTAGTAAAGTTGTTCCCTTATAATTGGTTGGTATGTGGATTGTGGTTGTATTGTATGGATATGCACTATTAGCTTAATCAGTAATCTCTCGCTCTCTGTGTGCGCGCGCGCGTTTGTGTGTCTCGTGATTGATTGAGGGTGATTCAACAATCCTGTAAATCTTTCCAATAGTCCTTAATCGCTCCACACGAGTAAGAAGACTAGCAGATGCATATTGGGGTGGTGCTAATAGGTTTGAGGAGTTTTCTTGGTGAGGCATCCATAGGCCTTGGTCATATTTGAGGATAATAGCTCTTCATGAGAGGCTAAGTATTGAGATCCTTAAGAGTCCTATGAGAAGTCTTGCGGAGTAGGCTTCCATTGGGAAAAACAATGTTTTTTTTTTTGTGTTTTTAGTTTTTTCTTTTTTTTTTGGGGGGGGGGGGGTTTAGGACCATGAGCCAGGGCTAGCTGTCACTTTGAGGTACGAAGGGATAATGTATCTGCAGGTAGATTCTGTGGTGGAAACAAATGTACTCGAATGGCTGGGGCTATCATGTATTGATGTGACATTGATACATGCCTACGTGGCCATGTACTCACAAAAAACAACGTTGCATGATGTTGACCTTTGAAAGTCCTTGTAGAGGATCAAGATATCTAATTTGACATAGCATTGGTCTAGCAACTAATTTTAGAACTATGATCTAACAAATCACCTATGACCTCCAAATTTTAGATAGTTCTTGGACCACAAGCCAGGGCTAGCTGTCACTTTGAGGTACCAAAGGGTGATGTGCCCGCATGCAGATTCCAGGGTGGAATTTTCCGAATGTACTAGCGTGGCTGGGGCTATCATGCACTAACCCAGCATTGACACATGCCTTCGTGGCCTTGTACTCACAAAAGCAACATTGTTTGATGTTGACCTTTGAAAATAGAGCAACAATATCTCTGTTGACATAGCACCGGTCTTGCAACAAATTTTAGAACTGTAATTTAGCAAATCATCTATAAACTCCAAATTTTAGATGGTTCTTGGCAGGAATTTAGTGGTTAGAAGAATATTTTGTTTTGAACAATATAAATGTGGTTAAATAGTCTCGAGTTAGTTGCCTTAATTTTTTTTTTAATTGGAACTTTAGGATGATTTAAGTTTGTGATGCATACTTTGTCAGTTATCGTAGAATGTTCAGGAGCTTAACTTTTGTGTTGTTGACAGATGCGGCATGGTCTAGCAAGCTACTGTCATGCACTGACACGGCATTGACACATGCCTACATGGCCATGTACTCGCAAAAAGCAACATTGCATCATTTTGACCTTTGAAAGTCCTTGTAGAGGAACAAGATATCTAATTTGACATAGCGCTGATCTTGCAACAAATTTTAGGACTATGATTTAGCAAATCATCTATGACCTCCAAATTTCGAGATGGTTCTCGATAGGGAATTTAATGGGTTAGAAAAGTAGTTTGTTTTGAACAAAATATATGTGGTTGAATTAGTCTTGAGTTAGTTACTGTATTTTTTTTTTTCCAGTGGAATTTAAGATGATTTCAGTTTATGATGTTTGCTTTGTCAGTTATCATAAAATGTTGTGGAACTCAAACTTTGTGTTGTTGATAGATGCGATGTGGTCCAGCAAACTGCATGAGAGCAGATGTTTCTTGGGAAAACTTGATCCATATGGGAAGCTGATGGCTGGACAAGATATTTGGTATCTATTTTATTTGGTTAGGCACTCCTGAGTCAATTTGTTGTAGAGAGCTTTCTTTCCCTTGCTAGCCAAGAAAGGTAGAAGGGAGAAAATTCCTTGTTCTTGTCCTGTAAGAAGATGCCAATGTAAAATTTCTGATTAGCTTTGTTTTTAGTGATATACTTGTGCTGGAAGATTTTTCAGTCATCTATCTGTTACTTGAATTTTTGTTCCTGGAAGTGTGGCTGCCACCCATTTTGTTGGATGCTGTTATTGGTGTTTATGTGCATTTCCTTCTTCCCCTGTAGATTTAAGCGAGATAGTGGTTCGGATGTCTTCCAATACTTCCTTCTCAAATCCAGTCCTCAAGTGGATCTGGGAAAATTCTGAGAGCTTTTTCTGAGGGCTGAGACCAATTTCCCATTGGACATTCTCTCCTAAATATCAGAAACTAGGATTTTTGGCAAAGCAGAAAGAGAGGATGAAAATCTTCTCCATCTTGGGAAATTCCCTGGTGCTAAGCTTACTAGTCTAGCAATGCTTGGTGCATTGGCTGCTAAATCCTTAATTTTGTAAGGTGGATGCTTTATGTGTATTGTTGAACATGATGTTTGCTGATGGTATGTGTATTGTTGAACATGATATTTGCTGATGGTATTATTTTCTAATTCAAGTAGATGATGACAGGTACAAAATCCGGCCAGGCCTGGGGGGT
Organism: Vitellaria paradoxa; assembly: GCA_019916065.1. NCBI lineage: Eukaryota > Viridiplantae > Streptophyta > Magnoliopsida > Ericales > Sapotaceae > Vitellaria > Vitellaria paradoxa. The sequence continues at coordinate 11,539,420 of CM034236.1, forward strand.
CATAACCTTCCCTGAGCTCAAGAAAATGCCACTTGTACATCTAATTTTGACATAAAAAACTTGTGATATGGCTTGGCTCCCCTTAAAAGTTTAAAAAATGGAAGATCCCAATTCATGAAAACACTAGTAATGCATATAAATTACGTCAAAAACTTTTTATGCCATGGTTGGTTGAAAAAAACACTGCCGTTTTATTTATTTTTATAATATTAAAATAGTCTTTTTTATTTCTCTTACTCTTCTTCATTTTAATCGAACATAGCATCCTTCGTTGATTTCTCTTCTGTTTTTTCTTTTTCTTTTTTTTTTTTTGGGTTTCTTTCACAGATTTTCGAATTATTTTTTTAATATAGTCGGCATCAATAAAAGTTTGCCTAAAAAAGTTGTTAAAAAAAAATTAAGACAAAAAAGGAACTGAAAATTCACTTTTCTTATCTAATCTCCAATTCAAAATCTTCTTCCTCCCTCTCCCGCTCATTCCTCTTGTCAATAAGCTTGGAACTCACTTTCCTTTTTCAATCTACAGCTCCAAAATCTTACCCCCCCCCCCCCCCCTCTTCTCTCCCCCCTCGCTTACACCCAGCCATCACCCTTGCCAAAAAACTCTCTCAAACTTTTAAGGATTTTGTTCTGTGAACATTGAAGCGAGCAAGAATTTGAACTTGAGTTTGTGATTAGAGCCTTTCTCCCCTAGCCAGTTATCTAATTAGTGAATTAGGAATCGGTTTCAAAATCTATAGCAAACAAATAGTTGCAGAGCCGATCTTTTTTGGATCAAAATTAAAATAAGTTGAGTTTTTGGCTATTTAATAAAATGAAGAATTGAGATGTAATAATAACAGAATAATAGCATAAAAGCAAGAGTTTGATTTAAAATAGAGAATTAGTTTGATTTGAGAGTATATTTATTTAAATGGTTTAAAAAGAAAATAAATACACATCAAATTCTATTATTTGTTTATTAGATTTCAAATTGTATATAAATAAAAAAAATTTAAATGATAAAATCAAATCAAATCTAACTCATAAATTTTTTTATTTTAATTTTAATTATAAAAATTAATAAACATTTTTACTAAATGAAATTAAATACCACCAAATTCACTATCTCAAACAAAAAATTTATGTCAAAAGTCTGGTATATTCTTAATATTATAGTTGAGATTTTTTTTTTTTTTTATCAAACACTTAATCGGCAAGTTTTGCATCACATGAAAAAAATAATTTCTTTGTTACGGAAACTGGGTTTCATTTGAGGGAAAATATAAAAAAAAAAAAGAAAAAAGAAACAAAGAAAAAAAAAAAAAAAAGAGGAAACTGATCGAAAACCAAGACAAGAAAACAAAATGAGTGGCTTTTAAAATGGGGCCCACAAATTCAAGTTTTGGCCGTTGGATGAAATGGAGGGCTGTGATCTGATAATTGCAGAGAAATAACAGAAAACCTAATTTTAGGAGAGCCGGCTCTCATTAAAACACCCAATTTAATTTACAAAATTAATTTAATCTCTCTCTACACCACTCTCTCTCCTCGACACCGCTCTCTCTCTCTCTCTCTGCTCCATCCTCAGGGAGGCCACCTCCGCCGTCGCCAAGCTCGTCGGTAAACCGAAGCCGTACGTATTCTCATGTCTTTCTCCACGCGCGCACACACATAATATTTTTGCATTTGTTGTTAGATTTTTCCAGCATTTGAAATTCTGAATTTCTTCTAGGGTTTCGGCCAAATTTTGCAGTTACTCTGTGCATTACACTTGCAATCAATCTATCTAAATTATGTTAAGATCCGGACAGGTTCGATGGGTTCGTGTACAAGAATCGTCTGATCGGCATTGACTCGATCAGGATTGAGGCATTCTTCGACCCCCTCTGCCCCTATAGCAGAGACTCTTGGCGTCCTTTGAAGCGAGCTCTCGATTGTTAGTTTCCTTGGGCTTCGGCCACCGATATAAAAATAATTAAGTAAATAATGAGATGATGGTTGCTTTAAAATGCAGAATTCTAAAACAAGCAAATAATCAGTTCAGTATCCTTTGGCATTACTTTATGAGTTGGGGTTGTGCCATAATCCCAATATGCCTTCAGAGCTTTGAAAAATTCAGGCCACCATACTGGTCTATGTTCAGAAATGGTAAAACAAATCCGATGCTAGTGACATAAGAACGCGTGTGAACTGAACCTGCATCTCTATAAGTTAAGATAGATGTAAAATGAGAAGTTATTTGTGCGAAGTTCTGTAGTGGGCTACAATTTCTGCAAGGCAGCCACTGCCTGGCAGTGTTAACATCCCCCCAGGGGGCGCAATAATAAGTAAAGGCTGGCTGGGAGGAGAAAAATGAAGTGGGCTTTTCAACTATTCATAAACTTCTTGAGTTGCTATGCTTGAAAATGAGTTGCTGGTTAGGTTTAAAATTCTTATTCTCTTGTTTCGATTTATCTTACTCGTAATGGACTTTGATGAGCAATATTGTACAATGAGATGATACTCTGCATAAGAAGTCAAACCTACATGGCTATTTGATATTAACGGGGATAGCAACTCAATTCATTATGCCTTCTTTCATCCTTTTTTTGTCAAGGAAGCACGTTAACTCCTGATTCAATAGGTTTTAGACGTGTACTTTAAATCCGTGTGCCTGTTACTCTGTATCTTTAATTGGAATGTGCATAATTCTGAATTTTCTTGTTTTGGGTCTAAGCTTTGAATCTCTTATTCAATCTTGCACTTTGTAGGGAGCAAGTTTTATTGGAGTTGACAGCCTTGGAATGGATGTTAGAGTTTTCTCTAGGGCAGAAGTACAGACACATCGTTTTCCCTTTATAGTCTGGGTAAATAATATTTTATTGCCATTTAACCTGCAAAGTTGGAAGTGCATTCTCTATTTCAGGCTACTTGAATCATCCAGTTTGACAATTATTTGAATAGAAACAAAAATTGAAAATTGATTAGTCGTGTCTTTTTTTCAGTTTGTTAATGGTTGTTGCTTTTTTTTGGGAAATCACTATGTGATCTGAATTAGGGCTTAGATTTTTTATTTACTTGTGATAGGGTTGACAAAATGGAGGAAAATAGTGATGAGCACGTGGAGCTAAGCTCTGCTGCTACTTCAACACATAATAGGAGAGTCACTTCTATAGTTTGGGATGAGTTTATAAAGTTGCCTATTAGTGATGATGGGAGACAGAGGGCTAAGTGTAGGAAGTGCGAGAAAGAGTACATTACAAATATAAAAATGGGCACCTCAAATTTACTATGCCACATTAGTGTTTGCCCTAAACTGATGAAGTGCTGCTATTATTTTGTATTTATTTGTTTTTTAATATCTTTATTTATTTACTTTTCAAAAAAATAGATGATGGATTAGGATAATATTGATCTATATATACACACACACGCACACTAATTGAAATAAATTTTTAATTTTTTTTTAAAAGTAAGTTAGGTCATAAGTAAATGGGTTGGATACGGGTTCATGGGTTTGTACTAACCCGTATTCAACTCGTCCATATCCAACTTGTCTTTTAAATGGGCCAGTTTGGGTTGCACCCACTTAACCTTCAACCCGTTTAAACCCATTAGTAACCCGCCCATTTTGCCACTCCTACCACGGGCTTAACCCATTTTGGAAATTCTAATGATAGAGGGATCATATCAGGACGGGGACCAATATTGAATAACTCAAGTAAGCAAAAGTGAGTCTGCACTTCTTGGAGATAACTCCAAGTCCAAGAAGATCAACAAAACCTAGCCCACCCACTTACTATAGGCCCATCCGTCCACCCCAAATCAACAGCAGCGTTGATCTCCCCAATAGGAAAGAAAAAATCAACAACAGGGTTGTGGTTTCAACTGCAAATTGATTTCGGCACTTGGTTGATCGTCGTCTCAGGTTTCTCTATAAGTCGTTTGTTTGGAATTGCGGGATATGAGCTTGAGAATTGGTTAATAGGTAGGTCTTGAGATTGTGGCGCTCCTCTCAATGAATTTCAATTGCATTGAACGATGCTCCTTTAAAACATTCAATTCAGTCCATTTTGGTTTGGATTTTCAATCTCATAATCTTCTTTTGTCAAATTTTCTGAACTCCTATCATATAATACATGCTTATATATACATGCGTATTGTACCCGCTAAAAATCGAGAACTAGTGCAAATTGTGAGTATGAAAAGTGCAAAATTCTAATCCCCCTTCAGCCTACATGTATATGTATGTATTTATAATTTTGGGCCCAATGATAGTTCGTCTTGCATTATATATTGGTTTTGAAATTACAAATTTTTTACCTGAATTTGTTTTTTTGATATTCATTAATGATAATAATATTCTTCTGCCCTTATGGTGATTTTTTTTTATCTCAATTTTTTATTCTTCTGGATAATTTTTAACTAATTTTTGCATTGGTTTCTTGTTTATTAGTCTCAATAGATAAAAAAAATGCTTTCGGGATTGAAGTTCATTCCCCAAGATCAGGTTGATGAGGTAATAATGCCTCGACTTTGGTTTATTTACTTCTAAATTGGCATTCTTTTTTTATTTTTTTAATGTTCTTAAGCTTTACCCACTTATCAAAAAAGTATAAAATTTATTGTTTTGTGCTGATTTCTGAAATTTTGTGCTAATCACCAGAGGAAGAATTGCATGATTCAAGGAGAGGGAGAAAGAAATCTGTTAATAGGAAGGACAAAGATAGAAGAAAAAAGAAATGTTCTCGATATGGTAGTTCGGATGAGGATGAGCTAGAGAGGATAACCAAAAGTTCCAGAAAGAAAAAGAAGTGGTATTCTTCAGATGAATACTCTTATTCTAGTGAAAGTGAAGTTGAGTACAGTTCTGACCAAGATGAGAAGAAACAGAGAAAGAAGAAAAGGGAGAAGAAAAGACATAGGGATAGCTCAAAAGACGAATATAGAGATGGGTCAAAGAAGAAGCTGAGAAGTAAGAGAGAGAATTATTCATCTGAAGACTATTCTTTGTCTAATTCTGAGGATGAAGATAATAAGGATGGTTACTCTAGTAGAGAAGATGAGCGAAAACAAAAGAAGAGAAGAAAAATTGGGGGTGAAACAAAATCACTAGGAGATAATTTTTTTGGTACTTTTTTTTTTCATAGTTATTTTTCATTAAAAATTAACTCAATTTTCATGTCTTTCATTTCAAACATATTGTTTCACCTTTTTACGTAGATGAAGCCAGTGGATCTCTAGATGATGCCAATATTATGAGAAAAGAAATGGGATTGGAGTGGATGCTTAAACCTAGAGAAAATGTGGAGAGGAAGCCTGCAACAACTTCGGCCCAACTAGAGGAACCTCAAGTTGAGGAGGTATGCCCTTTCCATGAACTTGTCATCACTGTTCAATTTGAATTTTGCTTTATGAGTTCCCCTGTAAGAGCAGGAATTAGGGACTCCTCGATAGGGCTTTCACCTGCACTAGCACTGTACTAACATAGAATCATTCGTGTCCTTATTGCTGGATGCAATACGTATATTATGCTTTTGTTCTGATTCCTTTATATGAATCATAGACCATTATATGAATCGGTGATTGTTTATGTTGATTTTGATTGGCTTATCCTAGTATCAAAGTGTCAAGAAGAGAATTATCGTAACACAATCCATCATCACTGTGCATGCAAGTGTTCATGTCTGTTTGTGTAATCCATGTCATTGTTGTTGCAACCTGAAACAGTTCCCCTTTATGATATGTGTAATAACATGCAGAGAAGGAATCAGTATCAATCTTTAGGTACCACAGTGTCAATGTTTGAATTTGTTGTCGTGTAAAATTGTGCATTTCGTGACTAAGATGGAATATTGAACTTTTTAGGCAACAAGATTACTTGAATGTAGATTGAATTTACCAGATGATTTGTGATTTGTTAGTGGAAAGTGTTTCTCATCTTGGATTTGATATCTCTAACATAGGAATCTCTCTTGGCATAGGCTGAATAATTTTTTCTATATCTTTACAGTTGCCAACTACGTACTTCTATCAATACCCGTATACGTTGGCGGATCCACTTGGCCACGCTGGATTTTTATTTAAAAAAAAAATTATTCGATATAAAAAATTATAAATATTTATAAAAAAAATTATTTGAGGGTGAGCGAGTGGATGAATGATTGTTTTTTGACACATATTGAAAGAGACATGTTCAAAACCATTGACAATGAAGCTATTTTGTAACGTTTTCAGAATATAAAAGAACGAAGGGGATTGTTGTAACTTGTTTTGTTAATTTGAAGGTTATTTTGTGTGAGAAACATTTGATATCAATGTATAGTATTTTGTATTTTATCATATTTTATGCATTTGTTTGGAATTTAAAATTTTACTTGTGATTTGGGCCTACGCTGACCCTAATTCTTGGGTCCGCCACTCCCCATATGTGCTTCTTGCAATCTCTATCGGCACAAGCTGAATAATTTTTTCTATACCTTTACAGTTGCCAACTTTGTACTTTTACCAATACTCATATGTGCTTGTTGAGGAAGCAATTAGATATGGCTGCTTGTTGGAGAAGTAATTAGATTTGGGACTGACACCAATTTAAGGTACAATATGGGGATGCTGTTTGAGATGGTAAAGCTTGATGCATCAAATTGATGTGCTTTGTGAGGGGGAACAGTTTGATCCATGTGGAGGGTGGCAAAAGAAATGGAAGGGTGAGGAGAAAATTGGTTGCGGTGATACAAAGGATATGTTTAATTTCCACTTGAATGAGGATATACTTTGAATAGAGCAAATTGAGGAAATGGATCAGTACTGTTGACCCCATGTAATTGATGCTTATACAAGGGGAGAAACTGCTTCTCTTTTGGCACACTGAGTAGTTTGAAAGGATTGTGCTAGCGTCTTTGTATTTTTGGCTTCAGGAGGCTAGACATTGTTTTGTTAAATTCTTTTTTAGAGTTTGTTGGGGGACATGCCTAGACCTTTTGATGTGTACCAAGTTTGCCCTTTTGGTTTATAGGGTCCTGCTCATTGTTACCTATTTAATTTACTTTTATTTATTTATAAGAAAAATAAGACTTTTCTGTCACACGTAAACTTCCTTTTACAAAGTGTAAATATAAACTGTTGGATCTTACATTAACTTTGCTGGATCATTCTCCAAGCATTCTTGCTTTCGTAATTTAGTTTTCATGCAAGAGCAAATATTGATTCTTTGTGGCTTTGTTTGTCAGATAAAGAAGGAAAATCCCAGGGAGCTAAACCCGTACCTGAAGAATAACGGAACTGGTTATCCAGAAGTAACAGATGGGACAAAGGCTGGGGGGAACCAACTTTTGTCGTCTTCTGTTGTTGGAGATGGAGGAGCAAGCTGGAGACTTAAGGCCTTGAAGCGTGCTCAGGAGCAGGCAGCTCGTGAGGGATGCACTCTTGGAGAGGTAATAACTTTTTTTTTTCTGAACCTAAGGTAGGATACTTCAACCATTATCAATTACACATGATGCGCTAAAATTGTACAGGTGGTTGAAGAGCAATGGGGATCTCTAGATCAGCTGACAGTTTCAGTGGCATCTCGTACAGCTGCTCCATCTCGTGCTCACCTATATGCAATAAAAAATAGAAAGAGGGGACAAACTGATGAACAACAAATAGTTGCAGATGATCAAAATGAAAAGACAACTGAAAAGGTAAATATTTATTTGCGATGTTATTTTTTTTGGGGGGGGTTGTTGTCATTGTTGTTGATAAGTAAAAGAATTGTATTGAAAGCATCAAGGGATGCTACCCAAATTACAAAAGTATCAGGGCACAAAAAACCAAGCTAAGTCTAAAAACTAGCCAACCAAATTGTCTTGGGAAAAAAAAAAAGAAAAAGAAAAAAACTATGAACATCAAGATTAGCCTTTACGGAAAACCAACTCAACAGAAGTGACAAAAATAAACCCTTTAACCTTAGGGCAGGCAATTCTATGCTTGGAAAATGCGTCTATTTCTTTCATCCCAAATTAACCAATCAATACAAAATGGAATCAAGGCCCAAATCTTCCTCTTTTGCCTAACTCGAGCACCCCACCATTCTTGCAAAATGTAAAGGAATCCTCCACAAGAAACTCCACTGCCTGTTGAAGCAAGACAAATCCACTTCCAATTTGTAAATGTTTTATGATATAAAAATAAATATATAGATGTTTTTTTTGTGTAGATATGTGTTCCTGTTCTGTCGCATCGATACTTTTTGAAATTTCTGTGTTGGTGTGTTCATGTTGGCGGTATCCATGTGCCATGTTGATATATGTGCTTCCTAGTAGACGTGTTCTAGACAAAATCATTTGCATTATGTATGATATAAATGCTGATCCTATCAAATTCTCAACTTGAATACAAAATGCAATGTTTTGCCAACAGAGATAGTAGTTTTCTTCTAACTTCTTGTTGTGGGTTGTTCATCAGAAAATTGGCCGAGAAAGCATACAGGATGTATCTCGCCGTCATCCGGAGATGAATCAAACTTCATGATTCTTTATCTTGGGGCAAGCGGAAAAGTCAAATCATGTCATCTGAGGGCTCTAGACTTATTTCTACTGCAATGTCAAGCTTAAATAAGTTTGCAGATGATGGAAGCTTTATGCAGGAAGTAATGCGTCAACAAAATGATGACTCTAGTGGTTCTCGTTCTCCATATAATAGTCATGGAAAACCGGAGACAGAACTAATTTCATCAGAATCACAAAAACTGTGTGAATCTAATGCACTTGTTAATGAGGGATTGAGTGCAAACCAGTTGGCTGCCAAAGCTTTGCAACTGCGTATGAAAGGAAAGCATGAGGAAGCTGAAAAGCTTCTGGTGAGACAAATACTGATGCTTTAACTTATTTCACTTATTTAGTGTCTCTTTCTCTGTGTATGTTAACTGGCATATTACCTCACATTGAAAATGCTTTACTCATTGCATGTTGCCAGCTTTATCTAGAGGTTTCCCTGTGGAATCTCAAGTGTTTTATTTTCTGTTCTATATATTCTTGTTCTCAGTGTGTGTGTGTGCGCGCGCACGCGCACGCGCACGTGTCTGTTTGGGGGGGGGGTGAAGAGGGTGAGGGAGAATCTTGTTTGGAATTAGGCCTACTGTTGTAGACTATAGTTCAGTTATAATTTTGGAATTAATGACGTGTAAGAAAATTATCCTCCTCCATGTCTTCATAATCATTTTGTTGTTGTTCTCTTCACTATAATTCTGATTGTCAGTATGACCCTGCATCATAAAGATTGAAAAGCATTACTGTCTGATGAATTTTCCGCCCCACACGAAAATTGAGGCATTCAGACGTCACTTAAATTGTGATGTGAAGACAGGCTTATATCTTAATATTGTTGTTTGCTAATTTGATCACACAAAAACTTAGAAGAGAGGTGTTGCTATTTTTCTGGTTAGATGGGGAAAAATGATGTAAGACAGGGTTTATTAAATTAAGGTATATACAGGTAGCTGGTTACTTCCTAAAACTGGCAGAAGCTAACAAGAATCTTAGAGTTCCATCTGGGAATTGTCATGACGCTTGACTAGGCTTGTTTGTCTATTTGCATTTGATTAGATTCATTATTTTTCTTAAAGACAAGAAGGAAACTACAGATTGCCTTTAGAGGTATATGGTACATGCAGTGATATGCATTGAACTTTTGTTTCTGTAGGAGCATGTATTTGAACTTCTGTACCAAATAAAAATTCATTGTACTTGGAACTTTCATTCTCCACCATAGTTCTCGCGGAGATTTTTCTTGTGTTTTGTTGTTTTTACTTTTTCTTTCTTTTGATTTATCTTTTGCTTTTCTGCTTCCTTTTTTCCCCCCTTTTCAATTTGGGCCTTTCTTTTTTATTTTTTTTTTGGGGGGGGGGGGGGATGGATTGGGTTTTGGGGGTTTTTTCAACTTGGATCTTTGTATTGCATTATGTTTCAACAAAAATTGTCGGTGAAGTATTTGTTTTAAGTGAGTCAATGTGCTTGGAGGGCCAATTATAATACACCTGAGCTTTCACTTTGATTATTAATTGAAACTGTGCTTTTGTTGTCGTCACCAGAAAGAAGCAGAAAACATCAAAACGAAGCAAGTTACTGTGGATGAATCTAGTAGATCACGTGGTGAGAGAAACACAAGAAGGTAATTTTGCATATTGGAATTACTTATTTAGCTAAGATGTCAGCATTGAATTTATTGTTCACTAGAAAATGGTTTATGCTGAATTAATTTATACTAGCAAGCACATCCCTGTTTATTGTTTGCCTTACTGTATTCCAACAAAAAAGAAAAGAAAAAGGTTTTGGAATATTTTTCTACCCCAAACTAAAAACTTTATATACTTTTCTTGTTGCTTTGCTTTAATAGTCTTGTTACCATTTCTCTGCAGATCGCTCTTTTTAAATGTTTTTCTTTTCAATTTTGTAGATACATCATGCATGACACATCTGTTCGGCAAAGGAAGAAAGAGGATGATGCTGACTTGCATCTTGCCAAAAATATAGTGCAAAACAGACAGTATAGTATGTCTGGTCGGGCTGATGATGAATAGGATTTTGATGATGGTCCAAGGAGAAAGAGTTGGAAGAAAGGGGGCAACGATCATAGGTCAATTGAGAAGACTAATTTGCCAAAGCGTATCTTGACTCAGCAAGAGCGTTGCCAATTCTGCTTTGAGAACCCCAACCGGCCAAGACATCTTGTTATTTCAATAGCCAATTTCACCTACCTCAGTTTACCACACTGACAGTCTATTGTGCCAGGTCACTGCTGCATTTTAACTTTGCAGGTGAGTTACAGTTTGTTAAATCTGTATGCTGTTGTCTTTTCATGTTGTTGTTGGGGGTGCATTGAAGTTAGAAGCTAGGGATGAACTTTAATTCCTCATTTGTAAGTTTGGATTTCTTCTTGTATATATTTATTTGCTTGTTTGCATTTCATAGTAGTTAATATCCATTTGTTAAATAGTATGGACAGTAGAAGATTTTGGTCATCCCAAGTGATACCGACGGAGGCAAGAATGCTACTTGAAGCTTTAAAATCCTATGGTGATATTTATTAATAGGAATAAGCATAACTGTTTAAGTACTTGAGTGAGAAAATGGACTTAATTTTTTTTTTAATGTAAAGGTAATAAACTTATTATCATAGAAGTCCAACCACAATTATCCTCCTTGTTATTGTTGATTCAGATTGGTTGCTCTATCAGCAATTGATTTACTCATTTCGCTATAATGGGATGTCCAGTTACCACCTCTTTATTTTTGCTGTTATAGTTAATTTCCTCTAATGAATTTATATTCTAAGCATAATTTTACGCCTAAACAGCATGAATCAGCCACAAGAGCGGTTGATAATAATGTGTGGGATGAAATTCGCAATTTCAAGAAATGCCTTATTATGATGTTTGCAAAGCAAGAGAAGGATGTAGTGTTCCTTGAAACAGTGATGGGATTGGCGAAGCAGAGACGACACTGTTTGGTTGAGTGCATTCCTTTGCCCCAGCACATTGCGAAACAAGCGCCTCTATATTTTAAAAAGGTGGGGTTTTCTACATTCATTTGCCATTTTATTCGCTAATATTCTGATTGCATGTTGATGCTGAACCACTTCCATTAAAAATGTTGTTATTCAATGGGTTGATAATTGCCTTAACATCCCTCTTCCTTTCCTTTTTAGCTTATTTCAAAAAGTCAAACGATGAGATGAGATTAGTACAAGGGGCATCTTAATAGAGTTTGTATAACATAGTTTTCCCCTCTGGTAGTCTGTGTCTTTTTGGTATCTTTGACAATGGAGTTATGAACCTGTCCTATGGCGGATTAGACACTGAACCACATGTGGTTGGTTTTTGGCCTAGAAGTAAGTAGTCATCACTGGTTGGAAACTGTGGTTAAATCTCACTATTGGCACATAGATAAAAAGAAGGTAGATAAAAGAAAAGAATATTGCGATCGTGTTTATTTAGAATAAAATCGTGTTTATATATTAATTCCTCACTTCACCGGTTCTATTGCGATCTTAGAAAAACCAAGAAGAAATAATAAATAGGTTTAATAAACAGCATCGACTAAGGGCTAGGTTTGAGATTAAAAGCTAAAATGAGGACAATTATTAGGAAGGAGGAAAATTATGAAGGTGCATGCCCCATGAATGGACCGTGAGCTGTGACTTGTTGGGGGTTGGCGCGAGAGATCAGATGGTGATGAGTGGAGTATAAGGAAGAATTAATCCCATGAAGTTAATATGATTAATAGGAGTAATATTATTTATTAGAATTTATTATTAAAATGAGATATTGATTATGAATCAATTTGTTTTTAAAATTTAAATGTTATTACCGTATTATTCTGGCTTGAATTTTAATAATTTATTGTTTTTCAATTAATAGTTGTATGCATGGACTCCAACTCTCTGATCACATTATATCCCAATAATCTTTAATCCTAAGGGAACTTACATGGGTCCTTAATCAAAGATTGAACCTGCCAACCGACACAATAATCACAGCATTTAATTCCTTCCTTAATTAGTCCTATACAAGACTCGAAACAAAGCCTAATGCGAGAATGTTTTAGGTCAAACATGCCTTTATTTGTTTATCTTCTCCTTCTTCTGTTTTTTTTTTTAATTTTTGTTATTAATTGAGTTCAATATTGTGGTGTTGAACTACCACGTTGTAAGAGCGTGTTTGAAAAATAAGAATTTATGGGAAGAAAAGAAAAGTAAATGAAAAAGAAAAAATGAAAAATATTAAATTGATTTGTTTGTATGGTTAAGAGAATGAGAAGAAATTAAAAAGAATAATTTTGTTTTTAACTGATTATAAAAACAAAATAACCATATACAAGTAATTTGGATTGAGGATTTAGTGAGAAAAAGAAAAAAGAAGAAAAAGTAAAAAGATAAGAAAAATGGGAAGAAAATATAAAATTCAAAATATATGTTTTTGTTAGAGTAGATTAGAAAATATAAGAAAATAAAAGGTAGAACATTAATGAACTAATTTTCTAATTTAGTTATTTTTAATTTCTCAAATTTCATATATGTTATTCCTTTTTTCATTATAAACCAATAGGAGGAGCAATTTTGAATCCAAATCTTTTTTTTTTTTTTTTTCCTCTTTTGCCTTGACAATTCATTGATATAACCATGGCTTAAGAGATTGTCTAGATTGAGGATTTGCTGAGAGAAAAGAAATTAATTGGAAGGAAAAATGAAAAGAAAATGAGAAAAAATATAAAAATTTAAATTATGTTATTATTTGAATAATGGATTAAAAGATAGATGAAAATAAAAGAAATTCATGGATAAATTAATATTTTGAATTCATGAAATCTCATGTGTTTTCTCAGCCATTTTTCATTACAAATCAAACAAGAATAGTAATTATGGATCTCCTCTCTGTTTCATTTTTCTTTGATAAATCCTTAATTAGAACACACCTAAAAACATATTTGGAGTTGGGATTTGAAAAGGAAAAAGAAAAGGGAAGAGAAAATAAAAGGAAAATGTAAGGAAAAGAAGAACATAAAACCCTAAACAAGTGTCATTATTTGAAGATTTAAAAAATATAATAAAATAAAGAACATTTATCAATATCTTCCTTTTTTTAATTTAATAAATTTTTAATTTTTCAGTTCTCATACATTTTTCTTTTCATTTTCTACCATAATCTAAACAATAAAAAGAATTTTAAATCTCTATCCATTTTATTTTCCCCTAATGAATCCTTTATAAGTGTATTGCAAATTAGTTTTTTTTCCCTACATTTTATTTTTTGTAATATATACTGTTATGTAAAGAGTAAGGAAAAGTTGACACGTGACTGTTTATTTATTTTTTTTTTCGTGTGTTTTTTATTTTGTTTTGTTTTGTTTTGTGTGAGCGACTGAGAATAGGGTGACTCTAACTCGTGGAGTATTGGCTTCCTTTTTTTTTTTTGTGGTGTGTATTTTTATTTAATTTTTTATTTTCTCCAACTATGTTATGAATATTTTTGTAGAATTATATATATTGTATATATTTATTCATCATTTACTATAAAATTGCACATACTATAAAAATCTAAAGCAAAATGTGAACATTCTATAAATCTATAGCAATACATTAATGTGAAAGAGATTTGTAGAAAAGTAACGTGATTTTTCCATACGTCGGACATGTATTTTTTTTTTTTTTTTATATATCTTTGGTTCTTTTGTTTTAGATGTTAATGTTATTCTTATATTAAATTTCAGAAATTATTAGCAATTTGATATGTATTTTATTTATTTATTTATTGCATTTTGTTTTTGTTTGGAGGATCAATATGTATTACATTTCTTAATTTTTGTAACTTTATAATGGATGATTACCCTGTTGTTAGGGATATTTGAAGAATTGTTGTTGGTTCAATATATTTTTTTTTTGTTTTTATATTTTATTTTTATTTAGAGTACTGACATACATCACACTTTTTTTTGCAAGTCTGTTATAAATTATATATTTAAAATTTTTAAATATTTAAACTTTATATATTTGTTGTATTAAATATTATTTTATATATATATATTATATATACAAAATTAAATGTATTACAAAAATCTGGAACAATTAATGGGCAGATCATTTTGCTAGGTTATACAATTACTAGTAATAGCTCGTGCATTCGTCATTCTAAACAAAATTAGTATTAATTTTCTTATATTGTTGAAACCTTAGATAAAAAGTTCAAATTGAAAAAAATTATGATAACCTATGGGTTTTAACTTTGTTTTTTTAACACTTTTGGGCCATAGCATGTAATACATGTGTTTTGATCTCTCTCAGTCTAATTAATTTTTTATAAGCACTATAAAAGAAAACACAAATATGGTGCTTTAATTTGGAATGTTCAACTTCCTAAAAATTATAATTAGACGGAATTTAAGTTCGCAGTTATTATTTGTATATGATCTTTATTCTAAAAATATAATAAAATTTAAAACATTCCAACCGCTTTGTGAGATACATAATAGTAGGTTCAGAAAAATAAGAATTGAGCGAGAAGTTAAAAATATAAAAATAATCTTAATTGTAAAATAAAAAAATAATTTTTAACTATTAAATATTAGTTTACGAGAATAACATGCATTTTCAAAAATTGCTTTATTTTATCATATAGATACCCAGGGGTCGTCTGGATTAACATAAGCTGGGCTACAAAAGGCCAACAATTCAATTTCAGAGTCAACCCTTTGGTCACCTAATCGAATTTGACATATACTTGCATTTGAAATCAGGACGCAAGCCGCAGGGATGGCCAATGGGCAAAACATACTGAGTTTGGGTCCAATTAAGAATAATTTTTTAATCAAGTTTTTAGGTTTAATTTAAAATTTTTTTCATATAATTTTATTTTTTTTTAAATTAAATTATATTTTTAAATAAGAATAATTCAAAATTTTATAAAAGTAGTTTAGTATTAAAACAATTAATTTTAAAATTTTAATATAAAAATTTAGTTTTACCAAAAAAAAATAAATAAAATAATATATAATGTAGTACCCGATTTTTAATTTTGGCCATTTATGTGTTTTTTTTTTTTTTTTGTCAATAAAATATTTAAAATGAGATTAGGTAATTTATTTTATTTTTTTGAGCCAGGTGTAGTCCAAATCGATATTTGATTGGACAATTGGCCTGGATTTAGCCTTTCTTTTCTCTTTTCTTCTTCTTCTTCTTCTTCTTCTTCTTCTTCTTCTTTTTTCTCTTTTTGATGCCCCGCAGATCTTCCAGAGAGAATGGGAGAGAGAGAAGAGACAGAGAGAGAGGAGAAAGAAGGTAGAGAAAGAGGGTAATTCGGGAAGGAATGAAGGTGGACTCGAGTAGTTTTCGACGCTGTCAACGCTGTGGTAATGTCTGTTTCACGTGATTTCACTCGAGGTGGAAGAAATCGACGCTCTAAATTTAGATGCTAAAACTAAAAAATCTTCATTTCTCCTTTTATCTTCAGATCTGAGGTAAGTGGAACTTATAGTTATATTCTAGACATTGCTAGGATGATTTTGACATGTTGTGTGCTTAGTTTGGTTAAGATTTTGGAAGATTTATGATATATATACATGTGTATATGAATGTGTGTATATATATATGCATACATGTGTTGAAATCTCATATATATTTGAATTATTGTGAAAATTAATGTTATAAGATTATGCTATTGAGATGTTTAGAAGTTTATATAAGATTTATTACTGAGTCTGAGATGCAGAAAGGCCAAATTTGGCCAAGGTTGGTCAGAGAAGATGATGAACAGTGTTTAGAACACAAAATAGTCGAGGCCCAAGGGTGCAGGCTGCCTACGGGTAGCCTATGACCCATATTGGAAAATCTGAGATTTGGTAGTGCGAAGTCGCGAGCATCCATTGAGCAGGACGTGAGGTCAACCTGAGCCGCGCGCTCCTTGTGAGCAAGTTGCGACTCTCTCTTGAATTCTGTGTTTGGGCTATTTTGACCTCATTTTTCTTGGGTTTATGCATATATGTGTAGCAAACATGTTTGGATAAAAACTCTGTGAATTATATGAGGTTGCTTTTATGTTTGAGTATGGCACGTAATTACTTTGATGTTGAGACATTAATGTTAGTCATACATGATTGAGCATATCATGTGCACAGGGCTTGAGTGATATCATTTGATTCATGTTGAGGGTATTGATTGGCTGAGAATGCCATATTGATATTATTGATGTGCTGGGACACAAGTTATATATATGAACATGATTCCTGATTTTAAGAAAAATGATAAAATGAGATTTTTAAAATATCGAATGATTCTCAGTCGATAGATATGACTAGAACTTCGTCATTTGGAGTTGGAACATTAATATTGAAATAAGATATTATAGAATTTTCTCCAGACTATAGTTGAACCCTGCTTGAGCTAAGCAAATGCCTGACTATGAAATAACACAGTTCCCTAGCAGAAGGGTCAGGGAGTGTAACACGATTCCCCTGAGTCTTAGCTAGTTAGAGGTATAACACGGTTCCCCAACCGCTATTTATATTGATTACTCTGCTTGAACTAAGTAGATGCCTGACTATGGATGTAACACGATTTCCTAGCAGAAGAGTCAAGGAGTGTAACACGATTCCCTTAAGTTTTAGCTGATTGGGGTTGTAACATGGTTTTCCAACCGCTATTTATATTGATTACCTTGCTTGAGCTGAGCAGATGCCTAACTAAGTGTAGCATGGTTCCCTAGCAGAAAGGTCAGGGGGTGTAACACGGTTCCCTATCCGGTTTATATATATATATTGAGGTAATATGATTGTTACATCTATTGATAAGTGTATAGATTATTCTATTTATCATGAGTTTGGTTATGAAATAAGGAATATAAAATAGGAACTACGGTAACTTGATTCTTGAGGTGAGATACGTAGGTAACTTGGGCTAAAATAGCCTGAGTCCAGTCTTAACTCTAAAGGATAATAATTGTGTTTAGTTTTCTTAACTAAGAGTTGAATTATATTATTAACAAATTGAAGGTAACGAGATCAATTATTATTTTATATAGGAATGAGTAATAATTTTAGGTATTTTGATAACTTTAATTTAACGTGAATTGAATTTGAATTGAATTTTATTATTTATTTTGGTTTTTACGTTCCCATGCCGTCCGTCTCGAACAATTCAATTAGGGGCGTGACATATAATACATAAATATATTTTAAAATATTTTAGGCTTAGCTAGATTGAGTTTGTGTCCACAAACTTAATTCCAAACCTAGAAAAATAAAGCCACTTAAATGAACATAACAGAACTAGTCTAAAATGTCCACCTTGCCTAAATCTGCACAAATCCCTTTAATTTAGGATCTCATGTGTTAACTTGAGGTTAGCTCAGTTGATAAAATTTTGGATTTATTCTCTAGTGGTCATTAGTTCGAGTCTCCTCAGGGTCACTCGAGAGTTTACTTGTGTGAAGGACTGTGAAGGACCTGCCCGTAAGGAACTCTACCTACGGGAGAGTGAAGCGGGAGGTGAAGCAGAGAAGCAATGCCTCCCATCCCACATCGTCTAGGTTATGGAAGGAAGTGACATATATGTAATATTCGATATCAATATAGAACAACGCGTTTTAAAGCCGTGAGGGCACTGGGTTCAGTGGGAACTCCAGGGTTAAGCGTGCTCTAGTGGAAGCAGTACTTGGATGGGTGACCTCCTGGGAAGTAGTTTACCAAGCTCAAAGCGGACAATATTGTACTATATGGATGCGGGTCATTACAACTTGATTGTTAACTTCAAGATCCAGAGATAGATTAGTTGAGACGTGTGTAAGGTAGCCTGGACATCCTCAGTTACCAAAAAAAAAAAGAGATCTCATGTGAGAAATTTTATTGTACATATTAAACTACAACTCCTTCCAATCACCAATTTAAGGGGAGCAATTACTATAGTTGTTACATTCATTTTTAATTATAATTATAGTGGATCTATTTAAGATGAGGTGCCGTGGTGTATGCTATTTGCAGATGATATTATTTAAGTAGATGAGACGAGAGAATGAGTGAATGCTAAACTAGAATTATGGCGGGAAATGTTAGAGATAAAAGAGTTTAGGCTAAGCCGATACAAAACGGAGTATATGGAATGCAAGTTTAGTCAAAGTAGAGTAACTGGTAGTATAGAAATAAGTTTAGGCACACAAAAGATTGTAGAGAATGAAAACTTTAGGTACCTTGGATCTATGGTGCAACAAGATGGAGGGATTGATATTGATGTAAGTCACAGGATTCAAGCCAGGTTAACCAAATGGAGGAGTGCTTCGGGGGTTTTGTGCGATCAAAAAATTCCCCTCAAGGTAAAAGGAAAGTATTATACGGTAGCGGTTAGACCAACGCTGCTATATGGATCAGAGTGTTAAACAGTAAAGCATAATCATAATCAGAAGATGGCAGTTGCGGAGATGAGGATACTAAGGTGGATGTGCAGGATTACAAGGAAAGATAAGATTAGGAACAAGAAGATTAGGAGCAAAGTAGGAATAGCACCGATTGAAAATAAAATGAGAGAAAATCAATTAAGATGGTTTAGCCATGTTAGAAGGCGTCCAGCAAAGGCACTTATTAGGAGGTGTGAAAATATAGAGATTGGTAGGAGTAGGAGAGGTAGAGGAAGATCTAAGAAAAGCTGGAAAGAAACTATTAAACATTACCTTACCTACTTGGATTTAACGGAGGATATAGTCCTAAACAAATTTGATTGGCGTCGTCAAATCCATATAGCCGAACCCACTTAATGGGAAATTAAAGACTTAGTTTAGTTTGGTTTATAGTGGATCTATTTATACTTCTCAACTATTTATAGTGGATCTATTTATACTTCTCAACTATCTTCTTACACTTTATTTTTTATTAAGTAAAATTACAAATATTATTTTCTACGTAACAATTAAATATAATGTAATGAAATAAAATGTAAGAAAAAAATGTTAATTTATCTATATGATTATTAAAAGTATTAATGAAAATAAATATTATTTTAATATTTCAAAAAATGTGTCTATAATGTTTGTCCATATTTATAAAAGTTTTTTAAAGAATAATTATATTATTTCAAATTAAATATAAGAATAATTGATCAAAAAAATATATAATTTTGTTATTTATTTAGTAAATAAAAAATAAAATAAAATGCATAAGGCATTTAAGGAACTCTTCTTATTACCCAAAAACTGAAAAAACTGCAGCCGTTTTGTATTTTTTGAGATTAGTTGCTGTGTATAATCGATGAAGGACATCGTAAAGTTGAAATATAATTTTTTGAGTTTAAATTGTATTTTTAGTATTTGAATTCTTATAAAAATTCATTCAATTTATGATAATTTTTGAATATTTATTCTCAATTCCTCTTATTGATCCTCGAAATACCATGAATTAGGATTTCTCGATCAACCAGAACAACAATTAGTATCTTTTGGTCTAATTTAAGCTGTATCAAAGTCACTTTCAATTCCAGTAAAACGGAATAAGAAGAACATGGAAAAGATGACTTCTTATTCAAACTGCCATTGTCCAATTACATCTTGAAATTGTAAGTGAAATCAACAAAGTTATATCTTTGTTAGCTGATCAAGTTACGCCAGATGAGTCATCCTTCCTCATATTCTCCATTATCCATCCATGATCCATTAATTAATTCCGCATGGAAAAAGAGAGAACATATATAAAACAGATAAACATAAAACTACATATATACATGATGACATAGACTTGTGTGTGTGTGGGGGGGGGGGGGGGTAAAATCCATTCCAACTCCTGAGTTTTTTATTCAAAAATTCACTATAGGGTCTGAATTTATTTATTTATTTTTAACAATTAAGGGTATGATCATTTAGGAGTGTATGGATGATCAACTTTTAAAAGTGATATATAACAAAATTTTATTGAAAGAAATTGGAAAATATTGATAAAATTTTAATTTTTTTTTTTTAGCGTTTTTTTTTTTTGTCAGCCAAACACTCATTTAATTACTTACTGTATAGATCTTAGTGACCATCTTGTCCCTAAAAATTAGACTAATGCCGCCTTACACTCACAAAGTTTATTGTCTAATTTTCAAAAACAAAATGGTCATTGAAATCCTAAAACACAATTATTTAAAAATTCAAGTTATTAATTGTTATAAAAAATAAAAAACAAGTAGAAATAAAAAAAATTCAAATTCAAAAATAAGATTTTAGAAGAATGCAAAATATTTGAAAGGGGAGGCTAACATCACTTTTGATGCTAGCCATATGACATCAAAGTTATGAGCTGTCTTATTAAAATCGAGTAGCTCACAAATTTAAAAATTTTGTGATATCAAAATTGTGAGCCGTCCACGTGACTAACATAAAAGGTGATGTTAAACTCTCCCTAAATCCAAAATATTTACCCGAGGTATGAACTTATATGTTTTTATTTGTGATGTATGAGAGAGAGAGAGAGAGATGTGCTATGTACTTGGTGCAATCCTGAGTAAAATCAATGGGCACACTCAACTTAGGGCCCGTTTAGAATGATAAAAAATAAATAAAATAAAATAAAATGTAATTTTAGATAAATTTTAGTGTTTAGTGTTTTTTCCGAACAATATTTCTTGAAGGTGAGTAGTGATAAATTTTTAAAATGATTTTTTCAAATCTATGCTAACGGTCAAAAAATTCTCAATCGATGTTTTGCTGTTTGGTGTGGTATGTAGTTGTTGTAGAAAGAGTGTTTTTTTCTTTGCTTTATGTTTAATTCTTTTTCCAACTTCACTCATCACAGTGGCAGCAGTAATAGAGAGATGAAACAAAACAAAAGAGAGGGTTGGAGTGGAATCTTACTACCACCAACCCAATAAACATGGATGCTTATGAAGCAATAAGGATTGTCCTCTTGAGGATCCAAAACTTGGACCCTGAAAATGCCTCAAAAATCATGGGTCTCCTCTTGATTCAAGACCATGGTGAGAAGGAAATGATTCGATTAGCCTTTGGTCTCAAAGCGTTTCTCCACTCCGTCGTTCTCAAGGCCAGGAAAGAGCTGGGCTTGGCCTCTAACTCCCCGACGACGCCGGTAACGCCGCTGATGAATTTGAGCTCCAAGACTAGCTCTCCTCCGTCAACGACAGTTCACCTACTCTCTCCTCAAAAGGTTTTATTTTTTTTTTACCGCCATCAAGATTTAGCCTCAAGCCCTGAAGAAGGAGACGCCATGCTCTTCCCTTCCTATGGCGGCGGTGGCAACTACGAAGGCACCGTGAACGGCCTTCTCCATCAGGGGAGCTGTTCAGTGAACGATATCTTCTGCTGGGCTGTTTAAATGATTCAAAACATTAAACCATGAGAACGGCGTGAAGCAAACAGTTCGAACGGTTTTGTGGGCTCGAACGGTTTTGTGGGTCCAGATATAATGGTATTCGTTCGAAAGGTTTCGACTCGAAAAACATAATTGTTAAAAAAAATTTTTGCACTCGGTTAATCTTCTTATAAGTTTTCTACTTTTTTAGCGAAATACTGAATTTTTTTTAAATTAGTAAAAGTGGAAATGTATAAAAGTGTAATAGAGAATTTTAATAATTTTTAGAGATTAGTGAAATTTTATTTTGTTTTTTGGCACACCAAACAGTGCCTTAATATCCCAAAATTTGAGAATTTGATTGAATTTGGGAGAATTGATATAACAATGATATGTCAATTCTATGACATATAATTTAGATTATTAATTTTAAATTTAATGGTCTAGATATATTTACATTTATTTTAAAATAAAATAATATAAATACATTTATACCGTTGATTAAAATCTAACGGCTCACAATCAATGTCATAGGCTGACGTGGCTTCTCCCCCATCCCAATTCGATTCGCTCTGTCAACACGAACACCCAAAGTGGGTCCCGCTTGCTTGAAACACTCGCACACAGCCCGCCTGTCTTCCTTGGAAGAGCCAACCACCTGGTTCAGGGCTTTAGCTTCGTCGCAGCAAGGCGCGGTGATGTCACCAATACCCACCAAGAAAGGCTGGCAAGGCAGCAACTTAATCACCGCTTCTCGGCATGTTACTGTTGCATTGGCCTTCCTATCCCAGCAATCATCATCATCATACCCAAAACCACCACCGCCCAAACTGAGCCACCCGCTATCTTCTTTGCCATTCTTTCTTCCTGAAAGACGTGTGTGTGTGTGTGTGTTTCTCTGAACTAAAATGATGAGGTAGAGGTTATAGTTATATTGCAAGAATTCGAGTAATACTACCTTCAGTGGCGGAATCCGAATTTCTAATAAGTGGAGTCGAAAATTTAAATTAAGTTAAAAGAGATTGGAGGAAAATTTTTTAACTTTTGGAGATTGAAGGATGGAAAGGTTTTTAATTTTTAAGTTTTTATTTTGACCTTTTTTTTAATAAATAAATTTTAAAGTGAGGTCAAATACATAAAATTAAGGTAAAAATTATATTTATCCTAAACAAAATTTGAGAGCGAGGGGTTACTTGCCTATACTTATTTTTACATAGCTCCAGTCGTGAATACGTTTGGGTAATGATTGCCAAATAATTTTTTAACCTTTGTGATCATATGATATCAGGTGTATGATTTGGAAAAAAATAAAACAATAAAAGAAATAAATACTATTAAAATTACATTTGATGTAATTATATAATTGCTTTGAACTGAAATGATGAGGTGGGGATTATACTTATATTGCAAGTAATAACAATGGTTACATGATTATTTAGCCTTAATGATCATACAGTATCAAGTGTATCATTTTTTTTTTTTTGGTAATTAAATGTATCATTTTGAAAAAGATAAGATAATAAAAGTCGACCTAGTATATGGGTTTAAAAATTAATGAAATAAATAAATTTAAAAGGTATATTGTTCAAATTTTAAGATTAATTAAAATTTAATGTGAGGGGCTGAAGGGTATTAGAGGAAACTAAAAAAATCTTATCAAATATTAATTTTTAAATTTCATTAATACTTATAGAGTTTCCTTATATAACAGTATAGATATAAAGTTGATAACAAAAGAAAAAAATAATAATCATAATATATCTTTTTTAATCTAGGACCAATCTGCCGTTACAAAAATTCTCTAAGGGCAAATCAGTCATTCTGGATAATCTTATATAACAGTATAGATGTAATTCGTATCTCGTTATAATTATGGCATTTATGTTGTTTGATGCATTGGCATTGATCTTTTATTATAGTTTTTCTTAATTGAAATTTTGATGAAATGTGCGCTTTTGTTTGTTGTTTGCCTGAATCTCGATAGTTTTTATAGGGTTTTCATCATTTATGGTACTAGTTAAAAATTAGTATGCTGTCATTGATTTACTAGTTGTGATTTTCAAGCTTAATTATTCAGGCCCCGTTTGATAATGTTTCCATTTTCTGTTTATATTTTTAAAATTTTATAAACTCGCAACAGAAATATGTTTAATAAATCTGTTTACATTTTTTTATTTCTAAAAAACATTAAAACATAAATAGAAAAACGCAAATATATTTCTAAAAAACATTAAAACATAAATAGAAAAACGCAAATAGAAAAAATGTGTTTTCATTCTGATTTATTTTTCTGTTGCCAATATTTTGTCAATTTTAAAACTTTGTCTATTTTTGTTACGTTACATAAAAATAAATTATTTTATTTAAATATTTTATTAAAATAAGTTATTTTAATAAATAATATGATTAAATTCAATAAATTAAATTAATTATATAAATTAATATAAATTATTTTTAATAAATAATAAAACCAAATTAATTAATTTACTTTAATTTAATAATTAATTATTGCTAAATTATCTAAAATAAATATCATAATTAATTTATTTAATTTAGTAATTAAATTAATTTATATAAAATAATTAATAATAAATAATTAAATTACATTAATTTTTAATTCAATTTAATTTAATTTAATAATTATTATTAAAGTATTTTAAATAAATATCATAATTTAATTAAATTAAATTATTCATGATTCAATTAATTTAATTTATATAAAATATATTTCATTAAATTATTTTAATAAATAATTTAATTAATTTAATTAATTTAAAAATAAATAATTTAATTTAATAATTAATCTAATTTAATTATTTATTTAATATGAAATATATTTTATATTTATTAAATTTAATGATTTTAATAAATAATTTATTGTATTAATTTAATTAATTATATTAATTAAATTAAATTAATATAAAATATATTTTATTAAGTTCTATTGATTTTTTAAACTAATAAAATTAAATATTTTCTAAAATAAAAAATTAATAATTATAAACAAACTTATATTTTCAAACGCAGTTTCAGTTTTCATTTCAAAAAATATAAACAGTAACAGAAAACAAAAAACAGAAAACGGCAACAAAAAAATAACAACAAAAAAACGACAGTATTATCAAATGAACACTCAATATTTGGTCACGTTTAATTTAATTTCAAGACTAATTGATTTCTTCTTTAACATATCAATATTAGGCATTCTTGGTGACTCGCGTCCAATTGTATCACTATTCTTTAATGATCACAGAATATTTCAAGAGAAGTGTTTGGACTTTTTCGTTCAAAATATGGTTTAATGATTCTGTCTTTGCTTTTGATCGTGAATAATTAAGCATTGGGTCCTTGTTTTATAAAACCCAAGAAAGTTTGGATTGTTGATTGAGAAATTATGCATTGCTAGGGTTTTTATTGCCTGTATATTTGTTCTTGTAAGAATACGTGGATCTGCATCTTCAATGAGGTCAAGTGAGACTAGTGGTAGATGAGCATGAGATGTTTGGATTTATTTTTTGGTTCTTTTAAGTGGTCCTTTGCTTTGCATGGCCTGTAACATTTTCTATTTTTATGGATTTTGTTCAAAGACCAGCACTTGCATGTGTTTGCAGAAGTACATTAAGCAGCATGATGACATCAAGCTTTCGGCCCTGGGAATGTGTATGTGTTCTTGAATTCTTCACGTTGTAAATCTGGTTTCCAAGTTCCTTCGTATTGTTCTTGAATTCTTCATTTGTAAATAAGGCATGGTCTTAAAAATCAGCGTTCTGTAATGGTAGCGTCCGTTACGTAACGGAATCAATTGGTGCCGCAATCGTTAAGGTCACATTATGTGTAGTGGAACAGGAATTACACTGTAACGAGGCCGTTACGGTGCCGAAATGACCATTATACTTAATTTTTCAACAAAACTATAAACAAAGGTTTTAAATAGAGAAAATACTTGATTTGGGGTCTTGCGAAAGAACAAGAATTGTGAAAAAATCGAATGAGTGAAGCGACTGAAGTCTTCTTGCTCCGAATTGAGATTAAGCCGAATGCCAAAAACTTCCCGTTCATCTTTTTTCTAGCTTCAACCTTCGAGTATTTAGATTTTTTACTCTCCTGTTCGAATTCTGGGTTATTGTTACAAAAATTTTGAAACAAAATTTGAAAGGAAACTGAAGAAGTGCTCGGAACCACTGAGAACGGTCTAAAGAGGAAGAGTGTAGAAGAATGAAGAAGCTGCACACTTGCTTTGGGCGGCGGGTGGGTGGGTTCCTTGGGATTGAACGAGCATTAATTGTTGGTACGTAAGGGAGACTAAATAAATTGGTTTAATATGTATCATATTAATATAATATATAAATATAATATATTATATTTCAATTAACCGAGACTAAATAAATTAGTTTTGATGTATATGATATAATAATATATTATATTTTAGTTAAATATATTAAATTATTTTTAATTATAATTAAATTTTTACATCAAGAAATAGGTGGTGTTTGTTTGGTAAAAAAAATTAGTATAAAAGTAGCATGTAACAAAATTTAATTGAACAAAATATTAAAAAAAGTTAATAAAAATTGAAAATTTTTGATATTTTTAAGTAAACCAAATATCTTATATTGTGTGCATTTAGTGTTCTAACAAACTCAATAAAACAAAATAAATCTCCAACAACCTCTATAAATCACTCAAATTCCCATCTTTACTAATTTCAAAAAATTTCAATATTTTCCTAAAAAAAAAATTCGGAAGGAGGTTTATTGAATGCGTAAATTTTTTTAACAATTATATTTTTCGAGTCGAAAACTTACATTGAATGTTGATTTTTTGAATTTGTGAGAACGGTTTTAGGATAATTGTTCCAACGATTTGCTACTATCATTCCCAAAAAAATGCGCCAAAATTAACTCAAATCACATTTTATCTCAATTTATATTTTTTTTACTACTCTAAATGCACCAATTATATAATTTAGATAGTTAGATTAAAAGTTACTAATTAAGTATCACTATTATACCGTAATATATTAACAAAAATAAAAATTATATTAAATTATAGTTGTAATAAATTTAATTTAATATAATTAATATTATTATATTAATATAATATATAATTTATATTAGTTATATTAAATAATATTAATTATATATTTTACATTAAAATTTATTAATTAAGCATAATGTTACACCACAACATATTAATAAAAATATTAGCTACAATAAAAGTTATATTAAATTATAGTTGTAATAAATTTAATTTAATATAATTTATAATATTATTATATTAATATGTTATATAATTTATATTCGTTATATTAAATATTATTAATTAAGTATAACTGTTATATATAATATATTTAAAAAATAATTTAAACATAATTATAATAATATATAATATAATTTATATTCATCATACTAAACATTATTAATCGAGCATTTTATATTAAAAATTATAAATGAAATATGAATGTTATACCATAGCATATTAACAAAAATAATAGTTACACTAGGAATTATATTAAATTAAATTAAATTTATTGTAGTTAATTAAATTTAATTTAAGATTTTAGCTATAAAAAATATATATAACACCAAACATTTATATTTTATATTTTGATGGTACAAAGTAATGAAATAATATAATGTTTAATTTTGTAGGGTAACAATGCCACTTTAATCAAACATGGAGAGTGGTTGTTGTGGTTTTATTCCTAGTGATGGTGATTATGACACTCTTAGAATTAATTCTAGTAAAAATATTAGTTTGAAATTTGTAACACCCATTGGTACCAGTCATAACGTGAAATGTGAATTTTGTGGAAAAATTATTAACGGGAGCTTACTTATGTGAAGTAATACTTGACTATATTAATATATTTGAATTACTAAATCATCAAAAACCATGTAATTTAAGTGAATTGTGAATATGAAAAAAAAATCACGCCTTCGATTTCTGTTTGCTTTATGCGACACCCGTTATAACCCGTTTCCACGTTACCGCAACCGTTACCGTTACGACATTCATTACTGTTTTTTAAAAACCATGAACTGAGGTGCATGGAGATGTCCTCTTCTTAGAAAACTTCCCTCAAAAAAGTTCCACGGAGAAAATTGAAATGGATTTTTTTTTATTTTTCAAGGGAGACTTTTTTGTTTTCATTGTGACTCCAATCCAGATTTCAGGCATTGGGAGTTTGAAAACTTTCAATTTTTAGCCAATGTGCTAACCCTTTGAATTTGAAAAACATCATTAATTGCGCACTGCATACGTAAATTCACACAAATATTGACATCTCTCATCTTATGTAATTTTTTGACAATTTTGTTGCCTAGTCCTTTAGTGTGAATTTCTTTGGAGTTTGGAGACATATTGAGCACCTTGGACACCATCCACACTATTGTATAGCTTGCTAACAACTGTTGTATAATTCCAATTATTCCCACTGTCATCGTGATTGCTGAGATTTTAAAGACAAATGGAATGACTATGCAGAACAGTAATAGCTCATATCTTTTTAATGCTTACCATCCTTTACTTATTATGGTAACCCTTGTAAATTGATTATATTTCTAGGAATTAATCAGAGGTTTCAATATCTATTGTTGGCACAAAAGATGATATGATCCGGAAACCTAAAGTGAGTTTGCTTAACTTTTCATATTCGTATTAATTTTCAGTAGAATTCTTTTTATCAGGGGGCAAACTCAAGAAGAGTCTAGTAAGGACAGTTGCCCTCGCTGACTTGAAATATTATACTAAAGTTTTATTAATTTTGTTATTTTTTTCTTATAAATTATACTCATTTTTTTTTCTATATTTTGCCCTCACTGTATTTTTACTTCTGCTTTTATTACCTTAAAAACATAATTTTGTCCCCACTGATTATAAATCCTGAATCCTCCCCTACTTATTATTATTGTTCTCTCTCTTTCTATATTTATTAGACTGAAATTTTGCTAAGGAAGAATGAGAATGCTGAAATTTGGAAGGCCACTGATGGTGCTACACTTGAAGAGGCAGCAGTTGAGAAGGAATGACAAATTAGCTCCGGAGACTTAAGACCTGACAGGTTAGGGAAGACACATATCTGAGAGTAGTTGTGCAGGATATGAAAATGCAAGTTGTGAAGTTTCCATGATCGTGGAACCTGAAAATTTGTACTGGTTAATTTGGTGGCAGGACAGGTAATTGGATCATTGCATTCAATTGTTTGTTCATCTCATTTTCCTAGCTAGGGTTGTTAAGATCAACTCCAACAGGGGCTGTTAGCTTTGGCATACCATCCATGTAACTAAAACATACAGGATACACATATGCAGATTCATTATCTCTCTCTCCCTTCATCTTTATTGTGTATGTCTATCTCTGTGCGTGAAAGACTCACGTGAGATTTTGGCAAAATATTTATGCATAATTTTTCATGTGCTTAAATATTGGTGATTTGGTGAAGGCACGTATGTCTATAATATTGTATAGTTGATGTTATCAGTCTCAGACAATAAGGCCAAGTGGAATGCTTACTGATATATATTTTTCATACATTTAACATGTAAGGAATAAAGAGAATGCGCAAGGCATCAAAAGACCCTCTAAAACTGTTAGAAAGAAACAGAGCTCGTCAAAGAAGCAACGATTGGGGCATCATATCAGTACGACAAGACCAAGGGCTTGGTGATTGAACCTTGATCTCTTTTGTTATTTCATTTGAAATGCAAAAACTGAAGAGAGCCAAATCTGCAGGAAGAATGCCAAATTTCTAACAACATAATTTATTAAACTTTCAATTTTGGGTTAGTACTAATTAGATTTACATTTTTATAAAGAACTAAACTTTGTTAGTCATGTTGCACATAATCTGAATCATTCCTAGTAACACAGGCGATTATATGCAAAGAAAACAAATTAAAAAGTAATCCCTTAAATATGTAAAATTTAAGTGGTTTGACAAATTATCTATATTTAAATCTATTCTATATTTGATTTTTAAGTTCGTAACTTTCAATGATGGAGTAAAGATTACAAGAACAAAGGAAAAATCTTATAACAATCTTTCTTACCTTATTACATATATATCTTTTTCTATTTCACAAACTTAAAAAATTCTAATATAAACTTATAGAATGTGTGCACCAAGTAGCCTAAATCGTTTGTTTATTAGCTGTTTAGTGACACTGTATTTTTCTATTCATGTTTTCTTATTTATATTTTTTATTTTTTTATTTTTTACTATCATTTTTTTGAAATGAAAATTAAAACTGCATTTGAAAATGTAATTTTATTAATAATTATTAATTTTTTACTTTAAAAACTTAATTGAATTGAATAAAATATATTTTATATTAATTTAATTTAATTTAATTAATCAATTAAATTTTATTAAAAATCATTTAATTTAATAATATATAAAATATATTGATTATAATATAATTGTATTATTTATTAAAAATAATTGAACAAAATATATTTCATAATAAATTAAATAATTTAATTATTATATTTATTAAAAATAATTTAATAGATACATTTAATATTAATTAAATTAATTATTAACTTAAATGAAATTAATTAATTTAATCTTATATTAATTATTAAAAGTCGAAGACAGGCAAACAGCCCCATTTATATTGGGGCGGGAACTCATCTCTAAGATATCTGGGTGGAAAGTGCAAACTACAAACTTCAGGAGCACACTGCATTCCTTCTCAAAGTGCTCATTCATGGAGGAGTCAACCAGGCACACATTCCTCAAGCTCCAAGTCCCCAGCACATCCGAGCCGGACCAGACCGAACCCATCTTTGTGAAGGGAACGTGGTACGCTTCCTGCTTTGAGCTCGCCATCACCGACGGCCTCGACGCCTGGATTCTCACCGGTACCAAAACCCAGATCATCTTCTCTTTTATGTCAAATTCATGGTTCTATTTTGATCGAATTTCAATTTTCTTTTGGTGGCTTTTTGATTTTGATCTTTTGGCAGCAACTGAGGACGAGGTCAGAGATAGAGCGGCTCAGTGGGACCAACCCGTCTCCGAATACATCGATTTGGCCGAGCGTCACCTAGGGTTTCAATTGCCTGGCTCTGTTTACATCTTCGCAGATGCCGGAAATGGGCATAGAAGAGTCGGTTCTCTATTTCGTTAAACCTTGTGATTTCTGTGTTTTTCAATATGCTTACTCCTAAATCATGTATCTGTATGTAGGTATTTGTGGATGAAATTTGTTACTTGAAGTTCTATTTTGCCATTTCACTATATTGATTGAGTGTTATATTGACTCCAATGCTTGTGATTGAAGATGAAAATGGCTAATTTTTGTTTATGAAATAGGGTTGATATGTTCTTGTAAAATGAATTTCAAGTAGGATTGTTTGACTTTAGTGGTTTAAATGTGAAGATATGAAATAATCATTAGATTATGATTTGTTTTGCTAAACAAAGGAATTACTTGTGCGGTCATTGATGGTACTTTTGGATGTGTGAGTTTTGAAAATTTTCATCTTGGACTGTCATAAGGTACTGTTGTGGGTGATATACATGTTTCCATCATGAAGCTGGTTGGAAATTAATTGAAGTTGTGTTTTGTTGTTCGTTGTATTAATCGAGTGTTACCAGACTAAAATGCTAGTGGTTGAAGGTGAAAATGGCTAATTTTTGTTTATGAAATTTGGGCTAATAGTATTGTTCTTGGAATATGAATTTCAAGTAGAATTTTAGACTTAGTGGAATAAATTTGTTTTGCTAAACAGAGGAATTACTTATGGTGAAAATTGGAAGCGTTAATTCCTTAATTTTGAAAATTTTCATCTTAAGTTGTGACGAGGTCCATTTGTTGGTGATATCCATGTTTCCATCACAAAGCCTGGCGAAGATTGATCACTTCAGAAAATCTTGAAACTTTTCTTCTTTACTTTACCTTTTTTGTGGGTTGTAAATGCTAATTGTCGTTTTACTTATTTTGTGATGTTATACAGTTGTCATGGACATTTGAGAAGGAAGGGACAAAGCTAGAATGGTGATGGAAATGTAAGCCGTCATCTAATAGTAAGAAAACTACCGCAGAAATCTTTGACCTCCTTATGGATGCAAACATACGATTAAGTGTAAGTTTAGGCATTTTTTTAGTTTGTTTACCTTTTCAAGATAATTTAGGTACAACTTCTCCTATGTTCTTATCATTGCATTTACGATATATCTTCATGTTTTCTCTTTTATTCTTTGTATTTCCATCCATCAAGTAGTTGTTTTCATTGTGGCTTTAATTAAGCTTTATGTTCTTTCAACATTCTGATTATTATGAGAAGAAGAGAATAGAATAATTGTCAATTCTAAGCTGCAGCAGGAACCCGTGGCACTAAGCAAATTAACACTCAAGTTGTCTGCTAGCTATAATTTTTGGGATCCCACATCCTGGCTTCTTAGTGATCTTATCACTTATGGTTATCAGATCTTGAGATAGTTCATTCTCCAACATGAAAATCCAAAACATTTGTTATTGGCCTCATGTTGTCTTGGATACTTATAGGCTATAAGTCAATGGGTTGGATACGAGTTCATGGGTTTGTAATAACCCGTATTCAACTCGTATCCAACCCGCCCATATCCAACCCACCATTTAAATGGGTGGATTTGGGTCGCACCCATTTAACCTCCAACTCGCTTAAACTCATCACTAACCCGCCTAACCTGCCCATTTTGCCACCCCTACTTATAGCAGCAGAATGTGAATAAAAGCTTAGTTACTTATCAGGCTTACTTGTCCCAAATCCATGAAATTTGGCCCCACCTAACCTTGAAGACCTTTACACAGAGCCTAGCTCACACTTAAACCAGTCAGGCTGGCTTGGAACCTGGGGTAGGAACTTGTAGTTGCACTCTTTCATGCATGCATTGGGGGGGGGAGAGAGAGAGAGAGAGAGAGAGAGAGATTTAAATTGCAATTTGATGGCCAATATCAGGTAGGATCTAATGGTTTGAATATGTTTCCAGATTGCTTGAGAAATTTGTAGCACGATAAAGTATGTCCATAGGTTCTGATAAGGTAACTGGTCAGTAATCAGTAGGATTGTTTTGGTGACTGTTACTGTTCAATTACATCCTACCAGATAAATGCATGTATATCGTGAATATTTTTTCTTCACTGGCCTGTAGAATTGAATTGTGATGGTTCAACAACTATAATTTTGGGGAAGACACTGTAGCCCACATCCCAAATTAGTTGCAAGCACCTTCACATTCTGCACAGACAAATTTTATTGATACCTCCTTAAAGCAAAGTCGTGCCAACCCTCTCAATTCCCTTCATCAATGACCGCTCGTAAAAAGTGCAGTGCTAATTAACCCCCAAGTGCAAGGGTGTGCGGTGTAGTTTTAATCTCGGTGAGTCCGAGGTCGAATCCACAGGGAAGCCTATGTGTTTCAGTTTCTAAGTTCAAATATGAATTGTAGGATTGAATTAGAATTAAAGTTGCAATTAACTTAAATTAGATTTGAAAGAGTTGAAATTTGAGAAATTAAACTAAAAATAAAGTAATTACTAATTAAAGGAATATTTCAACTTAAATAAAATTCGAACTAACTTAAAGAACTCAGCAAATTAAAATTACTAAACTTAATTTTAAAGAATAATCTAATCTAATTGCGAACAAGATTTATAAGAAATTTAAAGCAGTGATTTTATCAAATTGAAATTCTAATAAAAAAAGGGTTCTTGATTCAACCTTCACAATTCCAAGTAATCTGTTATTTCACCAAGGGATGATTTTAAATACAATCCATAGTTCACGTCAAAGGATCTATGGATTGGGAAAGATTTTCAATACATTCCAAAATTCCTCGATACACAGTTTTAAACTCACGTCTTATTATGGAAGATAAAACTGGAAAGATTTTCTGATAAAAATACTCGAGTTCAAATCTAGATTTAAATTGTTTAAAAATTATCAAGACAATTATAATCAAGAGTGTTTATCAGTGATTACAGAGAATATGAACAAACACTCTTGTTTTCAAAGGTTTTCCAAACAACAAATCAAGTTTGAAAATAGTAGATCACTTCACATAGGCTTTTGAAACCCATGTGAAGGATCTACACACATCCCTCAGTTCATAACAAATTACCCTTCATTGATTCAGTGAATCAAGAACAAAGGTTTTTACCCTAGCATGCTTTGAAACAACTTAACAGGCTTAGATGAAGACATAACTGTTAAAGCTTCAAAAACGTAATTAAAACAGTCCTAATGAATGTAAAACCTACCTACGAACATTCAATTAATAATAATGAACCAAAACGAAATACTAGATTAATTAAAATTAGACCTTAAAATCAAAACGTGCAGCATTCGTATCAAACTCTAAACGAAACCCTAATATTTTAAAGCATCCAAAAATTAAACAAACTAATGGCATTAATCATAAAAATCATCCAAAAACATTCAAAAACTAATGAAGAGCAAGAATGAAATATTAACTTACTTGAAAACGAACTTTGAATTAAGAACTTGAGTAGCAATCGCAATGACAATCGTCTTAAAAACTTGGAGTACGTAGAGTAGTAACATTCACGAATAAAAAATCTTCAAAATCTTCCAATAAATAAATACCTAAAACTAAACTAAAACCTAAGAGAAGTAGGATGAGAGGAAGAAGAACAATATATAGCAGCCCCCCTCCATTCGGCTACAAAGTATCATATATATAAGCAAACACAAAACCCTAATTAGCCAACACGCGGAGCACAATTCCGTATAGGGGGGTCCGGACCGTCCCTCAGGGGGTCCGGACCACAGTGTGTGGTTTATTCAATTGGCTGGAAGGCGAGCTTTCTGTGGTCGGGACCGTCAAGCAAGGGGGTCCGGACCACAGTGTACATGAAATTCTCTTCAACAGCTCCAGCTTTCTGTGGTCGGGACCGTCAAGCAAGGGGGTCCGGACCACAGTGTACATGAAATTCTCTTCAACAGCTCCAGCTTTCTGTGGTCGGGACCGTCAAGCAAGGGGGTCCGGACCACAGTGTATAGGTTTCTTCAATGTTTGCTCCTCCATTTAAGCCAACTCTTGGGGAAGTTTGAACCGTTGTTGACACACTTTGTTCTCCTTTGTTTCCTTCCTTCCTTGGAGTTGTCAAAATCACTGTCTTCTTCGTTGAATTCACCATTTTTCCTGCGATTGACAAAATGGTTTACGTAAGTGATAAAATAGTGATAAATCATGAGGAAAACATAGTAAAACATGTAAATGAGGGTGCAAAAGTGTCGTTTGTAATTACACTTTTCGAGTGTAATCACACCCCCCAACTTGAGTCTTGCTAGTCCCTAGCAATGCAGTTTGTTGGAATGTGAAGCAAATATTCTCTTTTCGTTGGAAACACGGCTACACTTAGCTACGTGTAGCAAGCCCTTTAAACCCCTAGGTTCCCCCTAGTGGACGAGTAAGGTCTCGTGAAGGTTTGCAGTGAATCTACCCACAAAATTCAATAAACTAGTTCAATGTGTAGTAAAAGTCTTTCCAACAATTTCTGGTTCAATCTCAATAACGAATTAGTCACTACACCCAAAACTTGCATAAAACCTCCCAATGCATGTCAAACTTACCTAATTCTCAACCCATTAATTCGAATGTATCAATTCATATCATTCATTCAAAATAGTCATCAAATATACTCTAAGATTGTGGCCTTGACTTCAATTCTCACCAGGATGCCCACTCACAAATAAAATCACTCGAACAAGGTTACTCTCATGGTTCATGCTAGAATGCAATGTCAAATAAGTGCAATGAACCCAATTCACGAAGTGACTGAAAGAATTAAGATATGGAGTGTTGCATAGCTTCATGAATGGAATGTATTAATGCATTACAAGAGAACTATTATCAACCACATGAAATAGATCAATGCTCTTATAAGTGTTGTTCACCTAAAGTCCATTAGGTCTTTACTAGGTTGTAGCTTGGCCATGGGGTATTGGTTAGACAAACAAAGGATAGGAAAATCAAAGTGCATGTCTAAGGATTACAATGATAGTGCAATGACAAACCCCCCAACTTCTCTCTTTTCAACTCCTTGAATACTAAACATTGAAGCTGTTCTTATTGTTAATATTTTTTTTTTTTTTCATGGGACTAATAATAATGAACTTATGAATTGCTATGTCCCCCTTTTTTTTTTTTTTTTTTTTTTTTTTTGCACATTTTCTAATATAAGCTCCTCCCTTATACACCTTGTTTCAATTCTTGCACAAACATCCCAAGACATGCAAGGGTGGGCTCACCTATATATCTAAGGCTAAAAGGACATCAATGTGGCTAAAACAAGAAATTTCATATATATATATATATATATATTTTTTCATAGGCTTCAAAGTGGCTCCAAGGGTAATGTAATAAAAGAAAAGTTATAAGCTTCCAAATGTATGAAAGATGGCCTAACATCACTCTCTAGGTTTCTAACACTTTTTTTAGAGGCATTGACCCAGACATGTAAATCAAAAATAGCATCTTGTGCATTTAATACCAAAACAAAGTAATGTAATGAAGCTATTCAAGAAAAGTGAGATGAAAGAAGTCATAAAGAATTGAAGTATAAAACCCTCGAGAATAAAAGAGTAGGCTCTAAAGCTCACAAAAGTATGGGGTTTTAAGTCTCCACCTATATCTTGGCATACTTGAATGACTAATTCTCGTGAATTCAAATCCTTAATACATTTTCATATAATGGTTTCAAAATGACAAGTTATCAATGCAATAGGCAATTTTATACTCAATTTGAATTAAAGTGCCTTCTTCAAGATTGAAACCAAACCATTCATTATTTTCATTACTGATACTAACATTAAACTAGTTAAGAGAACACATATACAGTCTAGTCATGCAAATTCAAGAAAGTCATAAATAACAATGATTTTCAAAATTTCAAAAAAATTTTCTCATTCATGTAAAATCTTTTCATCATGCGACCCTACCCCCCAACTTAAATGTCACATTGTCCTCAATGTGAAAACTATGAAGTATATGTGAGGATGTAGTGTGCAAAGTGAGCATGATGAGGTACAATAACAGTAAAGCATAACTAAGACTGAACATGCATCTATCAGATTAACCACTAAGAATGGAAATAATCATGGCAATGCAAGTGGTTAATAATAGTAACATAAGAATAAACTAAAATAAAAAAAAAAAACGAGACAAAAAGAAAAGAAAAGCAATAAAATAAAAACGGAAAGGAACATACCTTCTGATAGCATCCTTCAGGTCTAAATGTTGACGAAGTTCAAATAAAAACTGTAAAGGAATTCCATAATCATCCACATTCGATTTATTTAAATTATTGTCAATTCCATTTTCAACCTTACTGTTAGCACTCCCCTTCTCAGAAAAAAAAACTCAATGGTGATAGTTCATCCAAGCACAAGGAAATTAACATAAAGCAAATAAGGCATAATACACCACCATAGAATCAAAAGTAGCATAAGTATCCAGTAATTACATCCCAGAAAATAAATGCACCCTAAAGAGTTTTAGGAGTAACAAGTTACACAATGAGTGATCAAAATCCTAAACTCTCAGAACCCAAAGATAACAAGGTCCTCTCACTGTGGAGGTGGAAAAGAGTCACGAAGGTGATCCAGGACACTTTGCAGCAAATGTTCCTGGGTCTGCTGAGACTGCTGGATGCGTAGGAGCAACTGATGATCTTCTTCTTGATTTTTCTCTATGTGATCCATGCGCCCTTCTAAAACATCAAGCCGATCAACCAACTCAGTATTGGTGACTTCCTGTCCCTCCTCGGTTTCCTCCAATATAGGTGCTGACGTATGTTCATGAACCGTTGTGGCTTTCCTCTTTTTAGTAGCCATGTTGCCACGGGATTTGGAATAAGAAGTTATGGTAAATGGTTGCAATCCCAAGGCTATAGGCATATCATCCGTAACCTGGGCCCCCTTCCTCCGAAAGATCTCTGTGAGGGCACCTCCAAAGGGCAAAGCTGTCAACGAGTTAGGTTGCTCGCAAACATAAGCAATATGGTTCCATAGGTAGGAGGGTAAATCAATAGTCATTCCAGTACCAATTGCATAGATCAATCTGGCCCTAAGAGGTGTGCAGTCTGAATTTCGATTTTGAGGAAGTAAATTGGTGCAAGAAAACATGTGCAGAGCCCAGTATTTATCAGCAAGTATTGAGGCTGGCTTTCTATATTCTGCCTCCCATTCTTGTCCTTCTGAGACGATTTCTGACACTAAATTCAGGAAAGGTGGTGTCCCTTCATCTGGATAAGAAAATTCGGGCCTTTGAACCCGGGGTAATTGAAAAACTTGGGCTAAATCATCTAGTGTAAGAATGATTTCAACTCCCCTAACCAACTGACAAGGCGTTCTCTTCCTCGTCTCTTACTAATGGATCCTTCTTTGAAATTAGCAAAGAATTCTCGAACCAAGTCAACCACACAGTAGGCATTGAACTTAGCTATACCGAGCCATTGTCGCCCCTCAAAGTTTTGTTCTAATAGAAAGTCTTCACTTTTGAAATGTTCAATATTCCAATACCGTTCAACCACTACTGGTTTGTTTACCCAATTGTCATCATAACTAAGTTCAGCTTCTGCCCTCCAAAATCGATTTCTATCAAAGACAGGCTCAAGTCGTCGATTGGCCGCATGCTTAGTCCGTGGGGGCATGGGAACTACAACCCAACAAGGAGAAATAATGAATCATTCTAATCAATCCTATGTCCACCCAAATGTGGTGGCCCCATTCTAATGACAATTAAACAAAATACTTAAGAAATAGCACCAAATCACCAAACAATGTTCTTATGGATCCAAATCAAACCCACGGTAGAGAAAAATTGCGAACTTTGGAAACTAATTCAAACTAATACTACCCTTGAATATTAATGTCCAAAGAAAGTGTTTTGGTGAGATAGAACATAACTCTTGAAGCTTTGAAGCTTGAGGTGAACAAATATGGAAGAACCGAACTAGGGCTTGAAGAATGGAGAAGACATACCTTATAGATGATGTGAAAGTGCAGAAAATTGTTGATTTCGGCTGAAATAGGAGTTGAATCAACTTCTTTTTCGAAGAATCTTGCACGGGTAGAAGATTTCTAGGTTATATTTTGCTAGAGAGAGGGAATATTGACAAGAGGAGTGAAGATAGGGCTGCCGAATTGAGCTGAAAAGGAACCCGATCTGCCTTAAAGACACCCGCAGGGTCCGGACCGTACCTCAGGGGGTCCGGACCACAGTATGCTCGGCCTACCTCCTTCCTTGCAGGGTCCGGACCATTCCCTAGGGGGTCCGGACCACAGTAATGGCTCTAAGTCTTGCTTGTTGCTCTAATTCTCTCAATTTTCCTAATAATACTAACTAAAAAGAAAGAAAAAAAAAAAAAACTAAAATAAATAAACGGCAAGCTAACCTAGATCTACTAATATACACTACAAATACTTAAATGCGGACTATTCATAAGGAGGGGGATCTAAAAGATCCCATGTTTCGATGCAAGCCGCAAAGTTTTGTAAGTATGGTTTCAACTTATGCCCATTCACCTTAAAACGATGTTTATTCTTTGGATTTTCAATCTCAATGGCTCCATGATCTGACACATGCGTTACTATGAAAGGACCTGACCACCTAGATTGTAGTTTCCCTGGGAATAGATGAAGTCATGAGCGATAAAGTAATACTTTTTGGCCTTCATGAAATGATCGTCGAGCAATATGCCGATCATGTATTTTCTTTATCCTCTCTTTAGATAGTAAGGCATTCTCATAAGCGTCATTCCGTAACTCTTCCATTTCTGCAATTTGTAGTTTACGGTGTAACCCCGCCTCATCAAGATTAAAGTTGAAGTTCTTAATTGCCCAATAAGCTTTATGTTCTAATTCAACGGGCAAATGGCATGGTTTACCGTAAACTAACCTGTAGGGAGACATTCCTAAGGTAGTTTTATATGCAGTGCGATATGCCCATAGGGAATCTGTCAATCGTAGTGACCAATCCTTGCGGTTAGGATTAACCGTCTTTTCTAGGATTGTCTTAATTTCCCTGTTTGCAAGCTCTACCTGGCCACTCGTCTGGGGGTGATATGGAGTTCCTACTTTATGTGCCACCCCATATTTAAGAAATAGAGTGCCTACAGGTCGGTTACAGAAATGTTTCCCCCCATCACTAATTATTGCTCGAGGTACCCCGAAGCGTGAAAATATGTTTTCATGGAGGAATTTAAGAACTACTTTATGGTCGTTTGTCTTAGTAGCTACTGCTTCTACCCATTTAGAAACGTAATCAACTCCTACTAATATGAATTCATACCCAAAGGAGCTTGGAAAAGGACCCATGAAGTCTATTCCCCAACAATCAAATATTTCCAAAACAAGAATAGGAGATAGAGGCATCATGTTCCTACGAGTCAAGCTACCTAGCCGTTGACATCTGTCACAGGTGGTACATAATTGATGAACATCCTTAAATAACGTAGGCCAATAGAATCCACATTGTAATATCTTTGCAGCTGTTTTGTTCGTGGAAAAATGGCCACCACACGCTTGAGAATGGCAGAACTCAATTATTCCTTGGACTTCCCAGTCAGGAATACACCTACGGATAACTTGGTCAGGGCAATATTTAAATAAATACGGATCATCCCAAAAGAAAACTCTTACATTCCTAAGGAATTTCTTCCTATCTTTAGAAGTCCATTCATCCGGGATTTGTCTTGTCACTAAGTAGTTAGCAATATCAGCATACCAAGGAGGGGTAGAGGCTGTTATTGCTTGCACATGAAATAGCTGATCATCAGGGAAGCTATCATTGATTTGAGTATCATCTTTAGGATAGACTTCAACTGGTAAACGTGACAAATGATCCGCCACCACGTTCTCTACACCTTTCTTATCTTTTATTTCGAGGTCAAACTCTTGTAGTAGCAATATCCATCGGAGTAATCGTGGTTTGGCTTCTTTCTTGGTCAACAGGTACTTAAGTGCAGAATGGTCAGTGAAGATGATGACTGTTGAACCAATGAGATAAGATCGAAATTTCTCAAGGGCAAAGACAACTGCTAGTAATTCTTTTTCAGTTGTTGTGTAGTTCTTTTGAGTGTCATTAAGGGTCTTACTAGCATAATAAATCACATGTGCTTTTTTATCTCTTCTCTGTCCTAGTACAGCTCCAATAGCATGGTCACTAGCATCGCACATCAATTCGAATGGCAGTGACCAATCAGGAGTTTGTAAAATAGGAGCTGTAGTTAGACATCCCTTGAGTTTTTCAAAAGCTTGCTGGCATTGATCAGTCCATTCAAATGATGTATCTTGTGTTAGTAATTTACACAAAGGTCTGGAAATTTCACTAAATGATTGAATGAACCTTCGATAGAATCCAGCATGTCCCAAGAAAGATCTAATATCTTTTACTGA
Source organism: Vitellaria paradoxa (assembly GCA_019916065.1). NCBI lineage: Eukaryota > Viridiplantae > Streptophyta > Magnoliopsida > Ericales > Sapotaceae > Vitellaria > Vitellaria paradoxa. The sequence continues at coordinate 11,580,588 of CM034236.1, forward strand.
TTGGGGTTTGGGAAGCTTTTGAATCAGCTCTACTTTCGCCTGATCTACCTGAATACCTTCTCTTGAAACTATGTGCCCCAGAACAATGCCTTGTGTTACCATAAAATGACACTTTTCCCAGTTAAGGACAAGGTTCTTTTCCTCGCATCGAGTTAATACTAGATCAAGGTGGTGCAAGCATTGCTCGAATGAGTCACCATAGACAGAGAAATCGTCCATAAATACTTCGACGATCTCTTCTACCATCTCACTAAATATGCTAATCATGCAACGCTGAAAAGTGGCAGGTGTGTTACATAGGCCAAACGGCATTCGTTTGTATGCAAAGGTGCCAAAGGGACAGGTGAATGTAGTTTTGGATTGATCCTCTAAAGCTACCTCTATTTGGTTATAGCCCGAATAGCCATCTAAAAAGCAGTAATAAGCATGCCCAGCCACTCTTTCTAAAACTTGATCTAAGAATGGAAGAGGAAAGTGGTCTTTTCTAGTACTTGCATTGAGTTTCCTATAATCAATGCATACTCGCCAGCCAGTTTGCACTCTCGTTGGGACTAGCTCATTATTTTCATTCCGAACTACGGTAATACCTGACTTCTTAGGTACCACTTGCGTAGGACTTACCCATTGGGAATCAGAAATTGGGTAAATTATCCCTACATCAAGCAACTTTAGTACCTCAGCCCGTACTACCTCTTTCATATTTGGATTGAGCCTTCTTTGCATTTGTCGTACCGGCTTGGCGCCCTCTTCTAAATAAATGTAATGTGTGCAAAGGAGTGGACTTATACCTGTTAAATCTGCCACTGACCACCCTAATGCTTTCTTATGGGATTTTAACAGCTCTATCAAAATATGTTCTTGGTCAGTAGCCAATTCAGAAGATATTACTACAGGGTATGTTTCTCCTTCACCTAGAAAAGCATACTTCAAATTCGAAGGTAATGGTTTCCTATCGGGACTTGGGGCTTTCACATTCGAAGATTGAGCTTTGTTCAATAGTGGCCCTAGATTTTCAAACATCGGTTTCCAATTACCTATCGACATTAATGGGCAAACGTCTAACCATTCATATAGCATGTTGCTAAGTTCACTAGGTATCATAAAATCCCCTTTTTCTATACCACTGCATAGTATTCTTTCTAGAGGGTCTTCTATGAATTCCCTATCAACATAATTCTGAACAATGGTTTCTACTACGTCTACCTCTTGTATTTCAGCCACCTCTTTTGGTTGTTTGGCAACATGAAAGATATTTGTTTCAAACTCTATGTTACCAAAGGACATCTTCATGGATCCATTCCTACAATTAATCAAAGCATTCGACGTTGCTAAAAATGGACGTCCAAGAATCACAGGTGTCTGATCAGGTGCTGACAAACTGGTTAGTGGTTGTGTATCAAGGATTATAAAATCCACCGGAAAATAAAAATTTTCCACTTGCACCAGTACATCTTCAACTATACCTCGTGGGACTTTTATAGATCTATCTGCAAGTTGTAGAGTCACACGGGTAGGTTTAATCTCTCCTAACCCTAGTTGCTCGTACACTGAATAGGGAAGTAAGTTCACACTAGCTCCTAAATCAAGAAGTGCTCGACTAACAAAGAATTTCCCTATATAACAAGAGATAGTAGGACACCCAGGGTCCTTATATTTCGGGGGTGTGCGACATTGAAGAATAGCACTTGCTTGTTCTGTTAGGAAAGCTTTTTCCTTAACATTCAGTCCCCTCTTCACAGTGCATAGCTCTTTCAAGAATTTTGCATACACTGGAATTTGTTTAATTGCATCTAAAAGAGGTATATTGATTTTCACTTGTTTAAAAACCTCTAGCAATTCAGCTGCTTGAGCTTCTCTCTTAGCTTTCAAGAACCTTTGGGGAAATGGTGCTTTAGGGATATACTCCCTAGGCACTAAGATAGATTCTTTTTCCTTTTGATTCTCCCCTTTTTCATCCTCACTCTTCTCTTTCTTAGATTCCTCTTCCCTCTTAGCTTTTTCTTCTTCCATGCCTATGGGTTGTTTTCCTTCCCTCCTATTATCTTCCGACATCCGCTTAGGTTCTAACTCTTCCCTAACCTCAACCATCTTAGGGTGAATGGTTTTATCTATAGTTTTACCACTCCTAAGCGTCGTGATGTTTTGTACCTGCTCAATATTGCCAGGCATATTGGAAGACCCTTCAACATTTTTCACTTGGGCAATTGGATTTGGACGTGGTTGAGCAGGGAATTGACCTTTAGGTTGTGTAGTCAACGTTTGGGTTAAAAGAGTCAACTGTCCCCTAATGTCGTCCAAAGTTCTATTATTTTGAGCCCAAAGTGTGGATTGTGTGTTCATGTATTGTTGAAGTGTTTCTTCTGTGGACCTCTTATTTGGGGGAATATATGGAGTATGAGAAGGTCCCACATTCTGAGGCAATCCTGGATTAGTGACTGAAACCTGAGGATTTGGAGGAGGTGGAGGGTGATAAGATTGTGGCATTTGAGCTGCTCCATCATTTCTCCAACTAAAATTTGGATGGTTCCTCACACCCGGATTATATGTTTCAGAATAGGGATTTCCTCCCAAATTCTGTCCACGATATGGAGGTCGGTATTGGTTTATTGCATGGATAGGAAGTTCACTAGATAGCTGATTTTGCACGACTTCTCTACACAGGGGCATACTATCACAAGCTACGCAATAGACATTTGCTATGGGTTCTTTAACTATAGGTGTGTCCTTTTTAATCTTAAGGGTCTCTATTTCTCGGGTCAGAGTTGCTAGTTTTGCCTTAAGATCATCGGTTTCACTTAAGTGATGCAAACCTCGAATAGGAGTACCATTAATATTCTGAGTATTCTGAGATCCCGTGGTATCCCAAGTTTGTGCATTTTCAGCTAAGAATTCAAAATATTCATAAGCTTCTTCAGGGGTTTTATCGTAAAACTGCCCATTGCACATTGTTTCCACAAATTGTTTCAATTGTGGTGTCAGGGCTCCGTAGAAGATGCTAGCAAGACGCCAGACTTCAAATCCATGGTGAGGACAGGAATGTAAGAGAGTTTTAAACCTCTCCCAACTTTGGTAGAATGTCTCACCATGTTGTGAAGCGAAGTTCAGAATCTGATGCTGAATTGCATCAGTTCTATTAGGTGGGAAAAATTTCTTTAAGAATTTGGCTTGCATTTCATCCCAGGTGCGAATGGAATTAGATGGTAGGAATTCAAACCATCTAGCAGCCTTATCTTGCAATGAAAATGGGAATAGCTTAAGAAATACGAGCTCTATTTGGCATCCTTGATCCTTTATAGTGACACAAATGTTCCTAAAGCGAGTTAAGTGGTCATATGGATTCTCAGAATCCATCCCATGGAAAGTAGGTAACAATTGGATCATCCCTGGTTTAAAGTGAAAAGTTTGGTTTACAGGCCAAACTATGCAGGATTCAGGAGTATGCCTATTCTGCTGCAAGATATCTCTCAAGGATTGTCTTGCTGCGACAGCTTGATCTTCAGCAGCCATTTCTAATGGTGGAGTAGGAATTCTAGGAGTTTGAGTTTCTCCTAAAGAGGACTCTAATTCTAAAGGAACAGCTAATGACTCGGGGCGTAACAATCTACCGTCTTCCCCTCTAATCCAACCGTGCATAAGCCAAGCGAATCTTTCTAAGAAAAATTTAACTAAGAGAGATCAACTTTCAAATTTTTAAGTTTTAAATTTTTAAATTTTTTTTTTTTTTTTTTTTTTTTTTTTTATCCTAAAGATTCCAAGAACCTAAAAACTAAAATTGGCGTTCCCCGGCAGCGGCGCCAAAAACTTGACCGCTCGTAAAAAGTGCAGTGCTAATTAACCCCCAAGTGCAAGGGTGTGCGGTGTAGTTTTAATCTCGGTGAGTCCGAGGTCGAATCCACAGGGAAGCCTATGTGTTTCAGTTTCTAAGTTCAAATATGAATTGTAGGATTAAATTAGAATTAAAGTTGCAATTAACTTAAATTAGATTTGAAAGAGTTGAAATTTGAGAAATTAAACTAAAAACAAAGTAATTACTAATTAAAGGAATATTTCAACTTAAATAAAATTCGAACTAACTTAAAGAACTCAGCAAATTAAAATTACTAAACTTAATTTTAAAGAATAATCTAATCTAATTGCGAACAAGATTTATAAGAAATTTAAAGCAGTGATTTTATCAAATTGAAATTCTAATAAAAAAAGGGTTCTTGATTCAACCTTCACAATTCCAAGTAATCTGTTATTTCACCAAGGGATGATTTTAAATACAATCCATAGTTCACGTCAAAGGATCTATGGATTGGGAAAGATTTTCAATACATTCCAAAATTCCTCGATACACAGTTTTAAACTCACGTCTTATTATGGAAGATAAAACTGGAAAGATTTTCTGATAAAAATACTCGAGTTCAAATCTAGATTTAAATTGTTTAAAAATTATCAAGACAATTATAATCAAGAGTGTTTATCAGTGATTACAGAGAATATGAACAAACACTCTTGTTTTCAAAGGTTTTCCAAACAACAAATCAAGTTTGAAAATAGTAGATCACTTCACATAGGCTTTTGAAACCCATGTGAAGGATCTACACACATCCCTCAGTTCATAACAAATTACCCTTCATTGATTCAGTGAATCAAGAACAAAGGTTTTTACCCTAGCATGCTTTGAAACAACTTAACAGGCTTAGATGAAGACATAACTGTTAAAGCTTCAAAAACGTAATTAAAACAGTCCTAATGAATGTAAAACCTACCTACGAACATTCAATTAATAATAATGAACCAAAACGAAATACTAGATTAATTAAAATTAGACCTTAAAATCAAAACGTGCAGCATTCGTATCAAACTCTAAACGAAACCCTAATATTTTAAAGCATCCAAAAATTAAACAAACTAATGGCATTAATCATAAAAATCATCCAAAAACATTCAAAAACTAATGAAGAGCAAGAATGAAATATTAACTTACTTGAAAACGAACTTTGAATTAAGAACTTGAGTAGCAATCGCAATGACAATCGTCTTAAAAACTTGGAGTACGTAGAGTAGTAACATTCACGAATAAAAAATCTTCAAAATCTTCCAATAAATAAATACCTAAAACTAAACTAAAACCTAAGAGAAGTAGGATGAGAGGAAGAAGAACAATATATAGCAGCCCCCCTCCATTCGGCTACAAAGTATCATATATATAAGCAAACACAAAACCCTAATTAGCCAACACGCGGAGCACAATTCCGTATAGGGGGGTCCGGACCGTCCCTCAGGGGGTCCGGACCACAGTGTGTGGTTTATTCAATTGGCTGGAAGGCGAGCTTTCTGTGGTCGGGACCGTCAAGCAAGGGGGTCCGGACCACAGTGTACATGAAATTCTCTTCAACAGCTCCAGCTTTCTGTGGTCGGGACCGTCAAGCAAGGGGGTCCGGACCACAGTGTACATGAAATTCTCTTCAACAGCTCCAGCTTTCTGTGGTCGGGACCGTCAAGCAAGGGGGTCCGGACCACAGTGTATAGGTTTCTTCAATGTTTGCTCCTCCATTTAAGCCAACTCTTGGGGAAGTTTGAACCGTTGTTGACACACTTTGTTCTCCTTTGTTTCCTTCCTTCCTTGGAGTTGTCAAAATCACTGTCTTCTTCGTTGAATTCACCATTTTTCCTGCGATTGACAAAATGGTTTACGTAAGTGATAAAATAGTGATAAATCATGAGAAAAACATAGTAAAACATGTAAATGAGGGTGCAAAAGTGTCGTTTGTAATTACACTTTTCGAGTGTAATCAATCAACAATCAAGAATATCAATGTATCACGTGTGGAGGACAAATAAGATATTTTCCATTTATTCTAGTCTGTCTCTTCCATTTTTTTTAGCCTCTCAAGTAACCTCCTTCCACCATCCTAGCTATCATGTAATAAAGAGCAAAGGAGAAAGCGGTTCTCTTTGGCTGAAACCTCTTAGAGTTTTCAAAGAATTCATTAGACATCCCTGTCACTTTCATAGGAAATTTAACTGTATACAAACTCAAATCTACTTCGTCTACTTTTTTCCCAAAATTCATCATTTCCAACAAATACAACAAAAATTATGAGCATTGATGATCACATGCTTTTTTGATGTCAAATTTACAAATCAATCTCTCTTGTTGTCTCAAGTTAAGCATCCACAAGCTTCTTTGCTTTTATTGAAGCATCTATGGTTTGTCTTCCCTCAAACAAAGGCACTTTGCTGCTTTGAAATTGCATGCCCAATTACCTTTCTCAACATAATAGATATAGCACTTTTGAAATAATTTTATAGTCACACTCAACTAAGCTAATTGGTCTAAAATCTTTAATCTCTTCCTAAGAAGTTTTTAGACGCACATATGGATGCGAATTGACACTGACACGCCAATATGTTAATTTTAAAAATTATTTGGATATGACATGTGGAGAGGGAAAAAAATCATACACCCTCTATTGTGTAGACCTTCTGCCTTCATCTACTTTACATAGCCTATAAGAAATACTACAAAAGCAATGACGTTAGAGGTTCAACCAGCGGCATCGGAGGGCCCGATGCCCAAGTTAGTGGTGTTTTTCATTATATAAGAAGAAGAAGAGAGCGAGAGAACCTGTAGGTTTAAAGCATACCTCTTTATATAGGGCATGGTTTCCATGTTCTTCATGTCAAAAAAGTGTGAATAGTGGGAAAGTGGAGGTTTCTTCCTCCCCAAGTTTAGTAGACCAAGAGGTGAGGAGGTGTCACGTGTCATTGTGGTCCCTAAGCATATTTTTTGACGCTCCAACATGGTAGTATATGTTAATGAATTAGAGGATATTTTCATTTATATAAATGGATAACAACTATTTATTCACTTTATATTAAAAACATATTTATCTTTTATTTATATCTATTTCTAGGAAGTTTTTTTTACAAACGAATTAAAATTTTGAGGCCTTAAAATTCTTAAATATCCAAAATAATTAATAAATATAAAATCATTTATAACTTATTATCAAGTTTTTTTCCTTAAAAAATAGGAAGTGTTTCATGTGGACAGTTGCGTGGTTGAAGTGTCTAAGGAGTGTCTGCTTCGAACGTATATATAATTGGACATGTTTAGAGGAGTGCCCAAGAGTGTTGGTGTCTAACATGGGTCATGACATGGGTACACCACTTAATGCATTTCCCTAGCAGTGTTTGTGCTTCTTAGATATCCTTTGCCTCTGTCTTCTTTGGAATACAGGTCATAAATTATCCATACAGACTTATTTTAGTTTCCCCCTCCACGTAAAAGTAATGCATTGCATCCATGACATCTTGCTTGACCACACCTTTTGAAAGATTGCGATTGTGAATCCATCTGGACAAGGGGTTTTATCTCCATTTATGTTCGACTGCCTTCTCTACCTCCTCCAAGAAAGGCCTTTCTGACTAAACTCTTCAACCCCAAGAGATCTTAATTCTAAGTCATCCATCACTGGTCTATTGCAGATTCTATGATGCTATGTTTACTTATGTAGCTTCTTGTAAAACTCCACAATTCCTTCTCCTATCCCTCCCAACCCAACAATCTTTTACCATTAAACTGTGGATATGATTTGCCCGCTTGTGGGGCATTTGCTATTCTAGGAAAATAAAAAATGTGTCTTTATCTCCCTCTTTTAACAATAAAGACCTTGACTTTTGCCTCGAGTACACCTTATCAGATTTAAGCAGTCACCCAACTTCCCCTTTTTAGCTCATCCCTTATAATTTTTTCTTCATCACTTAAACCAGATTTTCATTCCTTTTCATCTAATGCTTTAATCTCTTCCAATAATCTTGCAATACAATTCTCTGTTCGCATTTCCTTATTCCATGTCTTTATATGTGATTTTATTTGTTGCAACTTATTTGCAAGGTGATAACTGGGAGCTCCATTCACCTTAGAACTATCCCTTAAACCTTTTATCATTTATTCGAAACCCTGATCTTGCAACCACATATTTTCAAATCAAAAGGACACAGAATCTTTCTCGAACCACTATAATCTAGCATAATAGGATTGGAGCCTGATATTGGATGAGGCAGGCATGACTGGGTGACATTTGGGAACATCAATTCCTGCTTGATTTTAAAATAAAGAATTGATTTGATTTGACAAATAAAATTTTGCGTTTGAAACACATGATTGAATTTAAGAATTGAATTGAATTTATTTAAGAGAAATACTAAATTTGACCATGCTAATAAGAAATATAAAATATAGCAAATATGATATATGAGCGTAAATTTGCCCACTTACTTACATGACTTAAGAAAAGAATGAATTCTCATCAAATTCTATTATCTTTTGTTTGATTTCAAATGATATAAAAATTCAAAAATTTAAGTTATGAAATGAAATGAAATCCAACTCATAAAATCTTATTTTAATTCCCAACGTAAGGATCGATGGGTATTCTCACCAAATGAAATAAAATCCCATCAAATCCACCATTCCAAACAGTGTGTAAGAGATTAAGAATCTGTCAATTCCAGACATTGTAAAATTATCCCTTGCATTACTCCACACAAAACTGCCTCCTCCTAATGGTTAATCAATCAATTCCCTTTTGCTTAAGAATTCAGAAAATTCCTCCATGGCAGCATTGGTAGCTGAACAACCGGTCCTCATTAGGGAATCTAATGACATTGAAATGACCTCTCACACACCATGGGAATCCCCTTTTACTTTAACAGCAGATAATTTTGCTGACAAAACACCCGTCTCTATTCATTAGGCCCATACGCACCCGAAAAAAGCCCAAAGAAACCATCAGCCAGACTTTCCAATGAAACAGAAACTGAATATCTGCAAATAACATCTTGGTTAAGAGCATGTTAAGTGAGTTTTATTTTATTTTATTTTTTTATGGAGATTATGAGGAGGAAGTGCTTAGGTCTCCTAAAACTAATTGCCTAAATAAGTAAATATCTTTCTGTTTGTGCTTATAGACCACAAAATGCAGTTAGCTTTAACTGATAATTACCAAGACTGTTTTAGGTGCCAATATTTCTCATTTTCTGAGGAATACACATTATTCACTTCATTGCAAATTGGACTCGCATAAAATAAAAGCATTGATTAGTGACATGTTTGAAATTGTTTATGCAATCAAGAATCAACTTTAATAATCGCGCATAGAATTATATATCCAATAATTTGTAATCTAATCAAGTTTTAACTTGAATGCCCTGTACTTTCTGCAGGCTTCTTCAGTGAAATTTCAACAGTAATTATTTGAATTTAAAACAGTTTTTGGGTTTTCTTGCGTCAATGTCTCTTTTTTGAGTTAATATGGTGCTGAATTGTGTACAAGCTTATTACTTGTCTGATGTGAATAGGATGAAGTTGTCAGGAAAACTCAATTGTATGAGAGGCTAAGGGAAGAAGCTGGGAAGTGTCTAGCACAGATGAGAAATTCAGCAATGAGAAGCCAGAATTTGAAGCTGCAATCTATGCAAAGGTGTGTGGCATATACTAATCAGTTCACTTTTTGGTTTTTCATTTGCTTTGTGAATGGAGCTTGGAGCATAAGTTGCCATTCCCATCTTTTCTAGTTGAAGCTCCTTTTGCAACTACAGCTGTTTGCATTCTATTTCTACCATTGCTTTTACAAGTTGACTAGAACCTGTCTGAGTTGCATTCTCATTCCTAACAAGTTTAGGGAATTCCAGGATCCAAGCAACTGTGTCAGCAACCTTTCAATTTATGTCGTTTATATCCTTGTTTATCAGATTACTTGTGGTCCAAATGACATAATTGATATGTCCGACACCAATCACACCACCATGTTGGCACCCTACATCCTAGGTGAAAATTGTCTAATGGCATACATTTTTACAACTTTGATATCGATGTGAGAGATTGATGCAAGGACATGGAATGAAATTCCCAGTTTGCTGCATTAATTTCTGTTCTGCCATCTCTGGGTATCAAGTATCATGGAGCCTTGTTCCTCGCATTCACGCTCACTTGTGTGAGACTATCCAGGAAAAATCTGAAATTCTTAAACACCATTATGATTCTCGTTTATAGTGTTTCTTGTTCAAAGGATTCAACGAGTTCCGGCTTCATATTTTTTACTTGAAAAGGTTATCCACTAATTTCATTGTGCAGTTCTTTGCAGTTATTCGACTTGCGTGGCCTATTATATGTTTCAGTTTCTTGGGGCTTGAATTCGGAGAAAGCAAAGATTAGAGAGGTTCCAGACCAGTTGTCAGAACAGGACAAATCTGGGAAGTTGCCTCAGGAAGAGGAGGAAGAGTCGACAGACAAAACTGAGAGTTTTGATGGTGAAAGTGATGATCAAAAGAGCGAGGAAGAGTCTACACAAAATCTTACAGGCACTTCAAAGGATGTACCTGCAAGTAGACCTCGTGGCAGAAAGAGGAAATAGGCAATCTCACCAACTGAAGCTTGAGTTGTGTTCCGGCATGTCAAGTGTCTAACATAGCTTGTAATTTTGACTGTTTGTGGAAGTTAGAGTCTCTTAGTTTAATTAATCTTGTAAAGAAGAATGGGCACCGTGCTTATTTTGGAATGCAGTGCAGTGGATTTAACTGATCAGTTGGATCATTTGAAACCGATGTAAAGACATCTAAACCTGAGATTGTTCATTAATTTCTATCACTTCTCTCTTGGAAAGAAAGGTTTAACATCATTTTTTATGTCAGCTCGGGAATCGTGTTGCTCGAGCCATTAAATTTTAGTCAAACAATTCTGACCTCAATGTCACCCTCCCCCTTCTCTCTTGGATGGATGATTTTGTCATTTGAGAGGTCATTCTCTTGGATGGATGATTTTGTCATTTAGGAAATCAAACTCGTGATCTTAATAATAAGTGTTGTACTTCTACAACTTGAAGATCCGCTCTGTATTAATTCTTTTGTTTTTTTTTTTTAATAAGAAAAAAGTAGGTAATTTTTTTATTTTAAAAATTATTTATTTTTAATGTCACTTTATACCATATTCTTTAAATAATTATTTAAAATAGATAATACTAATTTGTCTCTTTATATTTTGACAATTACAGTAAAAATTCTCTATTCATCATTATTTTACACTATTTTCTAAATAATTCTTTAAAATAAGTATTATTACAGTCTTTTAATTTGTTGAGACACTGTAGAAATTTTCTAAAATAAAGAAATTGTACTTAACGGAGGAAATGAGATGTATATCTATAATTAGAATGTCATTATTCATTTTTAAAGAACCATATATATGCGTATGATATATAAATACCATACAGGTGCAGATACGAATATAATATGGATACGGTGAGAATACGACAAAAAAGTATGATTTTTATTAGCTTTACAAATGAATAATGCATTCCCAACAAAAATAATTTAATAAGTATTTTAATTCACAAAACATAACAATACATAAGATAGCAAATTTTATAATTTTAGAGTTTTGAATACCCAAAATTAGGTTTATATTAATTATATATAAAAATAATAATAAAAATAATAAAAGACGCCACTTACTCGTGTCTCACACGTATATTTGAAGAATATTTACGTTCGACAAAATGCAACAATTATCTTAAAATGTCTGGTAATTTATAACTCGCTTTTTTTTTTTTTTACAAAACCTATGAATGTCATTTGTCACAGCGACAGAACCCTAAAAACAACTAGATGAAATAAGTAATAAATCCCTCCTAACCATTTCTTCCATGTGTATAGTGAGCATGTCAATTAACACTATTTTCTCCTGAAAATCCCTTGAACAATAGTATTATGTGAAAATTACATCTGTATTCCCTTAATTTTTAAATAATTATATCTATTATCCTTTAATATTAAAAAAACTACGCATATCATGTTTATTTTGAAATATTGAATGTTTTTAGTGCATTTTTTTTTATAAATATTTACAAATCTCTTTAAAATTTAAATTTTATATTTCTTACATAAATTACAAAAATTTTTTATTTATTACATAAATTACGAGATTATAATTTTTACGAATTAAAATAACTCCAAACACCTTAATATTATCATTGACAATAAAAAATATAAGATAATTAAAATTTAAAAAAAAAAATTTGGTGGGATTCGGAGGCTATAGGTCCGGAGATCAAATATGTGTACGGATTTTTAAGTTAAACAAATATGGGCTCGTTTGGCATGCAATAATTTGTTGAAAATCTCTGAAAATCTCTATAAATCTCTGTTAACTTTATATCACATCAACTTTTTTCTCTCACTGCACGCATTACGAACTCTTCCCAAATCATAATTTATCTCAATTTATCTCATTTTTTTTACTCCAAACAAACCCTATATAATACGAATTTTAGTCCAATGCTACCCCGACTGACCTGGAAGGCCTCCCCTTTTTCTTTTTTACTTTAATTCTCCCATATTTTGCCTGCTGTCTTTACCGAGAGCTTTTCTTCATGCTCGCTGAGCCCTAAAAATTACCGAATCTCGCTTGGTCTGTTCTCGCACGCTCTGACTCCCTCATCTCTCTCCATCGACGCCGACCGACGCCGACACCGCTTCACCACACCCCTGCCAGCCGATACCGCTGCAGCACTCACCTACCTCTGCCTCTACCTCTCCTCCACCACTGCTTCCGTGTCGCGGGTAAGCTTGTTTAATTTTTTTTTTCCTTTTCTCTAGCTCCCAATTTGTGGTGTGTGTGGGAGGTTGCTTTAATTCCTCGTTCGTGAAACTTTTCTCACGGAATAATCTAACTGTTTGTCCCATTATAGAATCCGAAGCACCTGACTTCAAATTTTGTCTTGCTATAGAATCACCTCAACCTAATTCTTTGAAGGTACTCTTACCCTACCTAATTATGTATAAACTTCTCCATTCTATTTTTCTCGTTGTGCCTTTGATTATTTGTTTATTATAACGTTTAGAAGATTCCGTTCGTTGTTAAAGCAGTAATCTGAAATGGGTATGCATTGTTTAATCGGCAAGATCCGTCAAATTCTGCCTATATAATTTAGGTTTTAGCTTTATTTATAGGTTAAGTGGAATGAGCTTGGGAAAAATTTTAGATTTAATTTTAAAATCAGGCTGGAAATTAGGTTAATGTCTGAGACTCGCCCAATTCAGCCCAGAAATTATAAATATTTTTTTATAAAATATTTTATTATTTAAAAATCATTTATGTATTATAAAAATAAAAAATATATATAAAGACATAAAAGACAAGCCAAACTAAATTGACATTCATACAGGCTTGCCATTTTATGGCATGTCAATTGGTTTAAGATGTGCTTACCAATTTATTGCTTGAATGTAAATTTAATCTAGATGTATCGTGTAGCCAGCAAGCGTTTATGGCTTAATGTTTCAATTTTATTTATTGTTTTTAATTGTAAAAAATTAGATAAATGTAAGAAAATTAATTTATAAATTAAATAAATTTAAATAGACAAACTTAGTATTTAAAAAATAACGTATAATCGAATTTTAAATAAAACAATAAGTCCGGCAAAAAAATATGTTGGAGCTTGGCAATCATAATAATAGCATTATGGGTTTTACCGTTTGGTCTTTCCAAACTCAAAAACATTGCGGGCTAGGAGTGGCAAAGTCGACCCAAACCCATCAACTGATCCTGTTGGGACTTGTGGCTCATATGGAGAGGAACCAAGTGCTAGGAAGCTCTCATCTCGGATTTAACATGTAGTGTGTTGGGCTGTAGGCCCAAAGGTTTGGGGGGGTGCGGAGGGCAATGACCCCCGCAATACGGTACGGTGTAATTAAGGGTATTTTTGGGAATCAAACCATGTAATCCTATTAGAGTTAGGAATAGACCATGTAATCCTATTAGGGTTAGGAATAGAGGTGGTTATAAATATTTTCTATGCAACCCTGTGATTAATAAGAAAAAAACTCTCGCTCATGCTCCCGTGGATGTACCCGGATTTTGGGGAATCACGTAAATCTGTGTGTTGATCTTTTTACTGTTTTCTTCCATATATCGTGTGTGTGTGTGAATCGATCCAACACATCCGATTAAACCCATTTATGGGTTTGGATCCTATTATTTTATTAATTGGGTTGTAACTGGTTAATTTATAAAATACCTATTTATAAACAGGTACAATTGGGTAATTAAATGGGACTGTTAAAACACCTAATTTAATTGAAAAATTAATTTAATCTCTCTCTCTCTTCACCACTCTCTCTCCTCGACACTGCTCTCTCTCTCCCCTCCATCCTCAGGGAGGCCACCTCCACCGTTGCCAAGCTCGTCAGTAAACTGAAGCCGTACGTATTTTCATGTCTCTCCACACACACACACACACACACACATAATTTTTTTGCATTTGTTGTTAGATTTTTCCAGCCTGTGAAATTCTGAATTTCTTCTAGGGTTTCGGCCAATTTTTACAGTTACTCTGTGCATTACACTTGCAATCAATCTATCTAAATTATGTTAAGATTCCGGCCAGGTTCGATGGGTTCGTAGAATCGTCCGATCGGCATTGACTCGATCAGGATTGAGGCATTCTTTGACCCCCTCTACCCCTATAGCAGAGACTCTTGGCCTCCTCTGAAGCGAGCTCTCGATTGTTAGTTTCCTTGGGCTTCAGCCACCAATATAAAAATAATTAAGTAAATAATGAGATGATGGCTGCTTTAACATGCAGAATACTAAAACAAGCAAATAATCAGTTCAGTATCCTTTGGCATTACTTTATGAGTTTGGGTTGTGCCATAGTCCCAATATGCCTTCAGAGCTTTGAAAAATTCAGGCCACCATACTGGTCTATGTTCAGAAATGGTAAAACAAATCCGATTCTAGTGACAAAACAACGTGTGTGAACTGAACCTGCATATCTATAAGTTAAGATAGATGTAAAATGACAAGTTAATTGTGTGGCTACAATTTCTGCAAGGCAGTCACTGCCTGGCAGTGTTAACGTACCCCCAGGGGGTGCAATAATAAGTAAAGGCCAGCTAGGAGGAGAAAAATGAAGGGGGCTTTTCAACCATTCATAAACTTCTTGGGTTGCTATGCTCGAAAATGAGTTGCTGGTTAGGTTTAAAATTCTTATTCTCTTGTTTTGATTTATCTTACTCGTAATGGACTTTGATGAGCAATATTGTACAATGAGATGATACTCTGCATAAGAAGTCAAATCTACATGGCTATTTGATATTCACGGGGATAGGAACTCAATTCATTATGCCTTCATTCATCCTCTTTTTTTTTTTTGGGTCAAGGAAGCTTGTTAACTCCTGATTGAATAGGTTTCAGACGTGTACTTTAAATCCATGCGCTTGTTACTCTGTATCTTTAATTGGAATGTGCATAATTCTGAATTTTCTTGTTTCGGGTCAAGGCTTTGAATCTCTTATTCAATCTTGCACTTTATAGGGAGCAAGTTTTATTGGAGTTGATAGCCTTTGAATGGATGTTAGAGTTTCCTTTGGGGCAGAAGTACAGACACATCGTTTTCCCTTCAAAGCCCAGGTAAATAATATTTTATTGCCATCTAACCTGCAAAGTTGGAAGTGTATTCTCTATTTCAGGTTGCTTGAATCGTCTAGTTTGACAATTATTTGAATAGAAACAAAATTTGAAAATTGATTAGTCATGTCTTTTTTCTAGTTTGTTAATGGTTGTTGCAAACTTGGTACACATCAAAAGGTCTAGGCATGTCCCCCACTAAAAAAGAATTTAACAAAACAACGTCTAGCCTCCTGAAGCCAAAAATACAAAGACGCTAGCACAATCCTTTCAAACTACTCATTGTGCCAAAAGAGGAGCAATTCCTCCCCTTGTATAAGTGTCAATTACATGGGATCAATTGATCTGATCCACTTCGTCAATTTATTCTATTCAAAGTATATCCATCGTCATTTAAGTTGAAATTAAACATATGCTTTGTATCACCACAACCAATGTTCTTCTCGCCCTTCCATTTCTTTTGCCACCCTCCACATGGATCAAACTGTTCCCTTTTATAAAGCACATCAATTTGATGCATGTGGCTTTACCATCTCAAACGGCTTCCCCATATTTTATCTTAAATTGGTGTTAGTCCCGGATCTAATTACTTCCCCAACAAGCAACCATATCTAATTGCTTCCTCAACAAGCACATATGGGTATTGGTAAAAGTACAAAGTTGGCAACGGTAAAGATATAGAAAAAAATTATTCAGCCTATGCCAATAGAGATTGCAAGAAGCACATATGGGCAGTGGTAGACCCAGGAATTACGGTCAGGAATTCAGTTTTCGATTTTTAGCAGGTACAATACGCATGTATATATAAGCATGTATTATATGATAGGAGCTCAGGAAAACTAACGAAAGAAGATTAGGAGTCTTTTTAGCGGGTACAATACACATGTATATATAAGCATGTATTATATGATAGGAGTTCAGGAAAACTGACGAAAGAAGATTAGGAATCTCTATTGGCTAACCCTAATTCCTCGGTCTGCCACTGCCCATATGTGCTTCTTGCAATCTCTATTGGCACAGGCTGAATAATTTTTTTCTATAGCTTTGCAGTTGCCAACTTTGTACTTTTACCAATACCCATATGTGCTTGTTGGGGAAGTAATTAGATCTGGACTGACTCCAATTTAAGATAAAATATGGGGAAGCCGTTTGAGATGGTAAAGCCACATGCATCAAATTGATGTGCTTTGTAAGGGGGAACAGTTTGATCCATGTGGAGCGTGGCAAAAGAAATGGAAGGACGAGGAGAACATTGGTTGTGGTGATACGAAGGATATGTTTAATGTCAACTTAAATGAGGATGGATATATTTTGAATAGAATAAATTGAGGAAATGGATCAGAACAGTTGACCCCATGTAATTGATGCTTATGCAAGGGGAGGAACTGCTCCTCTTTTGGCACAATGAGTAGTTTGAAAGGATTCTGCTGGCGCCTTTGTATTTTCGGCTTCAGGAGGCTAGACATTGTTTTGTTAAATTCTTTTTTAGAGTTTGCTGGGGGACATGCTTAGACCTTTTCTGTCACGCGTAAACTTCCTTTTACAAAGTGTAAATATAAACTGTTGAATCTTACATTAAACTTTGCTGGATCAATCTCTAAGCATTTCCTGCTTTCATAATTTAGTTTTCATGCAAGAGCAAATATTGATTCTTTGTGGCTTTGTTTGTCAGATAAAGAAGGAAAATTCCAGGGAGCTAAACCTTTACCTGAAGAATAATGGAACTGGTTATCCAGAAGTAACAGATGGGACAAAGGCTGGAGGGAACCAACTTTTGTCATCTTCTGTTGTTGGAGATGGAGAAGCAAGCTGGAGACTTAAGGCCTTGAAGCGTGCTCAGGAGCATGCAGCTCGCGAGGGATGCACTCTTGGAGAGGTAATAACTTTATTTTTTTTATTTTTTTTGGGACCTAAGGTAGGATACTTCAACCGTTATCAATTGCACATGATGCACTAAAATTGTACAAGTGGTTGAAGAGCGATGGGGATCCCTAGATCAGCTGACAGTTTCTGTGGCATCTCGTACAGCTGCTCCATCTTGTGCTCACCTATATGCAATAAAAAATGGAAAGAGGGGACAAACTGATGAACAACAAATAGTTGCAGATGATCAAAATGAAAAGACAACTGAAAAGGTAAATATTTATTTGTGATATTTTTTTTTTTTTGGGTTGTTATTGTTGTCGATAAGTAAAAGAATGTGTATTGAAAGCATCAAAGGGATGCTACCCAAATTACAAAAAAATCAGGCACAAAAAACCGAGCTAAGTCTAAAAAATAGCCAACCAAATTGTCGGTTTCATTTGAGAAAAAAAAAAAAAAAAAAGAAAAGAAAAGAAAAGAAAAGAAAAGAAAACAAAGAGAAAACTGATAGAAAATTAAGGCAAGAAAACAAAAAGAGTGGCTCGTAAAATGGGGCCCGCAAATCGAAGCTTTGGCCGTTAGATGAAATGGAGGGCTCAGATCTTATAATTGCAAAGAAATAACAGAAAATCAATTTGCAGGGGAGTCGGCTCCATATAAATGGCATATGTGCTCCTTAGGGCCCCAATCACTCCATTTGAAGCCAGTCGAAGGGTCCAAATGAAACCCTCAGACCCCTCCTCAATCGTCTTCTCTGCAGATCGTGTGGCCCACGTCCGACCAAAATTGAGCCATTTTCCTAAACCAGAGGAGGTATATCTACTCTTCTCATCTATTTTGTTGTCTTCGTTTTCGCAAATAGTTTGAGTTACGCCTTTTTTTGGGGGTATTTTTTGGGTTCTTAGGAACACGAAATTTTGGGAGTTTGTATTGGGGGTATGATTTCGGGCGTATTTTGGGGTTTTCGGTATATTTAGGGTTTACGATTTTGGTGATTATTACTGTGGTTTTTTAGGGTTTACGATTTTGGCTTTTTTAGGTGTTTTTGATTCCTACTCATGATCTGATCCCATATGTGTATATGCATCCATCTTTTGATTTGGCTCCGTTTAGGTCTGTATTGATTATTTTTGGGTGAGGTTTGATTTGTATTTTTGAAGATTTAGGTGGGTTCTATTTTGGGGTTTCTCTCTGGGGATTGTTAATACACCTCATACAATGGCAACAATTTAAATCTGTAGGAACTCAAAAGATGCCAAAGTTCCCGATTCATTTGGCAAATGACACAACCGCTCCTCCAAATTCCCTATTTCCATCAAAAATTACTAGTGAAACTACTTTTATATTATTATTTAAAATCTAATATTACACAATATATCTACCTTTTCAATCTCAAATTAAAATTCAATCATGTACATTCTTTTTTAGAAATTTTTAATTCCTTCATTTCAAATATAAATATGAGAGCACACTTGCTATGATGAAAACACATTGTTGGTTCTAATTTTACAGATTCACACACAATGCCTTACTCCCATAATAATAATTAACAATGGAAATGTGATAGCCACAACTTTGACAATTGACGTTAGCAGTGCTTTTAATTATGTTGATTGTAATTCTAAATAAGAGATTTCGATTGCATATGCGATTCACTGTATCATAAGCTTAAATTGGATTCTGTTTACTTGATAGATACACATTATTTTGTTACTCGATAGTCAAAAGAAGTTTTATTCTTTTTGTGGCTTGTAAGTCTGTAAAAGAAGAAACCGATAAGAGGAAGTTGCTTGACAAAGGGGATTACCTTAGTTGGTAAGTAACCTCTGTCGGTTAAGATCAGGATTTGATTCACCTCCCTTACAATTAAAGTTAGGTTTCAAAATTCTTAAACATTTTATTGGTTACATGCATTGCCTGATACTTTTTCTTCTTGTTTATTTTATGGATAGCTATTTCCAAAGGAAACTAGACACGCGCTCTTTCATGGTCTGTTTGGTATAACAAATTTAGCTGCTTTCACTGGCTAGTGTTTTCCATGAAGCAAACAAGAAGAAAAACTATCAACTTTGTTTTGATGTTTGATAAATAGTTTTGAGTTTTTTTGTGTTGTATGTGTTGAACATGTTTATGGATTTCATATAAGATTGTTGGGTGTTGAATTTGTGTAGTTTTACTCTGTCATTGAACTCATACTAATTTGTTGAGTTTTTAGTTTATGCTATGCTAGTTGTGGAGAAGACGTAATGGATATTGTTACAATGATATATATAAAGATTTACATGAATTTAAAATGTTTGAAACAAAATTAATAAATCTTTGGGGTTCATTTGGTATTCTAACAAACTAAGGGTGCGTTTGGTGCACCAAATTTTGGTGAAAATTTTTGAAAATCTCCGAAAATCTCTTTACATTTTTACACATTCTTACCTTCTCAAAGTTCAAAAAAAGTTCAATACCTTTCAAGAAAAAGTCGATAACTAGAATTCGGTTAATTAAATAGCAAAATTTTTTTTGCTATTCTCATCATGGACTCCCAAACTACTGAATGACACTCTAACTATTTTTTGTGGGGTCAGAGAAACTGTTCCAACGGATTGTAGAAATTGTTCCGACGTATTCGCGCAGCTAACTTTTGTTCAAATGGTTTCTACATATCCGTTTGGCTAGATTTTAGTGCAAAAAAATCATGACTGCCCAAAATTTTGAATCGGTCCAAACGGAAATTCAATCCTTCGGAATGAAAATCTAATTGTTCATCTCCAAAAAATGCAGTTTGAGATCTGTGCACCAAACGCAAAAAGTTTTCTCAAACCACATTTTATCTCACTTTTTATCATTCCAAACACACTAAATAAAAACAAAATAAATCTTCAACAACCTCTATAACTCACTCAAATTTTCTATTACACATCTTGCCTTTGCTAATTTCAAAAAATTTCAATATTTCACAAAAAAAAAAAAATCCGAAAGGAGGTTAACTGAATGCGTAAATTTTTTTTGACAATCATATTCTTCAAGTTGAAAACTTTCAAACGAGTACTATTGTCATTATTTTGTACAAATTTTTTTGAATCCGTGGGAACGGATTCAAAAAACTGTCCCCACGGTTCTGGCGCTATGCATCTTCCAAGTAGAATATTGAGTGTTGATTTTTTGAATCCGTGAGAACTGTATTGGGGTGACCGTTCCCACAGTTCGCTATTATTCATCCAAAAAAAACGCGGTTTGAAAAGAAAATACCAAATGTTAAAATTAACCCAAAATCACATTTTATCTCAATTTATCTTGTTTTTTACTACTCCAAACGCTATCTTATTTTATTAAACTCCAACAATCTTTATATAAATTAAATGTGGCTTCAATGAATTAAAACATTCAGTTTGCATGTGGTATAATTATGTTAGTGAATATTGTTGAAGCAAATTGAGAATGTGTTTAGATTCATGAAACAAATCAAGAAGGTGTTTGGTTGAGATCAATGGTTTAACAACTGTAGACTATCTTCAATAAAAATTGAAAAAAAAAAAATACAAGTACAAAACTCAAAATAAAGAGAGCTACCTTTAAAGGAGCCCCACATCTCTAGATTTTGCTCCATGAAGACTCAAACCTCTTGTTTCCCTGTGATCAATTATACCCAGACTTAAAACTTGCTTGAGCTCGTCAAGGACCATCAGTACTCGTCTTCCCTCCTTGTTGCCTTGACAGAATACAAAAGTTGCATCAGCTGTGTGAAGCCTTCTATCTCCCACTCATAAACGTTCCTGTGCAATCTAGTATCCTGTACCAAGTTGTTGTGGAGGAAGGTAGTTATTGTGAACAGATGCTTTTTATGCAAATGTTCGTGTGAATCCATAGACTATTTGTTTGTGGGGTCTATGGCAAAGGAGCTATTGGATTTAGCCATTTCGCTCTCCCTGAAGTGGGCAAGAAGTTTTTTGGAGGCTTGGTAGGGGGTTAGAATCCCCAAGTATAGGGAAAGAACTCCCTTAAGGAATTTATGTTGGAGAATCATTTGGCAACCAAACACAAGGGTTCGTTGGAAGGAATTCCTACTGGAGAATCCTTTGGCAACCAAGCGGAGGGAGGGTGGGTTACACTGGGGAAGGGATTCTTGCTATAGGAATTCCTTAAGCTACCAAACACAAAGGATTCATTAAGGCTACCTTAGGGGTTCGTTATGGAAGGTATTCTTGTTGTGAGAATCCTTATGCAATCAAGCTCAATGGCCATGGGGGCTACCTTGGGCAAGGAATTCCTGCTAGAGAATCTTTGAGCATTCAAGCATAAGAGGGCTCTATGCTATCCTGGAGGTTCCTTGTTGGAGGGATTACGCATTCATGAGAAACATCGATCATGCTAGCAATGTTTATCATCCCCTAGCATATTTCAAAAAAGTTACGCCATTTTGCCCCCATATGGATTTTTCTATTTTCAGCATTTTTCTTGGATTTTTTTTAAAGACATGTGAATAACGTGCCAAAAACTACTAGACTAGTTAAAAAAAAAAAATCACTTTTTTAGTTGAAAAAAAATCATATAAGACGAAAAATTGGCCAAAATAAGTTAAATACAACCAGTGTATACAAGTTATTCAAACAAGGAAATTTTATTAATCTTGTGTGAAGTACATAGATTTTTAGGGATAATACAGTTTAACAACTTGATATCAATAGGTGCATTTAGCTTCCCCGATCTTTGTTCTGCTATCCAGCAGCATCCACTATCATTGGCCTCCTTGATCACAAATGGGCATTCTCATTTTGGTGCGTGCAATCCTCTCAGCACGGGGGGCAAGGTCGCTCCCCCGTTGGTATCGCAGAATGAAGCCCCATGGCCAAAAGGACAACTGGTGAAGTGTCGCCGTGTGGAGGTGGAGTTGAGGGTTGTCCTATAATGTTTTCACCGTTTGGAGGGAGGACAATAGTGTTTGTTGTTGTGAGAAGTAGGGTTACTCCTTGACTTGCTTGTTGTCAACAGCACCACACACTTCTTGAGAATGTTGCATGGCGGCCTTGAGATTGCTAGAATGCCAGTATTTGCTCCGTTGTGATTGGAACTTGGTTCTTCATCGATCTTGAAAAGGGTTTCTCGTTGTAGGAAAATGCTCATTGTCAACTCTAGAGGTTATCTTTCTGCATTCTTGCTTGTGTTTGTTTGCTTCCTATTATGGGCATTTGTAGTTTCTCCTTTGCAGCTAATGCTAATGGCATTGTGTTACTCCCCCCCCCCTCTTCTTGCTTTGGTGGAAGTTGGTGTTTATGCTATTTTGCCAGTGTGTTGTTGCTATTGTCGAGTTGATGTGCGGTCTGTTTACTGTTACTGAAGTGATTATTTTGTCTAGTTGTAGCAGTTGTTCTGTTGAGGAGGGTGGATTATGTTGGTCTTGTTTGATTATGCAATTGCTTGTTTCCTGCAAATTGCTATATCCTTGCTTTGTTGTATGCTACGGTGACAATGGCTGCACCTCTTGCTTTTGTGGACTTTATGAATTGGTGTTGTTTTGCTGGTTTGCTTCAATTATTTACTTTAATGCTTCATTTAACTTATTTTGTTAGTTTGCGGGTAATAATCTAATAAATTCTGCCGTGACTCTGTCATATTAGATTCCTAGACTACTCATTGTTTTATTCTTCTTTTCTTTAATTTTTATTTTTGAATGATTGGTAGCCTTATATTTTCATACCTTTTGTCATTGACACTTCATCTTGAAGTGTTATCTTATGATGTTTTGTCGTCTTTGCAGCTTGGTTTCCAAAGCCTTAAACTCAATGGCAAAGAAAAAAGAAACAACTAAAAAGAATAAACATAAAACTTCAAGGCAAAGAAGAGAACAGGGCCAAGGAACAGAATAGGGTCGAGTAGGAGTTTCTACTGGACAATGCGAAGAGGGTTTCAACAAAGTTGAGGAAATAGAAGAATCGGAGGATGACCAGGGACAATGCGAAGAAGGTTTCAAGCAAGTTGAAGAAATAGAAGAGTTGGAGGATGACCAAGAACCTGCAAGGAAAAAGGTAAAATTAGTGTTGCACTACTCTCATCCAAACAGAAAACACTCCGCTGATTTTGAAGTTTTTGATGATGAGATGGGTGGAAAATATTATAAACTTTTGAATTATGATAAAATGCAAAGCAAGTATGTTGTTCAAAATTGTACGGAAACTGGAACAAGTAGATATGCATTGAAATATCATTCTTTTGATTTAAGACCACGTGATTGGTTGGAAGAAAATAGCAAGGTGACCACTATGATAAGGGAAAAATAGTAAAGGAAAAACTTAATAAGTACTCTGCCATATATGAAAGGTGGAATGTAAAGAGATCCGCAGAAGATGCGAGAAACATTATAATTGGTATATTATAACAAACTACTAACAATCTATCAGACAGTTGGCTTGAGGCCATAAAAAAATAATAATAAACTCTTTTTTCATTTCGTTTCATTTATTTCTTGCATTACTGTAGAAAAAAAGAGGTTACTTCACAAATATTGATTGACAAATCGATGATTAGACGACTGTCACCATCATTCGAAGCTCGACGCCGTTGTTATTCTCTCCTTCGATTTAGAGACGACTGCCATCGTCGTTTGAAGCTTTTGACGGCGCCAATGTTACTCTCTCCTTTCATTTAGTGTACATATCTAAGTCTCTTAAGTACGTACACATATTTTGCAGTATGTAAGTATGCTTAGCAGAATATTATTGAAATATTCAAATAAGGTACCATTTGGAATGGTAAAAAACAAGAAAAAAAAAAGATAAAACGAGATAAAATATGGTTGAGTCAATTTTGGCGTTTGGTGTTTTTTTTTTTCAAATTACGTTTTTTGGAGATGAACAGTAGCAAACTGTTAGAACGGTTTCCCAAATTCGTTCTAACAGATTCAAAAAATACCCATTCAGTGTTCTTCTCTCTGTTTTTTCCAAACCGCGTTTTTTGGAGATGAACAGTGGTAATCTGTTAGAACGGTTTTCTCAAATTTGTTCTAACGGATTCAAAAAATCTCTAAATAATAGTTACTCTCTCTCCAAATCTTATCTTTTTGAGACGAACAGTGGTAATCCGTTAGAACGGTTTTCTCAAATCTGTTGAGAAAATTGTTCTAACGGACTCAAAAAAATTCCTAAACAATAGTTCTCTCCTCTCTCTCTCTCTTCAAATATTATCTTTTTGAGATGACAGTGGTAATCTTTTCCCAAATTCGTTCTAACGGATTCAAAAAATCCCTAAATAATAGTTCTTCTCTCTCTTTCTCTCTCCAAATCTTATCTTTTTGAGATGAACAATTGTAATCCGTTAGAACGGTTTTCTCTAATCCGTTCTAACGGATTCAAAAAATCCCTAAATAATAGTTCGTCTCTCTTTTTCTCTCAAAATCTTATCTTTTTGAGATGAATAGTGTTAATCCATTAGAATGGTTTTCCCAAATCCGTTCTAACAGATTCAAAAAATTCTAAATAATCTTCAAATCGCATTTTTTGGAGATGAACAGTGATAATTCGTTAGAACGGATTCAAATGGTTCAAACGGTTTCATGGACCCAGGCCAAAATAGTACTTGTTTGAAAGCTTTTGACTCGGGGAACATGATTGCCAAAAAAAAAATTGGCACTCGTTGAACCTCCTTTCGGATTTTCTATTTTTTTTTTTTTTTAGTGAACTATTGAACATTTTTTAAATTAATAAAAGTGGGAATGTGTAAATATGTAATAGAGAATTTTAGTGATTTATAGAGGTTATTGGAGATTTATTTTGTTTGTTGGCACACCAAATGGTGCTTAAATGTGTTAAAATTTGAGTTGAATATTGGTGGGGGCAAGTAAGGATAAATTAAATGTATTGAAATCCTGAGTTGTATGGATGAGAGCAAGTACTGCTAAATTAAATGTGTTGAAATCTTGAGTTAGATATGGGTGGAGAAAGTAAAGATAAATTGAAATAGTGGGTCAAAAGAGAATTTTAGTAAGAGTAATATTAGAAAATATGTATAATTAACTTCTTTTTTCAAAAAATTAGTGGGGGTAATTACCTCTATTCTGCCATAGTCATCCCTACCCTTGATTGAGGCGATTACCTAGAAGGCCCAAAATATTTAAAAATTTTATAATAATACAAATATTAAATAGTATTTTAAATCAATCAAAATTTAATAAATTTATGAAATTTCATACTTTTTCTTTAATTATTACTTAAGAAACTCTTGAATTTCCTAATTTAATTCTATATCAAGATTGAATCATTGCTCAATAACTTTGACGTAGATCAACTAAAACTAGAGCGTTCATCTATTAAACTGCATCCTTAGTAAAGACCATGCGAGAGTAGACCCCCCCTAAACATGCCAAGGAATTCCAATCATTATCATAATAAAAAAAGTATGAAACAAAATAAATTTGTCATGTTAATTTTTTGTTTAAAAATCCATTTGTCTTCTCCTTATTCCTTTCAATTCACTTGCACAATCACCTCAGTGTCTCCAATTCAATTTTCTCTGTTTAAAAAAAAGACCAATATTTCCACAGAGAACATTACAAAGTGACCTTTACCATGCCAATTAAATGTTAGGTATGCACTAGATAAACTCGTGTAATAGCCCACAAAGCGCACAGACCAGGTATCCTTCGTGAACCTGTGGAAATTCCATGTGCAGGCTCACCCTTAAGAGAAGCTCATGGGGTTCCAACCTTAGGCCTCCCACATAGAAGACCAAGGCCCTAGCTAGGTGATGTCCAGATCCCCCTTAATTCATTTATACTGCTATGATTAGTGGGGCAACAATTTTCACGTTTAATACAAGAAGAAGAATATCAGTACCTCTGGAAATTTTGGGAAACTTTTAAAGAGGCCTGTCTATAAGATAAAGTTTTAAATAAACTTAAAAAATAATAATTAATACATAAAAAATGAAATAATTATGAAACATATAGTTAAAGCTAAAGTATGACGTACAACAGTCTTTTCTTTAAATAAAATTAAAAAAATAATAACTAGTGCATTAAATGTGAGATAATTATGACGTGTGTAAATTGAGGTAGGATGTTCAAACAGTAGTGTGAATTTTAAATAAAATTAAAAAATAAATAATTAATGCATTAAATACGAGAAGATAATTATGACATATATAGATAGAGTTAAATTAGGAAGTTAAGAGTTTCTTAAGTAATAATTGAAGAAATTTTGGGCACCGCCTTAATCAAGGGCAAGGATTACTATGGCAGAATAAAAGCAATTGCAGGACCTCCCCTTAACATGACAGGTTTATTTTGTTTCATACTTTTTTCATTATAATAATGATTGGAATTCCTTGGCATGTCTAGGGGAGGTCTACTCTTGCATGGTCTTTACTAAGGATGCAGTTTAATAGATGAACGCTCTAGTTTTAGTTGATCTACGCAAAGTTGTTGAGTAATGATTTAATCTTGATATAGAGTTACATTAGGAAATTCAAGAGTTTCTTAAGTAATAATTAAAGAAAAAGTATGAAGTTTCATAAATTTATTAAATTTTGATTGATTTAAAATATTATTTAATGTTTTTATTATTAATTAAATTTTTAAAGATTTTGGGCCTTTTAGGTAATCGCCTCAATCAAAGGTAGGGATGACTATGGCAGAATAGAGGTAATTACCGCCACTAATTTTTTGAAAAAAAAAAAGTTAATTATACATATTTTCTAATATTATTTTTACTAAAATTCTCTTGTGACCCACTACTTCAATTTATCTTTACTTCCTCCACCCATATCCAACTCAAGATTTCAACACATTTAATTTAGTCTTAGTTGCTCTCACCCATACAACTCAGGATTTCAATACGTTTAATTTATCCTTACTTGCCCCCACCAATATTCAACTCAAATTTCAACATATTTATTTGAGTATTTGGATAAATATTTATTATTAATTTTTTTTTGTTAGATAGCCATTTTTTATCCTTTTTTTATCTGCTCCTTTTTTATCATTTATTAACTTCAATTTTTTTTTTGGGGGGGGGGATAAGTCTTGTCATTTTTTTAGATAGGTTTATTATTTTATCGTTTTGTCAATTGTTTAGATAGGACTTATCCCCCAAAATTTTTAGGTATGGCCCCACCCACTACTTTTTCTATCCTCGCCGCTGGCTTAGGTTTTGTCACGGCCCTGATTCATGAGTATTTTCATATAAACTAAAGCCACAGGCAAGGTATCTTCGATAAAAATACCACTGCTCAAAAAGCCAAATACTGAATGAAACTTGGGTTTTGAGTAAGTGAGAAAATAAAATGCAGATTATGCTACTAATATTCTGCTAAGCATGCTTATATAGTGCAAAGTATGTGTACGTGCTTAAGAGACTTAGATACGTACACTAAATGAAGGGAGAGAATAACAATGGCGCCGTCAAAGTTTTAAACGGCGATGGCGGTTGTCTCTAAATCGAAGGAGAGAATAACAAAGGCGTCAAGGTTCGAATGATGGTGGTAGTCGTCTAATCATCGATTTGTCAATCAATATTTGTGAAGTAACATCTTTTTTTCTACAGTAAGGAAAGAAATAAATGAAACGAAATGAAAAAAAAAAGTTTATTATTATTTTTTTATGGCCCCAAGCTAACTGTCTGATGGATTGTTAGTAGTTTGTTATAATATACCAATTATAATGTTTCTCGCATCTTCTGCGGGTCTCTTTACATTCCACCTTTCATATATGGCAGAATACTTATTAAGTTTTTCCTTTACTATCTTTCCCTTATCATAGTGGTCACCTTGCTATTTTCTTCCAACCAATCACGTGGTCTTAAATCAAAAGAATGATATTTCAATGCATATCTTCTTGTTCCAGTTTCCGTACAATTTTGAACAACATACTTGCTTTGCATTTTATCATAATTCAAAAGTTTATAATATTTTCCACCCATCTCATCATCAAAAACTTCAAAATCAGCGGATTGTTTTTTGTTTGGATGAGAGCAGTGCAACACTAATTTTACCTTTTTCCTTGCAGGTTCTTGGTCATCCTCCAACTCTTCTATTTCTTCAACTTGCTTGAAACCTTCTTCGCATTGTCCCTAGTCATCCTCCAACTCTTCTATTTCCTCAACTTTGTTGAAACCCTCTTCGCATTGTCCCGTAGAAACTCCTACTCGACCCTATTCTGCTCCTTGACCCTGTTCTCTTCTTTGCCTTGAAGTTTTATGTTTATTCTTTTTAGTTGTTTCTTTTTTCTTTGCCATTGAGTTTAAGGTTTTGGAAACCAAGCTGCAAAGACGACAAAACATCATAAGATAACACTTCAAGATGAAGTGTCAATGACAAAAGGTATGAAAATATAAGTCTACCAATCATTCAAAAATAAAAATTAAAGAAAAGAAGAATAAAACAATGAGTAGTCTAGGAATCTAATATGACAGAGTCACGGCAGAATTTATTAGATTATTATCCGCAAACTAACAAAATAAGTTAAATGAAGCATTAAAGCAAATAACTGATGCAAACCAGTAAAACAACACCAATTCATAAAGTCCACAAGAGCAAGAGGTGCAGCCATTGTCACTGTAGCATACAACAAAGCAGGAATATAGCAATTTGTAGGAAACAAGCAATTGCATAATCAAACAAGAATTGCATGATTCAAGGAGAGGGAGAAAGAAATCTGTTAATAGGAAGGAAAAAGACAGAGGAAAAAAGAAAAGTTCTCGATATGGTAGTTCGGATGAGGATGAGCTAGAGAGGATAACAAAAGGTTCCTGAAAGAAAAAGAAGTGGTATTCTTCAGATGAATACTCTTATTCTAGTGAATGTGAAGTTGACTACAGTTTTGACCAAGATGAGAAGAAACAAAGAAAGAAGAAAAGGTAGAAGAAAAGACATAGGGATAGCTCAAAAGGCAAACATAGAGATAGGTCAAAGAAGAAGCTGAGAAGTTAGAGGAAGAATTATTCATCTGAACACTATTCTTTGTCTAATTCTGAGGATGAAGATAATAAGGATGGTTTCTCTAATAGAGAAGATGAGAGTTGAAAACAAAGGAAGGGAAGAAAAACTGAGGTGAATCAAAATCACTGGGAGATAATTTTTCTGGTACTTTTTTTTTCCTAGTTATTTTTCATTAAAAATTGATGGAATTTTCATGTTTTCCATTTCAGACATATTGTTTCACCTTTTAATGTAGATGAGGCCAGTGGATCTCCAGATGATACCAATATTATGAGAAAGGAAATGGGATTGGAGTGGATGCTTAGACCTAAGGAAAACGTGGAGAGGAAGCCTGCAACAACTTCGGCTCAACTAGAGGAACCTCAAGTGGAGGAGGTTTGCCATTTCCATGAACTTGTCATCACTGTTCAATTTGAATTTTGCCTTATGAGTTGCCTGTAAGAGCAGGAATTAGTGACTCCTCGATAGGGCTTTCACCTGCACTAGAACTATACTAACATAGAATCATTCGTGTCCTTATTGCTGGATGCAATATGTATCTTATGCTTTTGTTTCTAATTTCTTAATACGAATCATAGACCATTACATGAATCGGTGATCTTTTATATTGATTTTGATTGGCTTAGCCTAGTATCAACATGTCAAGAAGATGATTATCGTAACACAATTCTTCGTCACTGTGCATGCAAGTGTCCTCCGTTTGTGTAATCCATGTCGTTGTTGCAACCTGAAACAGATTCCCTTTATGAGATGTTTAATAGCATGTAGAACAGTTCCCCTTTATGAGATGTTTAATAGCATGTAGAGAAGGATTCAGGACCAAGCGTTAGGTACCACAGTGTCAGTGTCTGAATTTATTGTGGTGTAAAATTGTGTTGGAATATTGAACTTTTTAGGCAACAAGATTACTTGAAAGTAGATTGAATTTATGGGATGATTTCTGATTTGTGTTAGTGGTAAGTGTTTCTCATCTTGGATCAGATATCTTTAACATAGAAATCTCTCTTGGCACAAGCTGAATAATTTTTTCTATATCTTTACAGTTGCTAACTTCGTACTTCTATCAATACCCGTGTGTGCTTGTTGCAGTCTCTCTTGGTACAGGCATAATAATTTTTTTTATATCTTTACAGTTGCCAACTTCGTACTTTTATCAATTGCCATATGTGCTTGTTGAGGAAGTAATTAGATATGGGTGCTTGTTGGGGAAGTAATTAGATCTGGGAGTGGCACCAATTTAAGATAAAATATGAGGAAGCCTTTTGAGATGGTAAAGCTACATGCATCAAATTGATGTGCTTTGTAAGGGGAAACTGTTTGATCCATGTGGAGGGTGGCAAAAGAAGTAGAAGGGCGACGAGAACATTGATTGTGGTGATACAAAGGATATATTTAATTTGAACTTAAATGAAGATATACTTTGAATAGAATAAATTTTGGAAATGGATCATTACATTTGACCCCAAGTAATTGATGCTTATGCAAGGAGAGAAACTGCCCTTCTTTTTGACACAATGAGTACTTTGAAAGGATTGTGCTAGCGTCTTTGTATTTTTTGGCTTCAGGAGGCTAGACATTGTTTTGTTAAATTCTTTTGTGGAGTTTGTTGGGGGACATGCCTAGACCTTTTGGTGTGTTCCAAGTTTGCCCTTTTGGTTTATAGGGTCGTGCTCCTTGTTGCCTATTTAATTTACTTTTATTTATTTATAAAAAAATTAGACTTTTCTGTCATGCATAAACCTCCTTTTACAAAGTGTAAATATAAACTGTTGAATCTTACATTAACTTTGCTGCAGCATTCTCCAAGCATTTCATGCTTTCATAATTTAGTTTTCATGCACGAGCAAATATTGATTCTTTGTGACTTTGTTTGTCAGATAAAGAAGAAAATCCCAGGGAGCTAAACCGGTACCTGAAGAATAATGGAACTGGATATCCAGAAGTAACAGATGGGACAAAGGCTGGAGGGAACCAACTTTTGTTGTCTTCTGTTGTTGGAGATGGAGGAGCAAGCTGGAGACTTCAGGCCTTGAAGCGCACTCAGGAGCAGGCAGCTCGTGAGAGACACGCTCTTGGAGAGGTAATATATTCTTCTTCCTCTTCTTCTTCTTCTTCTTCTTCTCCTCTCTCTCGCTCTCGCTCTCTCTGTTTTTTTTTTAACATGATATTTCAGCCATTATCAATTACACATGATGCACTCAAGTTGTACAGGTTTTTGAAGAGCGATGGGGATCCCTAGATCAGTTGACGGTTTCTGTGGCATCTTGTACAGCTGCTCCATCTCGTGCTCACCTACATGCAATAAATAATAGAAAGAGGGGACAAGCTGATGAACAACAAATAGTTGCAGATGATCAAAATGAAAAGACAACTGAAAAGGTAAATATTGATTTGTGATGTTATTTATTTATTTATTTTTTTTTTGTTGTTGATGATAAGTAAAAGAATTTGTATTGAAAGCATCAAGGGATACTACCCAAATTACAAAAGCATCAGGCACAAAAAACCGATCTAAGTCTAAAAACTAGCCAAAAAAATTGTCGCCCCCCGCCCCCCCGGCCCTCCGCGGGGGGGACGCTATGAACATCATGATTAGCCTTTACTGAAAACCAACTTAACAAAAGCGACAAAAATAAACCCTTTAACCTTAGGGCAGGCAATTCTATACCTGGAAAATGCATCTATTTCTTTCATCCCAAATTAACCAATCAATACAAAAATGGAATCAAGGACTGAATCTTCCTTCTTTTCCTGACTTGAGCACCCCACCATTCTTGCAAACTGTAAGGAATCCTCCACAAGAAACCCCACTGCATGTTGAAGCAAGACAAGTCCACTTCCAATTTGTAAATTTTTTATGATATAAAAATAAATATATAGATGTTTTTTTCGTGTATATATGTGTTCTGTTCTGTTGTATCGATACTTTTTGAAATTTCTGTGTTGGCGTGTTCATGTTGGTATTCATGTGCCATGTCGACATATGTGCTTCCTAGTAGATGTGTTTTAGAAAAAATCATTTGCATTATGTATGATATAAATGCCGATCCTACCAAATTCTTAACTTGAATAAAAAATGCAGTGTTCTGCCGATGGAGATACTAGTCTCCTTCTAACTTACTTGTTATGGTTTGTTCATCAGAAAATTGGTCGAGAAAGCATACAGGATCTATCTCGCCATCATCCGGAGATGAAAGTGCCCAAACTTCATGATTCTTTATCTTGGGGCTAGCGGAGAAGTTAAATCATGTCATCTAAGGACTCTAGACTTATTTCTACTGCAATGTCAAGCTTAAATAAGTTTGTAGGTAATGGAAGCTTTATGCAGGAAGTACTGCGTCAACAGAATGATGACCCTGGTGGTTCTTATTCTCCATATAATAGTCATGGGAAACTGTGGACAGAACTGTGTGAATCTAATGCACTTGTTAATGAGGGATTGAGTGCAAACCGGTTGGCTGCCAAAGCCTTTGCAACTGCCTATGAAAGGAAAGCATGAGGAAGCTGAAAAGCTGCTGGTGAGACAAATACTTATGCTTTAACTTATTTCACTTATTTAGTGTATCTTTCTCTGTGTATGTTAACTGGCATATTACCTCACATTGAAAATGCTTTACTTATTGCATGCTGCCAGCTTTATCCAGAGGTTTCCCTGTGGAATCTGAAGGGTTTTATTTTCTGTTCTATATATTCTTGTTCTCAGAGTGTGTGTGTGTGTTCTTTTTTTTGGGGGGGAGTGGGGAGGGGGGGGGGGGTTGGGGAGAATCTTGTTTGGAATTAGGCCTGCTGATGTAGACTAGGGTTCAGTTATAATTTTGGAATTAGTGACATGTAAGAAAATTATCCTCCTCCATGTTGTCATAATCATTTTTTTGTTGTTCTCCTCGTTAATATTGTGATTATCAGTACGAACCTGCATCATGAAGATTGAGAAGCATTGCTGTCTGATGAATTTTCCGCCCCACGCAAAAATTGAGGCATTCAGACATCACTTAAATTGTGATGTGAAGACAGGCTTATCTTAATATTGTTGCTTGCTAATTTGATCACACAAAAACTTAGAAGAGAGATGTTGCTATTTTTCTGGTTGAATGGGGAAAAATGATGTAAGACAGGGTTTATTAAATTAAGGTATATACAGGTAGCTGGTTACTTCCTAAAACTGGCAGAAGCTGACAATAATCTTAGAGTTCCATCCGGCAATTGTCGTGATGCTTGACTGGGCTTGTTTATCTGTTTGCATTTGATTAGATTCATTATTTTTCTTAAAGACAAGAAGGAAACTACAGATTGCCTTTAAAGATATATGGAACATGCAGTGATATGCATTGAACTACAGATTACCGCAAGACATGCGTGCATTGAGTTGAATTCTAAATTTTACTTGCTGGGGGGAGTAATCATCCAAGATATGGCATATTCCTACCCTCGAGATGTCTATATTTTCAATCCTAAAATCACCAACGAAAAGAACAGCCGCTGATTGAAAGAGGCCCCCCAATGAAGATGGGAAAGATTAATCCGCAGGTATTCGTGGCTGACGATGAAATTTATGTGCTATCTATTATAAAAACAGAAGTCCATCGCTATTTGAGATGTTTGATCCTCAATACGTTGCTGCTGATGGTTCTCGGAAATGGATTGAATTGAAGCCTCCTCCTTTCCAAGGTCGTCCATCAGGTCACGCGGTCATCAATAGAAAGGTCTTTGTTTTGACTGCGGGTTTTGATTTGCGCTATTATCATCTGGACCTGAATGAATGCTTCGGAGTTCATAATGATTCTTCTAGATTTCATATGAGGGCCGAATTTGCTGAGGATACGTTATACTGCATTTATTGTTATGGAGAGAATGTCCTGTCCTTTGGTCCACTTCCATCTGGAGGCCCTTCCATTGAGGAAGAATTGTTCCACTACAAGAACGAAGCCATTTTGATGCCAGAACTGACTGCCCCCAAAATTCCAGACCTTGTTCCCTCGTGTTCTCTTAAGCACATTGGGAACTGTTGCTTTTGTTGGGTGATGGCCGGGTCCCCTCCGGCCCCCGAATGTCCAGAGGAGGAACATCCAGAATTACGTTATGTTAGTCTCATGGTGTTTGAGGCCTTGAAGGAGACCTATACCAAAGGAGCGACAACCCTTTTCAAGGGAAAATTGCTTTACTCCTACCATTTTGTGATCAAAACCTTCGACACTTTTTGCAGCTGCCTGCTTGACTGCTTTGCGCTTCCATTGTAAGTCTCCTGGTCAATGTTTATGTGCTTGCATCCTTAAATTCACCCCATGTTATTTTCTTTGCTTTCTACCTTATCTATGTGCTCTTTTGTTGTGGGCAGGGGATGGGAGAAGTTTTTCTTTGTTGTTTTGGTTATATTCCAAATTTGCTTGATTGTGCTTGTTTGGGGTTCCCTTACAAGATCTTAGTTAGTCCCCACTTTTGTGTTTGATATTTCTCCGGTGCAATGTCATGTGTAGGGTTGCACAACTGAACCGGTTAAACCATCAAATTGAATAAAAACGGCCTCTTAGTTTGATACAATTTTTTGAATTAACGGTTCTGTTACGATTTGGAAAATTGAAGAACTGAGTTGTTTGGTTGGACTCGCGGTTTGAGGGGTCAATCAATCGAACAAAATTGATATTATGAGATATAATATGTATTATTCGTTCTATTTTAATTATGTACTTTTTTGAAAAAATAAATAAATAAAAGGGAGTTTCATCACAGATTCCTCCAAGAGAGAGCCTTATCAATGACAGTTGCTAGGGTGCCACTCACGCACAGATATATATATATATATATATATTTATTTTGTTGGAAATGTGAAGTTTTTTTTTTGGCTAATTAAGTAAAAATGGAATTATCTTGCAGTGGGAAGGATACAAATGCGAAGTTAATGCTTGCAATTTTGGTTTGGCCCTTTATTGCAGGATGCTATAGTGCTTAGTTATCTAGCATTGAATTTAAAAAAAAAAAAAAGTAGTCATGTCAGGCTTCATTTGAGATTTCTTGATATTTTTTTTTTCAACCTTTAGACCATGTTTTTTTGGCGGGATAAATGCATGTGATTGGATATGGTATCCTACTTGTGGGTGTACAAAAGAACTGTAAAATTAGGAAATATATCCAATCCCAACGTATCTGCTATGGTTTGGTTTTGATGAAATTTGGGTCCATGTTTTATTCCAAAAATAGTGATCTCAGTTTCATGATTTCAGAAAATTAGAATTGACGCAGACCTAAACCGTGGAACCAGTCAAAACCAAGCCAAACAAATACAACTCTCAAACATAAAACCCTTCCCGTCCCTCCTTTGTCTGCGTAGGTTCTGGAACTAGTCTGTAGATCTGAACTATGAGAACTGAGAATTGAACCTTGTTAATTTGAATCTTTTTGGAACCAGCAAGGATCAATTCAGTTCCATTATAAGCCTAGGATGACATCACTCTTCATGTGTAATTGTTGGCAATAAATCAATTGATTCAATATGTATTTTGTTTTTTTTTTCCCGATAATAATTATAAATGATTGAAACTTGCATGACTAATTTTAAACGTGCGTACTACTTGCATATTAATATGGTGGTTTGCTAATTTGATCAAGCAAAAACTTAAAAAAGAGATGTTGCTATTTTTTGGGTTAAATGGGGAAGAATGATGTGAGACAGGGTTTATTAAATTTAGGTATATGCGGGTAGCTGGTTACTTCCTAAAACTTGCAGAAGCTGACAATGTTCTTAGAGTTCCATCTGGGAATTGTAGCGGTGCTTGACTGGGCTTGTTTATCTATTTGCATTTGATTAGATTCATTCTTTTTCTTAGAGGCAACGAGGAAACTACAGATTGCCTTTTGAAGTATATGGAACATGCGGTGATGTGCATTGAACTTTTGTTTCTGTAGAAGCATGTGTTTGAACTTCTGTATCAAATAAAAATTCATGTATTTGAATGTTCATTTTGCACTATAGTTCTTGCGCAGAAGATATTTACATTTTCTTTATTTTGATTTGTCTTTTGCTTTTCTGCTTCCTTCGGTTTTTCTTTCAATTTGGGCTTATTTTTTGGGATGGATTGGGTTTTGGGGGGTTTGTCAACTTGGATCTTTTTATTGCATTATGTTTCAAGAAAAATTTGGTGCAGTATTTGTTGTGAGTGGGCAAGTGTGCTTGAAGGGCCAATTATAATAGCCCTGAGCTTTCACTTTGATTATTAATTGAAACTGTGCTTTTATTGTTGTCACCAGAAAGAAGCAGACAACATCAAAGCAAAGCAAGTTACCGTGGAAGAATCTAGTAGACCAGGTGGTGAGAGAAACACAAGAAGGCAATTTTGCATCTTGGAGTTATTTATTGAGCCAAGTTGTTAACATTGTATTTATTGTTCACTAGAAAATGGTTTACGCTGAATTAATTTATACTGGCAAGCACATCCCGGTTTATTGTTTGCCCTACTGTATTCCAACAAAAAAGAAGAGAAAAAGGTTTTGGAATATTTTTTTACGCCAAACTAATAACCTGATACACTTCTCTTGTTGCTTTGCAAATGGTGTTGTTACCATTTCTCTGCATGTCGTTCTTTTAATACGTTTCTCTTCAATTTTGTAGACACGTCTGTTTGGCAAAGGAAGAAAGTGGATGATGCTGACATGCATCTTGCCCCAAAATATAGTGCAAAACAAACAGTATAGTGTGTCTGGTCGGGCTGATGATGAATCTGTTCGGCAGAGATTATATAAGATAGTTTTCCCTCCGGTTGTCTTTGGTGTCTCTGACTATGTAGTTCTGAACCTGTCCTATGGAGGATTAGAAGCTGAACGACGTGTGTGATTACGCGGTTGGTTTTTGGCCTGGAAGTAAATAGTCATCACTAGTTGGAAACTGTGGATTGTTTTTGGCCTGGAAGTAAAAAGTCATTACTAGTTGGAAACTGTGGTTAAATATCGCTATTGGCATATAGAGAAAAAGAAGATAGATGAAAGAAAAAGATATGCTTGATAATTCAGTCAACGGTGATGAGATTTAACCTGTTCATTTTTGAACTCTACATTTTTAGTTCTTATAGATTTGGTTATTATGTTATTTACATGTTTCGTAACAAATTTGCTTCAGGCGATTGATGAAGCGGAAGATGAGTGGATTCAGCACAATTCCAAGAAGCTCATTGGCACGAGCGAAAAGGTGCTTCAATCTCCAATGTTAAATACACTATTTTTTAAGTCTCATAATTTTCGTTCCTCTCATAAGTAATAATACTTTTCGGAGTGCAACGAATTTCTTTCTTTTTTCACTCCGAGTGTAACGAGTTAAAAGTGGAGTGCATTAAATATTGTTTTTAACACCACTGTAGAATCAGTTGAATTTGAAATTGATCATTTTCTTAAAAGCAGAAATAATAGGAAAAAGTTAATTTTTAACTAAAAAATATATTTTAGCGGAAAAAATAATAATGAAAAAATAAAAACAAAAGTCTAGTCAAACTTAGCTCGTTTCTGATCGATGACATAAAAAACTGAAGTAAACCTTTACCTCGGATCCAACAAAACGAGTTTAGAATTCTTTTTTTTTTTTTTTGACTGATTTTTTTTTTCTTGGTAACCCTTTTTTTGAACTGATGTTACTTGAGAAGATATTTACTTCGGAACGTTTGAAGTGACAAAAAGTAAAATAAATTGAGATAAAACAAGATAAGTTATGAGTTCGTAATTCGTGCAGTGAGGTAAAAAGTGAATAATTTTTAGTATTTTTTAGTATTTTTCACTGTTTTTTAAAATTTTTTGTCACTTCAAACGGAATTTTAATATATCTGGCTAAATGAAAATTACAATCTCACAATATAGAAATTTTAGATGGATAAAATATTACATTTTCACTTGCGAAATATGAGTCTTCTCAGTTATTAAAATAAAAGTTTATAAACTAAATAGCAATTTAAATAAAACAAATTTATCAAAAAAAAAAAAAGAAAAAACCTAACACATTTTATAAATATTTGCATTTAAATAAAACTCTAAAATTCTATCTCACGATAATTAATATTTTATTTAAAACTTATCATAAAAAAATTATGATTAAATAAAGGATTGCTTGGACAATATTTAACCCAAGTAAAATTTGGGGATGAGTCTTTATTTTTACCTGGTCATTAATTTTAGAATTTTAGGAATTAGTTGATGTGGTTGCAAACCATCTGGATAGTTTGGGTATAAAAAAAAAAAAAAAAAAAAGGAGAGATAGAGAGTTGAAAACTCGAAATTTTATTAGCATACAATATTTTATGAAGATAAAATTATGATGTTTTAATTATATCTGAATACTTGTTAAATGAGTATCTTACTTAAGCTGAAATTTTACCAAAACACAAAGATAGAATTCTAGTGTTTTAAATAAACATAAACTCTTAGGTGATAAGATTTTGTGTTTTATTTAAATACAAATAATTATAAGAATTGGAATTTTATCCCAAAAAAAAAAAAAATTCTCTTAAGACATAAACTCCTAGTGTTTTAAATAAACATATACTTTTGCGAGACAAGTGCTATTTTCTTTTACATAGAATTATTTTATTCTTATTATTTAATTTTATTATTTAATGATTTATTTTCAAATCAAAAGACGATAAACACTAGATGTCTTTTTCTTCAAAATTTTTATTTAATAGTATTTTCTAAACATTTGAAGCAAGATCTAGGGATGGTTCTAAGATTTGTAATTAATATGGGCAAAATTACATTTTTAAAGTAAATAGAAATAGAAATAGTAAAAATATATAATTTATAAAAGATGAGATTAATGAAATTTTAGTATTTTTTTAAATCAATTGAAACGATTACTTCTATTATGTCTTAATGGAACTATGACATAAATTGTGAACTATTGAATTAAAATTTAATTGTTTAGATGCATTAACATTAGTTTAATTAAAAAAATATGAATATATATCGACCATTGATTAAAATTCAAGGGTTCTAAGTACAACTCATGAAGCTTTAGCTGTGTTTAAACTCAAGGAGTTCAAATCTTAATTTTTGAGCTAGTAGATCACTCGAAGTGCAATTAGAGAATTATTTGAAACCTTGATATGAAAACATTAAATAATAATTTAAATATTATTAAAATTTAAAATATATAAACAAAATTAAATACACAGCAAATAAATGTTAAATAGTGAATATTTTATTACTTATTGAGTTAAAGTTTTCTACTAGTTTAATATTTAAAAATAATAAAAGTTAAACTATTAATTAAGGCTATACATGGGAATTAAATGGAATTCATTTTTACTTTAGTCTATTTTTATATTTGGTATTAAAAAATTAAATTGGAATGCTATTTCATGAAAATAATCATTCTCATATGAAGTGGAAAAATGCATTTCACAATTTAAGTGATGAAATAATCATTCCATTGTAATTAAATTTTGATCTAAAATTAAAAAAAAAAACAGATAACTATTTTGTAATAAAAAAAATTTCTCTTAATCGCTCCCTTATAGTAAAGTGACCATTTTACTTGTGGGATTATTTTTTTTTACCTAATTTGTATTTTGGACATCTTAAAAGATTAAAAAATATTTATCGATATGTTTCTTAATAATTAATAAAATATTATCTCAATTCGAACTCAAATGGTAAAATAATGATTTTATCACTGGGTCATTTGTTGTCCAAATTTACATTATAAGCTACCCAAAAAGTTAAAAATTAAACAATTTTTAATAGTTAAGCCAATTTCAGCCTAATCTAAATTCAGGCTATTTAACAATACTATTTTGCCCTTGAGTTCGTTTTTGGGCTAAATCTGTATTTTAGGTATTTAAAAAGATTAAAAAAATTTATTAATATATTTCTTAATAGTTAATAAAATCTTAGGCCAATTCAAATTTGAATTGTAAAATGGCTATTTTACCTCTAGGCTTTTTTCTACTCAAAATTGAGACTCGAAAATTAAGTTTATTTTTATAATTTTTAAAAAATTAATGTTAGTAATTTTTATTTTATTTTATTTTATTTTATAT
This sequence comes from Vitellaria paradoxa, assembly GCA_019916065.1. Lineage (NCBI taxonomy): Eukaryota > Viridiplantae > Streptophyta > Magnoliopsida > Ericales > Sapotaceae > Vitellaria > Vitellaria paradoxa. The sequence continues at coordinate 11,620,845 of CM034236.1, forward strand.
TATCTAAAATATGTAATCAAAATATAAAATTTTAAATTTCTATTCTATTCTCATATTTTCATGTTAGTAACTAAACAAAAAACAAAGAAGTGGAATGAATATTTCATTCTATTTCCACTTACATTTTATTTCCATTTCTTATTTTATTTCATTTCATTATTACATATCAAGCATAGCTAAGTGAGTTGAATTATTTGGTTTTTAAAAATTAATATAGGACCAGATTTAAGACGGAAATGCTAGGTCGGAACTGGCCCCACCGGATGGCCCCACCGGATGGTTGCCGAACGTCCAAGCGGCCCAGGCCATTCCCCTTGGGAATCGACTGGGTTGTACATTGGGCTTAGAAGGCCTCGTTTTGGGCCGCTCGACCCACGGGACAAGGGCTCAGTCTACGGCGCTCAGAAATACACAGAGGTCGGGTCTCTCTCGCCGCTCAGAAATAGAGGGAGACAGGGTTATACCACACCCTTTTCCTGATCCTCCCACAGATTGCTCGGTAAAACCAGAACCGAAGCCCCGTCTCCAGTCCTCGAATTCTCTCGGGAAAAATACCCAGGGAATATGTGTTGCATTGAGTTGGATTCTCTGTTTTACTTCTTAGGGGAACAAGTCTACTAAGATACGGTAGTTTCTTGCCCTCGAGATGTCTATGTTTTCAAACCTAAAATGACCAGTGATTGAGACGAAAAGCAACCGCCACTTGAAAAGAGGTCCCCGTATGAAGACAGGAAAGATTGGTCCGGAGGTATTCGTGGCTGACCATAAAATTTATGTGCTCTTTAGTATAAAAACAAAAGCCCTACCTCTATTTGAGATGTTTGATCGTCAATACGTTGCTGTTGATGGTTCTCGGAAATGGATAGAATTGAAGCCTCCTCCTTTCGAAGGTAGTCTAGCAGGTCACGTGGTCATCACCCATGTTATTTTCTTTGTTTCTACCTTATTTATTTGCTTTTTTGTTGTAGGCAGGGGATGGGAGAAGTTTCTCTTTGTTTTTTTGGTTATATTCCAAATTTGCTTGATTGTGCTTGTTTGGGTTCCTTTGCAAGATCTTAGTCAGTCCCCACTTTTGTGTTTTGATATTTCTCTGGTGCAATGTCATGTGTAGGGGTGCACAATTGAACCGGTCAAACCATCACATTGAATGAAAACGGCCTCTTTTGTTTAGTTCGATTCAATTTTTTGAATTAATGGTTCCGTTATGATTTGGAAAATTGAAAACCGACTGATTTGGTTCGACTTGCGGTTTGAGGGGTCAGTTAATCGAACAACATTGATACTATTAGATATAATACATAATTATATGTACTATTTTAAATATATAGTTTTTTTTTTTTAAATAAAAGAGAATTTCATTCCCGGTTCCTCTAAGAGAGAGCCTTATCAATGACTGTTTCTATCAATGACTGTTTCTAGAGTGCCACTCATGCACCCATATATTTTTTGTTTTGTTGCAAATGCAAAATTAATACTAGCAATTTTGGTTTGGCCCTTTGTTGGTGCATAATTATCTAGTGTTGAATTGGGAAAAAAAAAACGGTAGTTGCGTCAGAAATCATTTGAGATTTCTTGATTTTTTTTTTAATATTTTAGACCGTGTTTGTCTGGTTGGATAAATTCATGGGATTGGATATGGTATCCTACTTATGGATTTACAAAAGAACTGTAAAATCAGCAAACATATCCAACCCCAAGGTCACTGCTACAGTTTGGTTTTGATGAAATTCGGGTCTGTGTTTTATTCCAAAAATAGTAGTCTTGGTTTCATAATTTCAGAAATAGAATTGACGCAGACCTAAACTGTGGAACCAGTCAAAGCCAAGCCAAGCAAATACAACTCTCAAACATAAGACCCTTCCCGGCCCTACTTCTTTGTGTGGCATCTATCCTTTTGGTGTGAGCTGAAAGCCAACAATTGGCAAGCAATTTCAATATTATTATTTCATTTCCCCTATTTGTTAATGTGACACTGGCAAATGCTCCTTTTTGAAGGATACCATACCCACCAAGTCGGTGTCTTGGTATCCAACCAACCTCTTGAAAAGCCTGAAGTTATACAAGTTCTTGAATAAATTATGTTGCAAATTTCAAATTTGGTTTTAGGTTTTCCAAACTTTACTAGAAACCCAATTTGATTGCACTGCTACTTTGATCAAAGAAAGCCGCAAATGTTTTTTTCCCCCCTCCAAACTAAGTTATCAAAAATTCTAGAAATTTGAGATTACATGCATGTATACATGCGCTTGCTCCCTCAAGGTTCATACTAGTTAGCGTGTATGCGTAAGGGTCATCTATTCCACTCACATCCCTTTTTTGTTCGTATAACACCCTCCTGTCTTTCGAGGCGAACCTTGAGTTAATATTAGGGTTGGCCTCGAGCCAAGCTTTTCTCGAGCTACTCGAGCTTGGCTCAATCGTAGTTGATGACCTTCACAAGCTTGATTTTTGTCTTGTTTATAGTCGAGCTTGAGCCTAGAAAAGCTTGGCTCCAAAGCTCACGAGCCGGCTTGATAAAATATGTTTTTATAATTTTTTACATTTTGTAATATTTATTTATTATATTTTAGACTAAAACGCTGTCATTCTGGTTTAATCAAACTATTCGCAAGCTGTTTTTGAGGCTAAATTTTTCTTTGTCAAACCCAACTCGCGCATGTACAAATGATCCAACTCGAGCCTATCTCGAGCTGAGCTTGTGTAAGCCAAAACTTAGCTCGGGTCGGTCTGGTTCAAATCCGCCCCTAATTAACAAAGTCAATATAAAATAAATACATCATCTATTCCCTCCCAGATAGAGTGAGGAATGGGAGTGTGCTTTCCAAGACCACCATTCCCGACTTCCTTCACTGCCTTCACATTGAAAATCCTATTTGTTATTAGCAGAATTTGGAAGTGGGTATCTTTTAATTCCATTTTTTGAACTAAACTCATGTACCAAGGTAAGGAATCGTGTTTGTTTGCTCTTTTGCTATAATCAAACTGATTAATACCCTTTATGCCTTCAATAGTTTGATTATTCTAAACCAAATTGACATATCTATTTTGGTAGGGTCTAGGACTAGTCTCTAGATCTGAACTATGAGAAATGAGAATTGAATTGTGTTAATTTGAATCTTTTTGGAACCAACAATGATCAGTTTGGTTCCACGATGAGCCTCAAATGAAATCACTCTTTATATATGTAATTATTGGCAATAAACCAATTAATACAACATGTATTTTGTTCTTTTCCCAATAACAATTATAAATGATTGAAACTTGTAGGACTTTTTTTTTTTGGGGGGGGGGATCAATAACTTGCACAACTAATTTGATGCAGATTGGATTGCCATATAATATTTGGAAAGGAAAGATTATGGAAAGTTTTGATTTGGCTATAACTTTTAGCCTTTTTTATTTTTAGAATATTTTTATTCTTTAATTATGTGAGATTAATTATCTTTATTCAATTCCCTATTTTGAAGATTTCTATTCGTAGTTTTGCTTGTCTTTGTTTTTAATTTAAAACCATTGTAATTACTTTTCCCCCCAAAAAAAAAAAAAAAAACCATTGTAATCCATGGAAAGGGTGTTTTTTGATGAATAAAATTATTATTAGAGAATCATTCTCTACAAAAAATCTGTATTATTTTTTGGTTATTCTTTGACTAAACAGAAAACCACAGTCCAGCTGCTTAACTTTTTGTCTTCGTTTACTTCTGCCCTGCATCATAATTTTAAATGTGCATACTACTTGCATATTAATATGAATGCAACCTAAATTATTTTACCTTATTATTTATTTGTCAAGGTGCAATTTTGTCACACAGGACAGTTTGGCAATAAGATCTCTATCAGTTGGAGTAGTGATTATTAGCTTGAACCCCCTCAGCATTATTTGGCTCCTGATTTTGGGATTAGTGTCACCAAAACTATGCATATCTCTAGCACAAAAAAATAAAAATAAAAAAAATGTTTAGGTGCAATTTTCAAGAATTGTTGTAATTAAATATTTTAAAGGTTATTTGTATGCTGATAGTCGTGTAAGTTTATACACCGCCTTTTGATTCATTATTGCATAATTTCCTATTTGTTACACTATATGAAGCCATCCTCTAGCTAACATCATTTTCTTCTAGAAATAAAAAATTATATTGATTTATTTTTGTCGTTTTATTGGTAAGCACTAGGGAAGTTGTTTTACTTTATTATTTGTTTCTGTCTTTATATATAACCAAAATTGTGAGACTATGTTATATAGACTCTTCTAAGTGTATGGTGTATCAATGGCAATACTTGGGTAAGGACGTTTGTGTAAGGTTATGATAATTTGCGTCCACATACATAATTGGATGAATATATTTATCTATTCAATTTTAGCACATAATTATGCATAAAATAATCTAGTGGCACCTTGTAAATACATATTATCCTATAAAATAAAATATTATATTATATATATATATATATATATAAATATCATCCCATGTCTCTGCATCCTTAGAAAAGATAACAGACACGCACCCCTTCTCGAGTCCATGTAACATAGCGTGGGTCATACATAGTGATATAGTATGAGAATTGAAGGCACACGTTTATATAATTTGGTTTTTATTTGTTAATACAATAGGATCAATTTATTTTTTTAAAATTTGTTAAACTAATTTAGTTATTTATTATTTAACAAAATATGATTACTTTGTTAATTGTAGATAAAATGTGATTTTTTTTGGTTGCAACAAGAGTATTTTCGTCGTTTAATCCAATATATATAGATCATGTTAGACATATATACATCAATTGAATATTACAATTTTAATATAGGGTGAAATTTATCATTTGTATAATTTATCCCCACTCACACCATATCTTAATATATCATCTCCTTGAATACTATTACCCAAGACACTATATGTCACCTTATCCCATCTGCTCGATTATATTTACCATATGTATCTTCAAGTGAATCTGTCTTTGGATTTTGTTTGTCTCGTCTCTTGTACTAACGTCTCCCGATTATATATAATGTATGTATACTCAAGTGAATCTATGTCTTTGGATTTTGTTTGCCATGCCTCTTATACTGACGTGTCACTCCCTAACGTTGCCAAGTGTGATGGCATGGTATTATGGGATTTAACACCCAAAAATATATGTGTATATATATGGTAACATAGCTTGTATATTGGTGTATGAATAAAACGAGACATATGCGAGAGGTTTTGGTAAGTCATTGGCTGTGCTTAATTTGTGGTATTGTAATGGAAGTCGTTATTTTTCTCCTTTGTTTCTTTTCTGCATGAAATTGACACTCTTTTGCTTGTTTCCATTTTAGGCCTGGCCCTTTTCTTACTATTTGATTTTTTATTAAAATGAGAGCCATGCTATTGTTAAAATGTAAGATGGAAACTCAACCTCCCCTCAAACAAAAAATAAATAAATGAATGAATAAATAAATAAAAACCATTTAGGTTACTTGCAATTGAAAAGCTATTTACCCTTGGTGAATATTAACTAGGGTTTGTTCAGAGTTACCCGAGACACGGTTCGTTATGGTATAAGATATGACTATGGGTATGGTGTTCGATGTTTTATTCGGTATGTGGTACGAATAGGGTAAGTTTAGTTGGAATGCTATTTTGGGTCGCAGTTTATTTATAGATGGGTAGTTCATACATATCCATACATAGATATATATTGTTTAAGACAATTTTAATAGTATTTAGAAGAAACAAGTAAAATAATTCGTAATTCTCATGATTCACAATATAATCTCAATAAATAGTCGCAAATTCTAAAATTCTAAAAATCCAAGCATATGAGATAAAAGAATAGATAGAACTATGTTCCAATAAGTAAATAAACTACTAATTCACTCTCTATTTTCTTTTCCTATCATTCCTCTATCCATTAGAATATAAATTATTATTATTATTATTTTTTTTTTTGTGGGCTGTCATATTTCACGATCCAGATTGCAAATGAATTGTAATTGGGGTTGTATGATCTAGGTCCTGGTTCCATAACGGGGTGAGGGAACTAGGTAACTATGGTTTGGTTAATATACAAGTAAATTTCATTCGTTAGTACTTGCTCTCTTGTAGTTGTTCACTGCAACTGTTACTGATATTGCCTGAACATTGTCTATGTCAGCATTTGTGATATATAACGGATTAACTATGTTTGGTAAAAGATTTAGTATCTTGCCAATTGAACTCATTTGAGGTTTGGATCTAAATTGTATAGTTGAGCATATATATTGTTCTTGATTTTGTTATAAATTAATTTATACTACATTTATGATCTTTTGATTTTTAAAATCTTTGAAATTGGATTGTCCATAGACTGTAATGAATTTCCAAAGTCGATTCTACATGTTATTGAACCATTATTTTCCAAGAGTTGGAACATTAATTGAAACAGCATCTTGACCACGCGCCACCATCTGCTTTTCCTCCAGTGATCGGAAGACTCCAACATTCAAAAAGTTATCTGCCCAATCAACCCAAGGCCTACGTTTGACCCAAATAGGACATTCATACGAAACTTGACCTACTAAAATCTTGATTGATGCAGGAATTTTTCTTCCATCTCCTCTAATTCTGATTCTAGCCCATCTATAACCATCAGTGTTGCAGGGATCTGAGTCAGCTTCCATGAATCCACCACAATAGTTACCAATGCTTTGAAAAACATTAGCACTCCATAAAAAAACAGGCGGTCCCACCACTTTGACCCAAACAGATATTTCATTCCAATCTCTTCTAGAACAACAACTCCAACTATGCCAAGAATCTAACCAAAGTGGATCCCCATTGATGATAGTATGCTTCTTCTTTATCTTATCAGCTAACTGCTTGGAAGGAAACGTAAACAGAAACCTTTCCCCATCTAAATCCTTAACTCCTACACCTCCAGGAATTTGTGCATTGGAAATTTATGTAAGCCATTCGAGTTTTTTCATTAAAATCTAGATATTATTATGATGAAATTTTAATTTAGAAACTGGTATTTATGTAAATAGGATTATATTTGATGATAAGACCTAATTAGTGCTTTTGCGAAAGCTCGTAAGAATTTATTTGAAGTTTGAATTATAAGTATTATTTATGCTTTGGTTATGGAGGATTCAACTATTATTATTATTTTTTTTTATTGAACTTTGAGGGTAAAATTATGCTACCTTTCAAAAAAAAAAGAAAGAAGAGGGTAAAATTATGTTGTTATATAGCGTAAAGTGTCCTCAATGGTGTTCTTTTTTCCCATAAAAGAAACCATGTGAGGGAAAGTAATTGGAGAGTTCCATGTGCACTTTTTTGCAGTGTTGGAGATACCCCTCGTGCACATGGTTCCTTTGACCTTGAGGACTACAATCCAGTTGGTTTTCTGATATTTATCTGTCATGCATTTGAAAGAGTTTGTATAATATAGATGATGAGTTTTAATCAGGTATGGTGACAATAATTAGATATACAACAAAATTTAGGACTTGGACTTTATTAATTTGGTTGGGAGCCAAATAATTACACACATAGTATCTCTCAGTTTACTGCGACATATTGACAAGTATTCTGTTTATTGCTTGGAACTTATTAATTGTGATTTTTGAAGGTACAAATTAAGAAAATGTGGAAAACACTTATAAACAAGATTTGAACTTTCTGCACTTCTCACTCTTATGGGAAAGGCCTATGTCCACAACAATTTTATCATGTCCCAGTGCCCTGCCTTTGAATACAGTTGTTAAAGTGTGGATGTAGCAATTCACTTCTTAACAAAATTACCAGTTTGACTAGGGGTTGATGAGGTTTGGTAACCATTTCAAATACTTTGACATTGATTTAGTTTGAAAACAGTTGGTAACAGGGCTGGATGTTCTACTCATTTGGGAACAATACTAAGAGTCGCCAAGGCAAGGAGGTGAGAGCTAGGCAAAGTCATTAATTCGTTTTGGCAAGAAAACAGTACGGGTTATACTAAGTTTCATTTTGTCATTTTGGTTACACTATCAGGCCATCCCAGCTTGTTCTAGCCATTTTGGTTTATTTTGGTAATTCTGTCTGGTATACTTGTTCTAGGGAAGTTAAACATATGGATCCCCAGGAAGGGTAATCTATAATGGATGATGAACCACACGGTGTTTGTGGATTTTGGTTGCAGATTCAATACCACAACAGCTTGCACCACTATCATTCTCTCTCTATCTCTCTCTCTCACTCTCTCTCTCTCTCTGGAAGCAACCTTCTCTTATGTTGATGGTTCTTTCCCTATATTTAATTAGAAGGTTTGTTGCAATTTTATCATGGTGATGTACAATCACAAATGCAATTAATGTTATATATTATCTCACAATTACATGAAATTTAAAGGATGTAAATGATTTAATTTTTTGTTTTTCGGAATTTGTTTTGGGAGTTCTCTTTTGAAAGCTGATTGTGTATATAGTTGATGTATATAACAAATAAAATATATTTTAAAAAATACTTTTAGTTTAAAATGATTTTCTATGAAATTATTGAATTAAATAAAAATCTATTATATACATAAAATTTTGCAACATATCTTTGTTATAAGGATAAATCAAAAAGGTATCCTTAAATGCACGTGTACAGGTAACCGTATGCTTGTACCAATAACAAAAAGGCTTTGCTTTTCAACATGGGATTTACAACTATGGAGCAATGGCTATATGGGGAGATATAGTGAGCACTTTAAGTAGAGGTTCAATTATAGTGGAGGGTTCAAATAGAATGAAGGGAAGATGAAGAAGGGTATTTATGGTGGGAGAGCTACAACAGTGTGGAGATAAAGAATGCCAACTGAAGCAGCTTTCGACTATGGTGGAGGGTTGGTATGAAATGAAAGGTAGACAAAGATGGATACTTATAAAGGGAAGGTTAGGTTAAGGAAGCTGGCCTCACTTCACTTAAGGTAATGGCCTAGAGATAGAGGTGGCTCACTTTACTTAAATTGATCCATTCATTATCAGGAGGACAACTTAATGTGGTAGTGACGTTGTTTCTTTATGATCGGTTGGTGTGTGGGTCGTGGTCGTATTGTATGGGGGATCACTACTAGCTCTCTCTCTCTCTCTCTCTCAATTGACGGAGATTCAACAATCCCATAAATCTATCCTTTGATCCTTAATCGCTCAACGCATGAGTAGGCGGACTAGGAGACACATGGGAGATGCTCACAGGCTTGAGGAGTTTTCTGGGTGAGGCGTCCATAGGCCTTGCTCGTATTTGAGGTGGATAGCTCTTCATAAGAGGCTAAGTTTTGAGGTCCTTAGAGTCCTATGAGCAGTCCTGTGGGGTAGGCTTGCATTGAGAATGGCAACATTTTTCTTTTTTTTTTTTTTGGGGGGGGGGCACGAGCCAAGGCTTTCACTTTGAGGTACCAAAGGGCAATGTATTGGCATGGCCGGGGCTATCATGTACTGACATGGCATTGACACATCCCTACGTGGCCGTGTACTCGCAAAAACGTTGCATGATTTTGACCTTTGAAAGTCCTTCTGGAGGATTAAGATATCTAATTTGACATAGCATTGGTCTTGCAACAAATTTTAGAACTGTGATCTAGCAAATCATCTATGACCTTCAAATTTTAGATAGTTCTTGGTAGGACCACAAGCTAGGGCTAGCTGTCACTCTGAGGTACCAAGAGGTGATGTGCCTGGAGGTAGATTCCAGGGTGGAATCTTCCGAATGTACTGGCGTGGCTGGGGCTATCATGCACTGACATGGCATGGACACATGCCTACTTGGCCATGTACTCACAGAAAACAACATTGCATGATGTTGACCTTTGAAAGTTGAGAACAAGATCTCTGATTTGACATAGCTCTGGTCTTGCAACAAATTTTAGAACTGTGATTTAGCGAATAATCTATGGCCCCCAAATTTTAGATGGTACTTGGTTGGAATTTAATGGGTTAGAAAAATATTTGTTTTGAACAATAAATATGTGGTTAAATTAGTCTTGAGTTAGTTAGTTACCTTCATTTTTTTATTTTTTTAATGGAACTTTAAGATGATTTAAGTTTGTGGTGCATACTTTTTCAGTTATCATAGAATCTCCCGAATGTACTGGCGTGTCTAGGGCTATCATGCATTGGCATGGCATTGACACATGCCTACATGGCCATCTACTCACAAAAAACATCATTGCGTCATTTTGACCTTTGAAAGTCTTGTAGAGGAACAGGATGTCTGATTTGACATAGCACTGGTCTTGCAACAAATTTTAGGACTATGATTTAGCGAATAATCTATGACCTCCAAATCTTGAGATAGTTCGTGGTAGGAATTTAATGGCTTAGAATAATAGTTTTTGAACAAAATGTATGTGGTTAAATTAGTCTTGAGTTAGTTACCTTTTTTTTTTTGTTTTTTTTAATGGAATTTAAGATGATTTAAGTTTGTGATGCATTTCCTTCTTGCCCTGTAGCTTTAAGCAAGAAAGTGGTTTGGATTTCTTCCAATACTTCCTTTCATCCGTTTTCTGGGATGGTTTAAAGTGGATCTAGGAAAATTCTGAGAGATCTTTTTGGGGGATGAGACCAATTTGCCATTGGACATTGTCTCGTAAATATCAGATGGTAGGATTTTTGGCAAAGCAGTAAGAGAAGATGAGAATCTTCTCCTCTATCTTGGAAAATCCCATGGTGCTAAGCTAACTAGTCTAGCAATGCTTGGTGCATTGGCTGCTAAATCCTTAATTTTGTAAGGTATGCTTTATGTGTATTGTTGGATATGATGCTTGCTGATGGTATATTTTCTGATGCAAGTAGATGATGACAGGTACAAATCCAGCCAGGCCTGGGGGCCATAACCTTGTCTGAGCTCAAGAAACTGCTACTCATACATGTAATTTTGACATAAACTTGTGATATGGCCTGGCTCCCCTTAAAAGTTTAAACATGGTAGATCTCAATTCATAAAAACACTAGTATTGTGTATAACTTAACGTTGAAAACTTTTCATGACATGGTCGGTTAGAAAAACACTACCAATCTATCTATTATATAATACTGAATTTTTTTTTTCTCTTACTCTTCTTCATTCTAATCGTATGTAGCATACTTATTTGATCTGTATTTAGTTTCTTTTTCTTTTTTTGTTTTTTTAATAGATTTTTGAATTATTTTTTAAACATACAGGAATGAAGCCGTTTTGATGCTGCAAGTGATTGTCTGCAAATTCCAGGACTTGTTCCCTCGCCTTCCCTAAGGGACATGGGAACCATTGCTTTTATGGGTGCTGGCTGGGAATGTCCAGAAGAGTAACATCCAGAATTACGTCGTGTTAGTCTCATGGTGTTTGAGGCATTGAAGGACACCTATACCGCAGGAGAGAGAACCTTTTTGATGGGAAAATTCCTTTACTCCACTCATTTGTGATCAAAACCTCCGACGCTTTTAGCAGCTACCTTCTTGACTGCTTCGTACTTCCATAGTAAGTTTCTTTGCCAGTGTTTATGTGCTTTCATCCCTAAATTCTCCCTTTATTTATTTATTTGCTTATTTATTTTTTTGCTTTCTACCTTATCTATGGATTCTTTTGTTGGGGGCAGGGGATGGGAGAAGTTTCTCTTTGTTGTTTTGGTTATATTTCAAATTTGCTTGATTGTGCTTGTTTGGGTTCCTCTACAAGATCTTAGCTAGTCCCCACTTTTGTGTTTGATATTTCTCTGGTTCAATGTCATGTGTAGGGGTGGACAACTTAAGCAGTCAAACCATCAAATTGAATAAAGACGGTCTCTTTGGTTAGTTTGATTCAGTTTTTTGAATTAATGGTTCTGTTAACGGTTTAGAAAATTGAAAAGCTGAGTGATTTGGTTCGACTTGTGGTTTGAGGGTCGGTTAATTGAACAAAATTGGATTATTTTGGTGATTCCATCCGGTACGCTTGTTCCAGCAAAGATGAAGATATTAAAGATATGAATCCTCAAGAAGGGTAATCTATGATGGATGATGAAAGAAAGGAATGATAAGCCACACGACATTTGTGGATTTTAGTTGTAGATTCAATGCCACAACAACTTTTACCACTATTGCTCTCTCTCTCTCCCTCTCTCTCCATGTGGACGCAACCATCTCTTATGTTGATGGTTCATTCCATATATTTAATTCGAAGGTTTGTTGCAATTTTATCATGGCGATATACAATCACAAATGCAATTAATATTATATATTATCTCACAATAACATGAAATTTTAAGGATATAAATATGAAATATATTAATATTTTATTTTATCTCACAATTACATGAAATTTAAAGGATGCAAATGAGTGTACATCAAACTCCACTAGTTCAAATTAACTTTTAAAATGGTTTGACTTTTAAATTATTATTATTATTATTAATTTTTTTTTGGAATTTGTTTTAGAAGTTCTCTTTTGAAAGTTGATTGTGTATATATTTGATGTATATAATAAGTAAAATTTGTTTTAAAAATACTTCTAGTTTAAAATGATTTTCAATGAAATTATCGGATTAAATTAAAATCTATTACATACATAAAATTTTACAATATATCTTTTTTATAACGATAAATCGAAAAGTTTTCCTTAGATGTACGTGGATAGGTAACTATATGCTCGTGCCAATAGCAAAAAGGCTTTGCTTTTCAACACGGGATTTACAACTATGGAGCGAAGGCTATATGGAGTGAGATAGAGAGTACTTTGAGTAGAGGCTCAATTATAGTGGTGTGGGATGGGAATAAAGTGAGGGGTAGACAAAGATGATGGATACTTATAGAGGGAAGATCAGGTCAAGGAAGTTGGCTTGAATTCACTTAGGATAGTGGTCTAGAGTGAGAGGTGGCTAACTTTACTTGATCCAGTCATTGTCAAAAGGACAACTTCAGTAGATAGTGATGTTGTCCCCTTATAATTGGTTGGTATGCGGATTGTGATTGTACTATGTGGGTGAGTACTAGTTTGATTGGTAATCTTTCTCGCTCTCTCTCTCTATATATATATATTTATATTGATCAATTGAGGAAGATTCAACAATTCTGAGTACTACTAGCTTGATTGGTAATCTCTCTCTCTCTCTCTCTCTCTATATATATATATATATATATATATATATATAGATCAATTGAGGAAGATTCTACAAATCTAATAATCTATCTGCTAATCCTTAATCGTCCCTCGCATGAGTAGGAGGTCTAGGAGACGCATTGGGGGTGCTCATAGGCTTGTGAATTATTCTTGGTGAGGCATCCATAGGCCTTGCTCATATCTGGGGATGATAGCTCATCATAAGAGGCTATGTTCTGAGGCCTTTAGAGAGTTCCATGAGATGTCCTATGGGTTAAGCTTCCATAGAGTTCAAGGTAGAATCTTCCGAATGTATTGGCATGGCCAGGGCTATCATGTACTAATATGGCATTGACACATGCCTGCATGGCCATGTACTCACAAAAAAACATTGCATGATGTTGACCTTTGAAAACCCTTCTAGACGAACAAGATATCTAATTTGACATAGCATTGGTCTTGCACAAATTTATAACTGTGATCTAGTGAATCATCTATGACCTTCAAATTTTAGATAGTTCTTGGTAGGACCATGAGCTAGGGCTAGTTGTCACTCTGAGGTACCAAGGGGTGATGTGCCCACGAGTAGATTTTGGAGTGGAATCTTCTGAATGTACTAGCATGGCTAGGGCTATCATGCACTGACCTGGCATTGACACCTACCTACGTGGTCTTGTACTTGCAAAAATCAACATTGTATGTTGTTGACCTCGAAAGTCCTTGTAGAGGAACAAGATATCTGATTTGATATAGCACTGGTCTTGCAACAAATTTTAGAACCATGATTTAGCATATCATTTATGACCTCCCAATCTAGATAGTTCTTGGTATGAATTTAATGGTTAGAAAAATATTTTTCTTTGAAGCCACTTAAGTAAATTTGAGATTTAATACATATTTTAAAGGTGAACATGACTTTTAGGATAGAGTCAAGCTAAGAATTGGTTAAACAAAATTTTGGTATTCATATAGAAGTTCGATTTTTATTAGCTCTATCGATTAATTAAAACTCGCACAAATCAAAAAAATATAAATATAAAAAAATTAACCCAATAATTGTTTTATAAAACTATGAAACTTTATTAAATATATTTTTTAATATATTTAAACTTAATTTTTAAATATTAAAAACTTATGTTTACCAATTTTAAATGTTATACTGTTCCATGCATCGCATGATATATACATTTAACATGATCTATATATATTGGATAAAATGACAAAAATACTATAAATCACATTTTATGTACAGCTAAAAAATAATATTTTGTTAAATAATAAATGACTAAATTAGTGCAACTACTTTTAAATAAAATAAAGGATAAAGTACAAAAACTACTGTTACAATTTACACTTGGTGTCACTTTAGTTCCTCATCTTTCAATTGTATCAGCCAAATCCCTGTAATTTTGGTTAAATAGCAATTGAGTCATTTTGTTAATAGCGGTTTAGAGTGAGGGCAACATGTTATTTCACATTATATCTTCTCTAACACCTAATCAAACCATCATTTTGATATACAAGAGGAGTTTCGAACAAGAGCAACTGTTGATAATTGACACAAAACACCAAGAAATGAAGCATGAATAAACTTGATAAGAACAACAACTCACAAAAATCTGGCGAAATAAAGCACAAAATATCTTTAAAAGAAATGCATAGAACGAACCATAGCATCGGAAAGAACAATTTTTGTTTCTTCCAAACCACAAATCAAGTCACAAGACTTATTTTCCTCATCAGCAACTGGAAGAATGCACAAGACTGAAGAACCGAGATGTATTCCCAAACAAACCTTCCATATGCAACCCTGATCTTGTGAAACAACAGCAAGATAGAATTCCAAAGTGTTCTTCCCTAAAATCATTTGGATTTCATTTTCACACGAGTCAGCGGCTGATGTTTCTATCTTGAAATTCCTAATCTTGTCTCTTTAGAACAAATATATCTCGTGGGTTCTTTTCTTTGGTGGGTTTTTGTTGAATTTGTCAGATTCGATAAGAGATGATGAAAAGCTTAGTACTAGTTTGATCCTTAACTAGTTTCATCTGCCCAAAACATTACATAGAGATCTGGAAAACCCTAGCATATCAAAACGATGGTTTGATTGGGTCTTGGGGAAGATATAATGCGAAACAACATTTTTGCCTCGCTCTAACGGTTGTGTATAAAGACTGTTAACAGGAGAATCCAATTGCTGCTTGACCAAAATTGTTGGGATTTAACTATTACAATTGAAACGTGAGGAACTAAAGTAGCATCAAGTGTAAACTGTAGGAGTAGTTTTAGTGCTTTACCCTAAAATAAATAAATCCCATTGTATTAACAAATAAAATTAAATTTGTTCAGTTGTGATTTGAATTGAAAATCCATGCATATGATTATTAGAATTGGAACAGTTATTGCCATTGTTTTTTAATTTCTTTGGCTTTTATTGTAGGTACAATTCTTGATATTTGAATTGGATGTAAATTTTGTCTGCAAGTTGCATTTCTGCATATGTCATCACAGTGTACCTACGTAGAGGATATGACTAAATGAATGGCTTTTCGTAAGTAAGAAACTTATGCCCAAATATAGAAAGTCCAAAAGAAGAAAATTCGCTTTTTAATGAGTTAACTATGTACTTGAAGAAGAGAGAGATGAAAATGGGTGGCAATGAAGCAAGCAGTTAATTTGGTTTGTATTTCATAAATTGCAACTTGTGCAAGCTTGCGCGTGTTTTGAGGGTGTGGGAAGTATACGTACGTGGGCCCTCCACCATTCCTGCATCACTACCCTACATTTTACTTTTAGCTTTCATAGTGTGATTGATAATGTCTTTCCGTACTTTAAAGAGCTTTAAAGTTATCAATTATCATCCATCTTATGGATCAATATTTCTTATATGCATAAAGAGAAATCTATAATATTATGATTTTTTCATATCATTTCTAACTAGGCGGGAGGCCTATATTCTTTGATAATGACAATTAAATAGAACAAAAACTAAAAACAAAAAAAGTAAAAAATAAAAAATAAAAATAGAAGGGAAATGATTTCTCAATGGTAACATAATGTAATATTTGATTATATTAACCAAAAAAGTGTAGTTGACATATTAGATAGTAATCTATCAAATTGTGTGGTGACTGATCTAGCATATTTGTCCTGGATTGCTCATTGTTTATTATTATTTTCTTTAATTTTCATTGTCTAATGATTGGTAGCTTTATGTTTTCATGTCTTCTATCATTGATACTTCATCTTGAAATGTTGGTTTATGATGTTATGTCGTCTTTGCTGTTTGATTTCTGGAGCCTTAAACTCAATGCCGAAGAAAAAATTAGCTGAAAAAAATAAACTAAAAATCTCGAGGTAAATAGGGGAGCAGGGTGTTGAAGTTTCTGTGGGACAATGCCAAACAGAAGAGGGTTTCAAACAAATTGAGAAAATAAAAGATTTGGGTAATGACCAAGAATCTACAAGTGTTGTATTGCTCTCATCCAAACTCAAAATACTCAGCTAATTTTGAAGTTTTCTTGATGATGAGATTGATGAGAAATATAGAAATTTTTGAATTATGATAAAATGCAAAGTAAATATGTTGTTTGAAATTATAGTGAAACTGACAGAAGAAGGTTTGCATTAGACTATCTTTCCTTCGATTTAACATTGAGGGATTGGTTGGAAAAAAAATAAAATAAAATGGTGACCACTGATGACAAGGGAAAACCAGTAGGGGGAAAACTTAATAGGTACTCTATCACTTATAGAAGATGGAATGTTAATAGACCGACAAAAGATGTGAGAAATATTATAACTGGTGTATTAGCTGATTTATTTGAGCTGCATAAAAATAATAATTTTCATGGTACATTAGATAATCTAAAGAATTATGCACTCAAATTCTATCTAGACAAATTAGAACAGTTTGCTAGAGTTAAGATACTTTTTCTGTATGATAATATGAAGTCTTATCTAGGATTGATTGTTGGATTAACAAAAAAATGACATTGGGTTGTGGCAACAATAATATTCGGAAAAATTATCTCGGATAAATATGAAGATTTTCTTAAGAAAACACCTCTACAAATGCTTAATGTGATCAATGTATGCGTGCTATTTCCAATCATTCATCACTATGGTATTGGAGGGATAGATACCATTTCTTCGGAAGGTTATAGCATTGACTTGAAAGGATTTTCTAGTAAAGAAGTGAATATTGTAGAGATGATAATTTTTAATGTCAATTCTAGTATTCAAAATTAGAAATCAAAAATAATAAAAAGAGCATGCCCTTTACAAGTTTTTCATGCTGAATTGTTATAGGAAGAAAAATGTTGAGTTTGTTCGTTTTGTTCGAGATGTTTATGAACACATTGCAAGCAGGGAAGAAAATGAGAAATTAAAATTGAAGAAAATCGAGTTATCTTTTTGGGACTTTTTGGAACAGTGGCATTTTAGACTTTTTTTCTCCTTGATGAACAATTCATAAATATTGTTCTATGTATGTAGACATTTTTTTTGTTTCTTTTGAACATGTGCTTTCTGTGCAGATAGTGAAATGTATGTTTATTATATATATGGTTTGTCTAGTTTTTGAATGTACTTCTTTTTAGTTTTTTGTTTTATTCCTTTTTTGGGAATTTAGCTCGTATAACTTGATGTTCTTCAATTTTGTTTTATTGTTTTCATTTTTGTCTACAATGTATTCATAAATAACTCAAACAAAATGGATAAACTCAATATTTTTTTCCTATAACAGTTCACCATGAAAAATTAAACATGCGTGTTTTTTTATTATTCTTGATTTTTAATTTTGAATACTGGAATTGGCATTAAAAATTATCACATCTATAATGTTCATTTTTTCACTAGAAAATCTTTTGAGTTGATGCCATAACCTTCTAAAGAAATGATATCTATCCCTCCAATGCCATAGTGATGAATGATTAAAAGTAACACGTGTGCATTAATTACAGTTTTTTAAGTAGGCCTGTCAATGGGTCGGATTTGGTCTAGATCCGACTTAGACAAAATCAAATAATATTAGATTGGATCCAGCATATTCGATCCGTGATCCAATGGATCTATATTGATCGATCTGTCAAATTCATTATTTTTAAAAAATAATATTTAAATTAAAAATTTTTAAAATATTTGAAAAAAAAAATTACGTGCAAATAAAATCAGTCATTTTGACTATTTTACTCTACTATTATTTTGTTTGCACGTAAATTTTTTTATCTTTAAGTAATTTTTAAAAACTAAAAGATACAAATAAAATACCAAAAAGCTATTAAATATTAGAAAAGTTGTTTAAAACAAAAATTGTAAAAACATTAATAGAGAAATTAAATAAAAAAATAGAAGGTACAGTCACATATAATAAAGATCAATGCATGAATTCAACTTAAAACTTGTACAGTCATTTAAATATCATTATATATAATACAACAACATTATAATTATTAATATATATTTTATGAAATGATATATATTGAATAAAATATATATATATATATATATTGTAATTGAAGCAATCATACCATTGTTCGATCATCGCAGCAGGCAAAGGTGGTGTTGCTTCATTTTGTATGTTCAAAATGATATATATATTGAAACGTATATTATATTCAATATATATTTTTATTTTATAAAATGATAGTTTAAAAAAAAAAAAAGCTTATTATTCAAAAAGGGTCCGATCTGAGTATATGAATCAGATCAGATCTTGCATGATCGGGTCGAACTACTTTTGGATCTTGATGGGGTCTACTATTATTGGGATCCAGATCGGATCTGAATTTGACGGATCTAATCCAGACCCGCCCTATTGATAGGTCTATTTTCAAACATTTGTAGAGGTGTTGAAGATTTTTAAGAAAATCTCCATATTTATTTGAGAGAAATTTTCCATCTCTTTAACTCTTAGTCTTAGGTATGGTTTTATATTCTCATACAGAAAAAGTACTTTGACTTCAACAAACTATTCTAACTTGCCTAGAAAAAATATGAGTGCATAATTCTTTTGCTTATCTAATGCATCATGAAAATCATTATTTTTATGCAACTCAAATAAAGCAGCTAATACACCAATTATAATATTTCTCACATCTTCTGTGGGTCTGTTGACCTTCCATCTTCGATAAGTGACAGAGTACCTATTAAGTTTTTCCTCTACTGGTTTTTCCTTATCATCAATGGTTACTATTTTATTTTTTTTTCAAACCAATCTCTGAATGTTAAATCGAAGGAAGGATAGTCCAATGCATACTTTCTTGTTTCAATTTCAATATAATTTTGATCAACATACTTTATGTTTGATTATAATTCAAAATTTTGTAATATCTCTGACCAATCGCATCATCAAGAACTTCAAAATCAGCGGAGTATTTTGAGCTTGAATGAGAGCGGTGCAACACTTGTAGGTTCTTGGTCATCACCCAAATATTCTATTATCTCAATTTGCTTGAAACCCTCTTCTGTTTGGCATTGTCCTGTAGAAACTTCTACACCTTGTTATCCTCTTTGCCTCGAAGTTTTTCATTTTTTTTTTTTTTTTAAGTTAATTTTTTCTTCGGCATTGAGTTTAAGGCTCCAGAAACCAAACAACAAAGACAACATAGCATCATAAAGCAACATTTCAAGATGAAGTGTTAATGACAAAAGACATGACAATGTAAAGCTACCAATCATTCAAAAATAAAAATTAATGAGAAGAATAATAAAACAATGAGCAGTCCAAGACTCTAATATGCTAGATCAGTTATTACACAATTTGATAGATTATTACCTAATATGTATTCTACACTTTTTTGGTTAATATGATCAAATATTGCATTTTGTTACCATTTAAAAGTCATTTCTGTTCTACTTTTTTATTTTTTTCTTTTTTTCATTATCAAGGAATATATAGGCCTTTCACACAGCTAGAAATAGTATGAGAAAACCATAATATTATAGATTTCTCTTTATGCATATAAAAGGTACAAGTGCATATGATGGATGATAATTGACAACTTCAAGCCTCCTTAAGTACAGAGAGATATTCTCAGTCACATTGTGGGAGTTAAATGCTAAGTGGGGTAGTGTTGCAGGGATGGTTTGAAAATAGTTATATTGATGTGAGCACAATTACAAGGAAAATCATCAGTGTGGTTTGGGAGAAAATCCTTGGTTGCCCAAGATTGGAAAACTCAGATGAAAACATTGGCCTTATTGGAAATTGGCCGCTTCCTCCTCCTATTCTTATTGGAGATTGAATGGGGGTTTGGTTGGATTCTAGATGTACAGTGGGGCGTTGATGGGACTTTACTTCCTGGTGTTCTAGAGTGGTCTGCTGCATGGTTTTGTTATGGTGTTGCTGTTTTGGACCGTGGGTGGGCTGAGTGGTTGGTTCATTTTCCTGCTTACTGCTGGTTCTCTTATCATTCAGTTCCCTGGTGCCTTGGTGGTTTTGGTGGTGATCCTTTGAAGCACTCTGGCTTGGTTGTGACTTATGCTATTTTCAGTTCTGGAGTTCTTGGTGCACAGCTTTGGTTTTGGCAATCAGGATGGAGTGTGCTGTAGTGAGTGTTTGCTTCTTGTCGGCTGTTACCGAGTATCAGGTTTTGTGTAATAGCGGTGGTGTGTATGTTGGTGCTATTTGCTGTTTTCACTGGTTTAGCTATTGGGTGATCAATTTGTTGTTCTGGTTTTCTGGCTGTGGTGGTTCTTGGTTGGTTGGTTGGTGGCTGTGCGCTACTATGCTTAAGCTGAGCTGTGTGTTGCTTTTCTGCTGCAATAATGTTGGTAAATGCTGGTTCTGCCCTGCTCCTTTATTTGATCTGTTAGGTCGCGTAATCCAGATCGCAATTCCATAAGGAGGCGAGGGATCCCGATAATTATGATTTGTTTAACTTAGAGGTAAATTTCATGTTGAAACTTGCTCTCTTGTATTTGTTCACTGTAATTGTTACTTAACCAGAACGTTGTCTGTGGACAGCTGTTGTAGTCATAGAATGGATTAACCACGTATGGTAAAAACATCTAGTATCTTGCCAAATTGAACGCATTTGGGATTTGGATTTAGATTCTATAGTGGAGTGTATTTGGGTTTAAATCTCTTTATCTTGAGTAGTACAATCTTGTTGGTTTTCTGATATTTATCTGTCATCTATTTGAAATGGTCCACAGAATGTAAATTTGATCAGTTTGGGTTTGTTTGGTTTTGACAAAAATTGGGTCCGGTTTCGTTGCCGAAAGAACAGTCTGGGTTTCATGATTTCAGAAATAGATTTGACCGCATACCCGAACGGTGGAACCAGTCAAAAGACTCAAAACCAAACCAAACAAAATAATACTCAAATATATAAACTATTTCATTAAAAAAAAATTTGGACAGGTGCCGGCCTACCTACTTTCATTTAAAAAAAATTAATTAATTAATCAACTAAGATAAAGTTATGGTTTGTCTCTTATTGCAGCAGCATTTGTAACTTTTTAAAATTTAGAAATGTGGATTACAGTACAATATTTTGGGCCCCTCCCCCCCCCCCCCCAAAAAAAAAAAAAACTCAAAACTCTCCATTTCAATTTTTATTCAGCTTTATTCAATTTTTATTGAACACCTACCACATTTATAAAATTATCAATTTTTTTTCTTAATTTTCTGTAACTTTCACCAACAATTAAACTTTTACCAAGTATAAAAAAATTTTAAAAGTTGTCAAAAGTTACTTAAAAGTTATTATCATCGTTAAGAAGAGGATTTGGATCGAGCAGATTCATATTTGTTAATGAATTTACTAAAATTCAATTGGTAAGAAGATGAAGTTGAATGGTTTTAACATGATATTATGACTGAGTATAGTAGGTGTTGCGCTTTTTTTTTCGCTCGCTCAGTTTTTCTATTTACAATATTTTCAACGTAGCTAATGCAATTTAAGTCCTTCCAAAATGAGTGCATGCAGCGACCAAGATCAACTAATTGTGTCAACTGTCTTTCTAAAGCTTCCCCCCCCCCCCCTTCACTCAAAGCTTCTAAGAAATAATCTCCAAATTGAACTAGTCCATATAGTTACATCTAAGAATGTTAGTTACGGTTATTTTTAACAAGTGAATAGCTGATTATTTATTTTTAAATTATTTAATAATAAAATATAAGATATTTACAATCTATATAATTAGAAAAATCAAGAATTTAAATTTAGAATATTTTTAACCGTTAAATTTATTCAATAGTTATGATTATTTTTTTCTTTCCACTCAGATTGTCATTTGGGTTGTTTCATATGAAAATATACTCTTTCATTCTTTCTATATTTTTTGAATGCTTTTTTATAAAAGTTTTTAAATTAATATTCTTAAAAATATGTTAATATTTGAAATAAATAATAAAATTTTACATATTTATTAAATACTGTATGAATAGTGTAATTTTTTTATTAGTAATTTTTATTATTGCAATTTATTTTTATAATTTTTCAAAAGTTTTATTTTACAAATTTATGTATTAACTCTTTACAGGTCAAATAATATTTCTATACTTTTAAGAACAAACAATTCCTCATAATTTTTCAATTGTGAGAGACCAAAAACCTCATAGACCACGTTGCTCCGCCCATAATTGCAACCACTTAAACTATTTAAGAATCAATTTGGAAAATAGCTTAATCAGTGGCGTTCCTAAACAAGAACAATTAGATATTTTCAAAGAAAGAAGAGAAAGAACCCAATATATATATATATATATATATATTCTTTTGCTTGTTATTGGAACAATGAGGTTTAATTGTTTTAATATTTAAAATTAAAAAAATTGATAATAATTATTTAAAGAGAACTATTCAATTATAATTTTTTAATTTAAATAAAAAATTCATCTTAAATTTAATTAATTTAATCTAATGAATTATGATATAATAGTTTTACTATTTTAATAAATAGTGGCGCTACTATTTTCATAATAACTATTCAAAAAAATTTTATGTATTATTATTAAATTAACTCTTTTATTTGTGTTTCAATACAATTCAATTTCAAGTTTATCTAATTATATCCAAATGAAACTTAAAGAGCTTTGAAGGTTAATTTGACTGTGCCTTAACGTAGAAAATTATCAAACTAAGAATTGATTGATACCACCGTACCAATCATAGTCTAATTACAGCTTGAAAAGAAAAATTGAAAAAAAAAAAAAAAAGAAAGCAGTCTCTCCACTATATGTAGTACAATCAGGCTGTGCGCGGTACTTTTACTGCAGCGTCTGTTCACTTAGTTTGGTAATCTCTCTGTTTTTTGCTCCTTCTGAACCTCTCGTGAAAGAAAATGTCCTGCATTCAATTGTCACGTAACTTTGTCTGTGTTCAGAGTGTCAACTTTCTTCAAAAGTTTTTGTTTTTTTTTTTTTTATTTTTTTCAACTTTTTCAATATCAAAATTTTTAAACTTTAATTATCTTTTAATTGTTTTTACTTTTTCAAAAAATATACTAAATATCTAATAATTCAAAAATTGGTAAATTTTTTTTATTTTTTTTAGCAAAATTTAGAGCATCAAGTAAGACTTAATTAATATAAGGTACGTTTACAGTGATAAAAGTGAGATAAATTAAGATAAAATGAGATAATTTGTGGGTTCGTAATTCATATAATAAGATAAAAAGTAAATAACTTTTAGAGGTTGTTTAGAGATTTTCGACGTTTTTTAACAAATCAAACGGACCCATAATTGGAAAGATGGAATAAGGTGAGATGTAATGCCTTGAGTAAAAGTATCCATGCCAAGGAGATGATGATATACTATATATAACGTTTACAGAGTAATGCTGCACAATAATAAAGAAGTAGAAAAAAAAATAATTTTAATAGCGTGAAAGATTGTGAATACTTCAAAATAATAAACTCATAATATTATGTTTTGACTACAGCTATGCTAGGTACTATTTTATCACTTTGATTCTTCTTTCTAATGTAATTTTTTATTACATTAGCATTTTTCATAATTTAATTGCGGTGCATGTTAACTTATTTTTGTCATGCTCTAATTCATAATCCAAAATATATGTGAATCTTAAATCGACAAGGAAATAAAAATAAGATGAATTGTATCTAGTATTCTTTTTACTTTATCATTTATCTGGCCTCACTATATGTACTATAGTGTAAATTTACTCACTATACTTTTGAATCGTTTCACTTTATCATTTTTGTCTTTATTGTCAATAACATTTGATAAAAACACGCTACATATTAATAACACCTCGTAAACACTTGACATTCTTAGTTAATAAATTTGATAGAATGTGATAAGGTGAGAGGATTTAAAGTATAAGAAATAAAGTAAGATTGAAAATAAATTATACCAGTGCAAAGTATAATTGATCATCTCTATTAAAATTCATTTTAGCTACTACACTTTTGATAAGTCTAAATATTTTAATTCTACCTGATATTTTTTACTCCAATCCTAATTAACCAACATTGTCTTATTCAACTTAAGCTAGCTAGTGTTTGTCATGAAGAGAATAGGAAATCAATAAAAGCAATGGGAAGAAAGACTCCATTAAGAAATTTACCATAAATTTGTAATTTATTTTGCATTAGTGCTTGCATATAAGGCTGGATATTGTTCTTAATTTGTGGTCAACACAAAAATCACAATTAATTTATAATGTCTTCTGGAAGTGTGATCAAACAGTGCCTATATTGTTAGGCTCTGTTTGAATATTTAAAGATGTAAAATTAATAAATTCAAGATTAATTTATTTAATAATATATGAATTTTTTTAATAATAACTACCAAAGTACTTATTAATTTTACTAAAGAATTTTAAATAATTATTTTTTTGAAATGATTTTAAATCTAATATAATTTACAATTTTAAATTACTCAAGTTCTTGATGAAATTTTTATATAAATTAACAGAATTATAAAAGAAAAATTATTATTAAATAATTAATACAAAATCTCTTGATTTTAAATTTATAACACAACCTTATTTTTTTCTTTTATCAGTTTTTGCCGTATGTTTTTATATTTCAATTTCTTGGAGGATTGACTCTACTCACAGATGAAATTGGAAAATGTGAAACCACCGTGGCCTTGTTTCGATAAAAATTTGTCGAGTCCTCTAATCTATGGCCGGCCGGCTAATTAATTTGAAACCGATGCAATCCAGCTCTCTCTTTCTCTCTCTCTCAATACCAACTTCCACTCTCTATAAATACCAACCTCCAGCCAGGAACTTACATGTCAGCAGAAGAAGAGAGAAGAAAAGAAAAGAAGAGAAAATGGCTAATTGTGAAGGTGGAACTTTTTTTTGGTTATTTTATTTTATTTTATTTTTTTGGTGATCCGAAACCCACCGATTTATTGCAGCCGTTAACGAACCGTGTAATCGATGAGACTTTAATCAGCCAAGATAAATGAAGTAGAGAGAAATGCTTGCTTCTTTTTTTTTTTTTTTTTTGATTTTTTAAATCGTGTCTTAATAATGTCATAGTGGCATTTTATTAATAAAAATACATTTTACTAACCTCTTTTATTTAAAGTAATTGACTCATGCACAATAACGCCGCGTCATTTTAGTTTATTTTTCTTGTAGAAGTTTTTGGGGGTAAATTTCATATTCTCTCTCTTAAGGTTTGATCCAAAATCTCATTTCAGTACCTTTCTTTTTTATAATTATTTCTAGTCTGAATTTTTATTAATTGCAATCTTTTCTTACAATAACTATTTTACCCATGATCTCTCGCAGTTAATTTTCCAATTTGGAAGAGCAAAATGATCACTGAAATAAGACATTGCAGCTTAATTCTTACCCCTCCCCCCCCCCCCCCAAAAAAAAAAACTCAGTCCAGAGTTGTAAGATTTTGAGTAAAACTCAAGTAGTCAAAAGTAAAATTTGCGAATTTTTCAGGTTGTGTATCACTAATTAATGTATATCGCTGAGTTGTTAGATATATATATATATATATATATCTATTTTCTGACGGCATTGTAATTGTGTTTTCTGCTTGGCCATGGCAGGTTCGAGCAAGAGTTCATGGCCAGAGCTGGTGGGCGTAAACGGAGAGGCGGCAGCGGCGATCAATGAGAAAGACAACCCGAAAGTCGAGGCCACCGTCGTAGAAGAAGGGATGTTTGCGACAGCCGACATCCGCAGTGACAGGGTTCGAGTTTGGGTTGACGAGAATGGGATTGACAGGGATGTCCCCAAAATTGGATAGATTGATAAATTAATTAAAAGCATTCCCAACCTCTTCTTCGTGTTGGATTTTGTTTACTTGTGTTTTTGTGTGTCCGTGCTACAAGTTGTGGTTTTTGCATTTCAAGTTTGATTTATATTTTTAGTGGCGGTTTAGAATTTCAAATTTTAGTTTAAAAAAATAAAAAATCAATTAATTTTGGATTGTTGAGCATGTTTCTTAAAAAATATAAAAAGTTTAAGAAAAGTTGAAAATTTTGATAAAAATAAATAAATATTAGAGAAAATTAGAAAAAATTAGTAAAAAATAAAAAATTTTGATAAAAATTAAAATATCACTAAAAATTCTTAAAAATTTCGCTTCCAAACGCAGCTTTAAGTGACACAGGATACAAAGAAATTTAAGGTAAAAATAATATTAAATTCGATGTTAGAAAAGTAAATGACAACGAAGTCACAATGACAACAACTTATCTCTCTAGAGATGCGAAGCTGTGGTGGCGAACGCAATATGAGGATGTGCTCAAAGCATGCGGCAAATTGATTCAAATTCATGAAACAAGGGCCCGTTCGGTAAATAAAAAGTGGAGGAAAAAAGTATAATAAAAGTGAAAAGATGTGACATAAATGTGATAAGTGTAAAATTTTAATTGAAAAAAAATACAAAAATTAGTTAAAATTGATGATTTTTAATGAAATTTGATGTGGCCAAACAACCCCAAATATATATAGATGGATCCAAGTGGGGCTCGTGTAGCTTTTTAACTGTTGTCCAATACTACATTATGGTGATATAGAGAATCTCCTTGCATGCACTAAAAGGAGCTCCTTGGAGATTTTATCTTGTAATGCACTAACGTGGCTTTGGAACATACAAAAAGTTAGACTTGATAAACAACGTACTGTGTAATTTTTTTCCAAACATAGCATTAGAGTTTATTAATTTTTTTTTTTTAAATTTAGAATTACAACTGGAGCTCTATATATTTTCTTTTCCTACTCTCCTCCGTAAATGCATTATTCAAAATCATTTGAGTTAGGTTTAGATTTATTTAAATATCTTTGGTAAATTAAAAAAGATTAATTTTTTTAATTGTCTTTTTATTGATCGTTTTGCGAATCCAAGGTCACATTAACATCGTGTAACGACCTAGAAAATTTTATTTTGAGTGATTATAATTGTGTTGCTTGGTCACATGAAAAATTGATCGTAAAATCATTTTCTATAATATATATATTTTTTTGAGTCTCTAAAATTTTTATGACCTTTTTATATGGACATATATTGTTCTATTCACACAAAATGTGGGTCATTTAGTTATTTTATGGTCTTAATTGATGCCTTAACACAATAGTCATGTGTTAATCTTCTTTTGAGTCCTAATAATTCGTCTATTAGCACATTTTTCTATCCAACAAATCAATTCAATTCATCTGGAGACTTAACACTGATTACGAGAAAATATATTCTTTTATAATAGATGTTCAGTTAAAAAAAATTAAGAAAAGACTTAATGGATATTGTTACAATGATATACATAAGAATTTACAATGGATTTAAAATGTCTGAAACAAAATTAATAAATTTTTATTCTCTTAAACTCTAACAATCTTTATATCAATTAAATGTGGCTTCAATGAATTAAAACAGTCAGTTTGCATGTGGTACAATCGTGTCAATGAATATTGTCGAAGCAAATTGGATTCGTGAAACAAATCAAGAAGGTGTTTGGTTGAAATCAATGGTTTAACAAGTGTAGACTATCTTCAATAAAAATTAAAAAAAAAAAGATACGGATAAAGTATAAAAATCACTTCTACAATTTAATCTTAGTGTTACTTTAATCCCACACATTTTAATTGTAACAGTCAAATTGCTACATTTTTACTCAAGCAACAATTTAGTTATTCTATTAGTTGATTGTTAAATACAATCACGGATAAAAAGGTAATTTCTTTTAAAGTTTACCTTTAGAAGTATCACTTTAATGCCTTATATTTTAATTGTAGCAATTAAATTCCTATACTTTCGGTATATATTTAAAATATATTTAATTAAATCATATAACATATTATAATTTAAAATATATTTTATTAAATTATTTTAATAAATAATAAAATTAAAATATATTTATTATGTTTTTTTTTTATTGAATTAAATTATTTTTAGTAAATAATTTAATAAAATTAATAATATAGTTAAATTATATTTAATTTAGTTTAATAACTCGAAATATATTTATAACTTCAAACAATTTTTTAAAAATTAATAAAATTAAATAATTTATTAAAAATTAATTTATGTAAATAAAATTACATTTTTAAACGTAAATTTTATTTTTATTTCAGAAGAAATGATAATAGAAAATAAAATCAGAAAATAAATAATTAAACAAAATAGAAAAACAGTAATGTTAACAAATGGCCCTAAATTACTATTTTCTAAATTTTCTATCTCTTCAATTTTCTCTCTCTTTCTCTTTCTATATATATACATACATATATATATATATATATCATTTTGTATATATATTTAACTTGATATGATAAATTATTTGTTTTCTATCTCTTAAGTTCTCTCTCTCTCTCTCTCTCTCTCTCTATATATATATATATATATATCATTTTGTATATATATTTAACTTGATATAATAAATTCATCTGTGTAACTCTTTTGATTTTATTTTGTTAATTATAAGAAGTATTAGTGAAATTATTGAATCACCATTCAATAAAATATTTAATTTTATTAATTTTTTAAAAAATTAATAAAATTTAATAAAATATATTTCATATTAATTAAATTAAATTAAATATTATTCTAATTATATTATTAATGTAATCATAGTACTTATTAAATAATTTAATTCGATAAAAAGAAAAATATATTAAATATAATTTAATCATATTGTTTATAAATATAATTTAATGATACTATGTATGGTTATATTTATTGAATTAAATTGTTTGAGTTTTAAAAAATTTTTGAATTATTAATTTTTAAAAATTGTTTGAATTTAATAAATTTATTTCATATTAATTAAACTAAATTAAGTATTAATTTAACTATATTATTAATTTTATTATATTATTTATTAAAAATAATTTAATTCAATAAAAAGAAAACATATTAAATGTATTTAAATTTTATTATTTATTAAAATAATTGAATAAAAAATATTTCAAATTATAATATGTTATATAATTTAGTAAAATATATTTAAAAAATATACCAAAAGTACAGAGATTTGATTGTTGTAATTGAAACGTGTGAGATTAAAGTGATACTGAGAGTAAACTGTGGAAGAAATTACTTTTTTGTCTTTAGTCTAATGGTTGTATTTAACGATCAACTAACGGAAGGATTAAATTGCTGTTTGACCGAAAGTATAGGGGATTTGATTGTTGCAATTGAAATGTGTGGCACTAAATAATACTAAGAGTAGACTGTAATGGTAATTTTTGTACTTTATCCAAAAAAAAAATACTCAAAAACATGTTTAATTTTTTTTTACTCGCGTTTATTTTCTTAATCAGAAATTCTAAACTCATCCCGTCCAAACTTGCCAAACCCAGTCTTGTTCTAATGCACTCATTTAGGTGAAATAGGTAGAACTTGCCAAACCTGGATTCTTTAAACACAAAGGGTCGTACCCAAACAATTTTATGCCACATCCATATCTACTGGAGAAAACAAATTAAAAACTACAATCAAAATGTAGAAAACCTAAACCATCTAAACAAATATACTGTCAAATAAAATTAATTATTTGTTTTAAATCAAACTCTTACTTTTATATTGTTATTCTATTATTATTAAATCTCAACTCTTTATTTTATTAAATGGCCAAAAACTCAACTTATGTGAGTTATATTTTAGGGTTTTAAATATAATATTCCCTATTTACATATCAACTAATATACTAATTAGCCTTAAAAACTTTACAACTTTTTTTCTAAAGCCTATAAATAAATTTAAAAAAAAAAAAACAAACAAACAAAATATAGATTGAAAAAACAAAGCTTATAAAAAAATCTTATAAATGAAAATGAACAGTAAATATAAATAAAAAAATTTAAATGATAAAATAAAATCAAATTCAACTCATATATTTTTTTATTTTAATTTTAATTAAAAAAATTAATAAAAATTTTTACTAAATAAAATTAAATACCACTAAATTCACTATCTCAAACAAAAAGTTTATGTCAAAAGTTCGGTATATTCTTAATATTATAGTTGAGACTTTTTTTTTTTTTTTTTTATCAAAGACTTGATTGGCGAGTTTTGCATCACGTAGAAAAAATAATTTCTTTGTTGCGGAAGCTCGGTTTCATTTGAGAGAAAAAAAAAAAAAAAAAGAAGGAGAAAACTGATAGGAAACTAAGGGGGTGTTTGGTACTTAACTAAAAAAAAAAGGGGTGTTTGGTAGACAAAAAGTGAAGGTAAAAGTATAATAAAAGTGAAAAGATGTGACATAAAAGTAATAGGTGAAAAATTTTAATTGAAGAAAAGTATAAAAATTAGTTAAAATTGATGAGTTTTGGTAAAATTTAGTGTAGCCAAACAAACTCTCAGGCAAGAAAACAGAAGGAGTGGCTCGTGAAATGGGGCCCACAAATTGAAGCTTTGGCCGTTAGATGAAATGGAGGGTGAGATTTAATAATTGGAGAGAAATAACAGAAAATCAAATTGCAGGGGAGCCGGCTCCATATAAATGGCATATGCGCTCCGGAGGACCCCAATCACTCCATTTGAAGCCAGTCGAAGGGTCCAAATGAAACCCTCGGACCCCTCCTCAGTCGTCTTTTCTGCAGATCGTGTGGTCCATGTCCGACCAAAATTCAGCCATTTTCCTAAACCAGAGGAGGTATATCTACTCTTCTCATCTATTTTGTTGTCTTCGTTTTCGCAAATAGTTTGAGTTACGCCTTTTTTTGGGGGTATTTTTTGGGTTCTTAGGAACACGAAATTTTGGGAGTCTGTATTGGGGGTATGATTTCGGGCGTTTTTTGGGGTTTTCAGTATATTTAGGGTTTACGATTTTGGTGATTATACTGTGGTTTTTTAGGGTTTACGATTTTGGCTTTTTTAGGTATTTTTGATTCCTACTCATGATCTGATCCCATATGTGTATATGTATCCATCTTTTGATTTGGCTCCGTTTAGGTCTGTATTGATTATTTTTGGGTGAGGTTTGATTTGTATTTTTGAAGATTTAGGTGGGTTCTATTTTGGGGTTTCTCTCTGGGGATAGTTAATACACCTCATACAATGGCAACAACTTAAATCTGTAGGAACTCAAGAGATGCCAAAGTTCCCGTTTCATTTGGCAAATGACACAACCGCTCCTCCAAATTCCCTATTTCCATAAAAAATTACTAGTGAAACTACTTTTATATTATTATTTAAAATCTAATATTACACAATATATCTACCTTTTCAATCTCAAATTAAAATTCAATCATGTACATTCTTTTTTAGAAAATTTTAATTCCTTCATTTCAAATACAAATACGAGAGCACACTTGCTATGATGAAAACACATTGTTGGTTCTTTTACAGATTCACACACAATGCCTTACTCCCATAATAATAATTAACAATGGAAATGTGATAGTCACAACTTTGGCTATCGACTTTAGCAGTGCTTTTAATTATTTTGAATGTAATTCTAAATAAGAGATTTCGATTGCATATGCGACTCACTGTATCGTAAGCTTAAATTGGATTCTGTTTACTTGATAGACACACATTATTTTGTTACTCGATAGTCAAGAGAAGTTTTATTCTTTTTGTGGCTTGTAAGTCTGTAAAAGAAGAAACCGATAAGAGGAAGTTGCTTGACAAAGGGGATTACCTTAGTTGGTAAGTGACCTTTGCTGGTTAAGATCAGGATTTGATTCACCTTCCTTACAATTAAAGTTAGGTTTCAAAATTCTTAAACAATTTATTGGTTACATGCATTGCCTGATACTTTTTCTTCTTGTTTATTTTATGGATAACTATTTCCAAAGGAAACTAGACACACGCTCTTTCATGGTCTATTTGGTATAACAAATTTAACTGCTTTCACTGGCTAGTGTTTTCCATGAAGCAAACAAGAAGAAAAACTATCAACTTTGTTTTGATGTTTGATAAATAGTTTTAAGTTTTTTTGTGTTGTATGTGTTGAACATGTTTATGGATTTCATATAAGATTGTTGGGTGTTGAATCTGTGTAGTTTTACTCTGTCATTGAACTCATACTAATTCGTTGAGTTTTTAGTTTATGATATGCTAGTTGTGGAGATGACGTAATGGATATTATTACAATGATATATATAAGGATTTACAATGAATTTAAAATGTTTGAAACAAAATTAATAAATCTTTGGGGTTCATTTGGTATTCTAACAAACTAAGGGTGCGTTTGGTGCACCAAATTTTGGTGAAAATTTTTGAAAATCTCTGAAAATTTCTATACATTTTTACACATTCTTACCTTCTCAAAGTTCAAAAAAAGTTCAATACCTTTCAAGAAAAGGTCGATAACTAGAATTCGGTTAATGAAACAGCAAAATTTTTTTCGCTATTCTCACCATGGACTCCCAAACTACTGAATGACACTCCTAACTATTTTTTGTGGGGTCATAGAAACTGTTCCAACGGATTGTAGAAATTGTTCCGACGGATTCGCCGGCTAACTTTCGTTCAAATGGTTTTTACAAATCCATTTGGATAGATTTTAGTGTAAAAAAATTATGACTGCCCAAAATTTTGAATCTGTCCAAACGGAAATTCAATCGGTCAGAATGAGAATCTAATTGTTCATCTCCAAAAAACGCAATTTGAGATCTGTGCACCAAACGCAAAAAGTTTTGCCAAATCACATTTTATCTCACTTTTTGTCATTCCAAACACACACTAAATAAAAACAAAATAAATCTTCAGCAACCTCTATAACTCACTCAAATTTTCTATTACACATCTTGCCTTTACTAATTTCAAAAAATTTCAATATTTCACAAAAAAAAAAACAAAAAATCCGAAAGGAGGTTAACTGAATGCGTAAATTTTTTTTGACAATCATATTCTTCAAGTTGAAAACTTTCAAACGAGTACTATTGTCGTTATTTTGTACAAATTTTTTTGAATCCGTGGGAACGGATTCAAAAAATTGTCCCCATGGTTCTGGCGTTATGCATCTTCAAAGTAGAATATTGAGTGTTGATTTTTTGAATCCATGAGAACTGTTTTGGGGTGACCGTTCACATAGTTTGCTATTATTCATCCCAAAAAAACGCGGTTTGGAAAGAAAATACCAAATGTTAAAATTAACCAAAAATCACATTTTATCTCAATTTATCTTATTTTTTACTACTCCAAATGCTACCTTATTCTATTAAACTCCAACAATCTTTATATAAATTAAATGTGGCTTCAATGAATTAAAACATTCAGTTTGCATGTGGTATAATTATGTTAGTGAATATTTTTGAAGCAAATTGAGAATGTGTTTAGATTCATGAAACAAATCAAGAAGGTGTTTGGTTGAGATCAATGGTTTAACAACTGTAGACTATCTTCAATAAAAATTGAAAAAAAAAAAAAATACAAGTACAAAACTCAAAATAAAGAAAGCTACCTTTAAAGGAGCCCCACATCTCTAGATTTTGCTCCATGAAGACTCAAACCTCTTGTTTCTCTGTGATCAGTTGTACCCAGACTTAAAACTTGCTCGAGCTCGTTAAGGACCATCAGTACTCGTCTTGCCTCCTTGTTGCCTTGACAGAATACAAAAGCTGCATCAGCTGTGTGAAGCCTTCTATCTCCCACTCATAAACATTCCTGTGCAATCTAGTATCCTGCACCAACTTGTTGTGGAGGAAGGT
This sequence comes from Vitellaria paradoxa, assembly GCA_019916065.1. Taxonomy (NCBI): domain Eukaryota; kingdom Viridiplantae; phylum Streptophyta; class Magnoliopsida; order Ericales; family Sapotaceae; genus Vitellaria; species Vitellaria paradoxa. The sequence goes on from CM034236.1 coordinate 11,654,930, forward strand.
AGTTATTGTGAACAGATTCTTTTTATGCAAATGTTCATGTGAATCCATAGACTATTTGTTTGTGGAATGTCTATGGCAAAGGAGCTATTGGATTTAGCCATTTTGCTCTCTCTGAAGTGGGCAAGAAGTTTTTTGGAGGCTTGGTAGGGGGTTAGAATCCCCAAGTATAGGGAAAGAGCTCCCTTAAGGAATTTATGCTGGAGAATCATTTGTCAACCAAATACAAGGGTTCGTTGGAAAGAATTCCTACTGGAGAATCCTTTGGCAACCAAGCGGAGGGAGGGTGGGTTACACTGGGGAAGGGATTCTTGCTATAGGAATTCCTTAAGCTACCAAGCACAAAGGAGTCATTAAGGCTCCCTTAGGGGTTCGTTATGGAAGGTGTTCTTGTTGGAGAATCCTTATGCAATCAAGCTCAATGGCCATGGGGGCTACCTTGGGCAAGGAATTCCGGCTAGAGAATCTTTAAGCATTCAAGCATAAGAGGGCTCTATGCTATCGTGGAGGTTCCTTGTTGGAGGGATTACACATTCATGAGAAACATCGATCATGCTAGCAATGTTTATCATCCCCCAACATATTTCAAAAAAGTTACGCCATTTTGCCCCCATATGGATTTTTCTATTTTTAGCATTTTTCTTGGATTTTTTTTAAAGACATGTGAATAACGTGCCAAAAACTACTAGACAAGTTTAAAAAAAGTTCACTTTTTTAGTTGAAAAAAAGAGTCATATAAGACGAAAAATTGGCCAAAATAAGTTAAATACAACCAATTTATACAAGTTATTCGAACAAGGAAATTTTATTAATCTTGTGTGAAGTACATAGATTTTTAGGGATAATACAGTTTAATAACTTGATATCAATAGGTGCATTTAGCTTCCCCGATCTTTGTTCTGCTATCTAGCAGCATCCACTATCATTGGCCTCCTTGATCACAAATGGGCCTTCTCATTTTGGCGCGTGCAATCCTCTCATCACGGGGGGCAAGGTCGCTATCCCGTTGGTGTCGCAGAATGAACCCCTATGGCCAAAAGGACAACTGGTGAAGCGTCGCCTTGTGGAGGTGGAGTTGAGGGCTGTCCTATAATGTTGTCACCGTTTGGAGGGAGGACAATAGTGTTTGTTGTTGTGAGAAGTAGGGTTACTCCTTGACTTGCTTGTTGTCAACAGCACCACACACTTCTTGAGAATGCTGCATGGCGGCCTTGAGATCACTAGAATGCCAGTATTTGCTCCATCATGATTTGAACTTGGTTCTTCATCGATCTTGAAAAGGGTTTCTCGTTGTAGGAAAATGCTTGTTGTCAACTCTAGAGGTAATCTTTCTGCATTCTTGCTTGTGTTTGTTTGCTTCCTGTTATGGGCATTTGCAATTTCTCCGTTGCAGCTAATGCTAATGGCATTGTGTTACTTCCCCCCCTTCCTGATTGGTGGAAGTTGGTGTATATGCTGTTCTGCCAGTGTTGTTGCTATTGTCGGGTTGATGTACGGTCTGTTTACTGCTACTGAAGTGATTATTTTGTCAAGTTTTAGCAGTTGTTCTATTGAGGAGGGTGGATTCTGTTGGTCTTGTTTGATTATGCAATTGCTTGTTTCCTGCAAATTGCTATATTCCTGCTTTGTTGTATGCTACGGTGACAATGGCTGCACCTCTTGCTTTTGTGGACTTTATGAATTGGTGCTGTTTTGCTGGTTTGCTTCAGTTATTTACTTTAATGCTTCATTTTACTTATTTTGTTAGTTTGCGGGTTAATAATCTAACAAATTCTGCCGTGACTCTGTCATATTAGATTCCTAGACTACTCATTGTTTTATTCTTCTTTTCTTTAATTTTTATTTTTGAATGATTGGTAGTCTTATATTTTCATACATTTTGTTAGACACTTCATCTTGGAGTGTTATCTTATGATGTTTTGTCGTCTTTGCAGCTTGGTTTCCAAAGCCTTAAACTCAATGGCAAAGAAAAAAGAAACAACTAAAAAGAATAAAAATAAAACTTCGAGGCAAAGAAGAGAACATGGTCAAGGAGCAGAAGAGGGTCAAGTAGGAGTTTATACGGGACAATGCGAAGAGGGTTTCAACAAAGTTGAGGAAATAGAAGAGTTGGAGGATGACCAGGGACAATGGGAAGAAGGTTTCAAGCAAGTTGAAGAAATAGAAGAGTTGGAGGATGACCAAGAACCTGCAAGGAAAAAGGTAAAATTAGTGTTGCACTGCTCTCATCCAAACAGAAAACACTGCTGATTTTGAAGTTTTTGATGATGAGATGAGTGGAAAATATTATAATCTTTTGAATTATGATAAATGCAAAGCAAGTATGTTGTTCAAAATTGTACGGAAACTGGAACAAGAAGATATGCATTGAAATATCATTCCTTTGATTTAAGACCACGTGATTGGTTGGAAGAAAATAGCAAGGTGACCACTATGATAAGGGAAAAGTAGTAGAGGAAAAACTTAATAAGTACTCTGTCATATATGAAAGGTGGAATGTAAAGAGACCCGTAGAAGATGCGAGAACATTATAATTGGTATATTATAACAAACTACCAACAATCTATCAGACAGTTGGCTTGAGGCCATAAAAAAATAATAATAAACTTTTTTTTTCATTTCGTTTCATTTATTTCTTGCGTTACTGTAGAAAAAAAGAGGTTACTTCACAAATATTGATTGACAAATCGACGATTAGACGACTGCCACCATCATTCGAAGCTTGACGCCGTTTTTATTCTCTCCTTCGATTTAGAGACGACTGCCATCGCCGTTTGAAACTTTTGACAACGCTATTGTTGCTCTCTCCTTTCATTTAGTGTACGTATCTAAGTCTCTTAAGCATATACACATACTTTGTACTATGTAAGCATGTTTAGCAGAATATTATTGAAATATTCAAATGAGGTACCATTTGGAATGGTAAAAACAAGAAAAAAATAGGATAAAATGAGATAAAATATGGTTGAGTTAATTTTGGCGTTTGGTGTTTTTTTTTTTCAAATTGTGTTTTTTGGAGATGAACAGTAGCAAACTGTTAGAACGGTTTCCCAAATTTGTTCTAACAGATTCAAAAAATGCCCATTCATTATTCTCTCTCTTTTTTCCAAACCGCGTTTTTTGGAGATGAGCAGTGGTAATCTGTTGGAACGGTTTTCTCAAATTTGTTCTAACGGATTCAAAAAATCTCTAGATAATAGTTACTCTCTCTCCAAATCTTATCTTTTTGAGACGAACAATGGTAATCCGTTAGAACGGTTTTCTCAAATCTGTTGAGAAAACTGTTCTAACGGATTCAAAAAAATCCCTAAATAATAGTTCTCTCCTCTCTCTCTCTCTCCAAATATTATCTTTTTGAGATGACAGTGGTAATCTTTTCCCAAATCCGTTCTAACGGATTCAAAAAATCCCTAAATAATAGTTCTTCTCTCTCTTTATCTCTCAAAATCTTATCTTCTCTCTCTTTATCTCTCAAAATCTTATCTTTTTGAGATGAACAATTGTAATCCGTTAGAACGGTTTTCTCAAATCCGTTCTAACGGATTCAAAAAATCCCTAAATAATAGTTCGTCTCTCTCTCTCTCAAAATCTTATCTTTTGAGATGAATAGTGGTAATCCATTAGAATGGTTTTCCTAAATCCGTTCTAATAGATTCAAAAAATTCTAAATAATCTCCAAATCGCATTTTTTGGATATGAACAGTGATAATTCGTTAGAACGGATTCAAACGGTTTCATGGACCCAGGCCAAAATAGTACTTGTTTGAAAGCTTTCGACTTGGGGAATATGATTGCCAAAAAAAATTTTGGCACTCGTTGAACCTCCTTTTGGATTTTCTATTTATTTTTATTGAAATATTGAACATTTTTTAAATTAGTAAAAGTGGGAATGTGTAAATATGTAATAGAGAATTTTAGTGATTTATGGAGGTTATTGGAGATTTATTTTGTTTGTTGGCACACCAAATGGTGCCTAAATGTGTTAAAATTTGAGTTGAATATTGGTGGGGGCAAGTAAGGATAAATTAAATGTATTGAAATCCTGAGTTGTATGGATGAGAGCAAGTACTGCTAAATTAAATGTGTTGAAATCTTGAGTTGGATATGGGTGGAGAAAGTAAAGATAAATTGAAATAGTGGGTCAAAAGAGAATTTTAGTAAGAGTAATATTAGAAAATATGTATAATTAATTAACTTCTTTTTTCAAAAAATTAGTGGGGGTAATTACCTCTATTCTACCATAGTCATTCCTATCCTTGATTGAGGCGATTACCTAGAAGGCCCAAAATATTTAAAAATTTTATAATAATAAAAATATTAAATAATATTTTAAATCAATCAAAATTTAATAAATTTATGAAACTTTATACTTTTTCTTTAATTATTACTTAAGAAACTCTTGAATTTTTTAATTTAATTCTATATCAAGATTGAATCATTGCTCAATAATTTTGACGTAGATCAACTAAAACTAGAGCGTTCATCTATTAAACTGCATCCTTAGTAAAGACCATGCGAGAATAGACCTTCCCTAGACATGCCAAGAAATTTTAATGATTATTATAATGAAAAAAGTATGAAACAAAATAAATTTGTCATGTTAATTTATTGTTTAAAAATCCATTTGTCTTCTCCTTATTCCTTTCAATGCACTTGCACAATCACCTCAGTGTCTCCAATTCAATTTTCTCTATTTCAAAAAAAGACCAATATTTCCACAGAGAACATTACAAAGTGACCTTTACTATGCCAATTAAATGTTAGGTATGCACTAGATAAACTCGCGTAATAGCCCACAAAGCGCATAGACCAGGTATCCTCTGTGAACTTGTGGAAATTCCATGTGCAGGCTCACCCTTAAGTGAAGCTCACGGGGTTCCAACCTTAGGCCTCCCACATAGAAGACCAAGGCCCTAGCTAGGTGATGTCCAAATCCCCCTTAATTCATTTATACTGCTATGATTAGTGGGGCAACAATTTTCACGTTTAATACAAGAAGAAGAATATCAGTACCTCTGGAAATTTTGGGAAACTTTTAAAGAGACCTGTCTATAAGATAAAGTTTTAAATAAAATTAAAAAATAATAATTAATACATAAAATATGAAATAATTATGAAACATATAGATAAAGCTAAAGTATGAAGTACAACAGTCTTTTCTTTAAATAAAATTAAAAAATAATAACTAATGCATTAAATGTGAGATAATTATGACGTGTAAATAGAGGTAGGAAGTTCAAACAGTAGTGTGAATTTTAAATAAAATTAAAAAATAAATAATTAATGCATTAAATACGAGAAGATAATTATGACGTATATAGATAAGAGTTAAATTAGGAAGTTTAAGAGTTTCTTAAGTAATAATTGAAGAAATTTTGGGCACAGCCTCAATCAAGGGCAAGGATGACGATGGCAGAATAAAAGCAATTGTATGACCTCCCCTTAACATGACAGGTTTATTTTGTTTCGTACTTTTTTCATTATAATAATGATTGAAATTCCTTGGCATGTCTATGGGAGGTCTACTCTCGCATAGTCTTTACTAATGATGCAGTTTAATAGATGAACGCTCTAGTTTTAGTTGATATATGTCAAAGTTGTTGAGTAATGATTTAATCTTGATATAGAGTTAAATTAGGAAATTTAAAAGTTTCTTAAGTAATAATTAAAGAAAAAGTATGAAGTTTCATAAATTTATTAAATTTTGATTGATTTAAAATATTATTTAATATTTTTATGATTAATAAAATTTTTAAAAATTTTGGGCCTTCTAGGTAATCGCCTCAATCAAGGGTAGGCATGACTATGGTAGAATAGAGGTAATTACCCCCACTAATTTAAAAAAAAAAAAGTTAATTATACATATTTTCTAATATTATTGTAACTAAAATTCTCGTGATCCACTATTTCAATTTATCTTTACTTCCTCCACCCATATCCAACTTAAGATTTCAACACATTTAATTTACTCTTAGTTGCTCTCACCCATACAACTCAGGATTTCAATACGTTTAATTTATTCTTACTTGCCCCCACCAATATTCAACCCAAATTTCAGCACATTTATTTGAGTATTTGGATAAATATTTATTATTAAATTTTTTTTGTTAGATAGCCATTTTTTATCATTTTTTTTATCTGCTCCTTTTATTTATCATTTATTAACTTCAATTTTTTTTTTTTTTTGGAGGGGGGGAAAAGTCTTGTCATTTTTTTAGATAGGTTTATTATTTTATCGCTTTGTCAATTGTTTAGATAGGACTTATCCCCCAAAATTTTTAGGTATGGCCCCACCCACTACTTTTTCTATCCTCGCCACTGGCTTAGGTTTTGTCACGGCCCTGATTCATGAGTATTTTCATATAAACTAAAACCACAGGCAAGGTATCTTCGATAAAAATACCACTTGCTCAAAAAGCCAAATACTGAATGAAACTAAGGTTTTGAGTAAGTAAGAAAATAAAATGCAGATTATGCTACTAATATTCTGCTAAGCATGCTTACATAGTGCAAATTATGTGTACGTGCTTAAGAGACTTAGATACGTACACTAAATGAAAGGAGAGAATAACAATGGCGTCACCAAAAGCTTCAAACGGCGGTGGCAGTCGTCTCTAAATCGAAGGAGAGAATAACAACGGCGTCAAGTTTCGAATGATGGTGGCAGTCGTCTAATCGTCGATTTGTCAATCAATATTTGTGAATTAATCTCTTTTTTTCTACAGTAACACAAGAAATAAATGAAACGAAATGAAAAAAGAAAGTTTATTATTATTTTTTTATGGCCCTAAGCCAGCTGTCTGATGGATTGTTAGTAGTTTGTTATAATATACCAATTATAATGTTTCTCGCATCTTCTGCGGGTCTCTTTACATTCTACCTTTCATATATGGCAGAGTACTTATTAAGTTTTTCCTCTACTACTTTTCCCTTATCATAGTGATCACCTTGCTATTTTCTTCCAACTAATCACGTGGTCTTAAATCAAAGGAATGATATTTCAATGCATATTTTCTTGTTCCAGTTTCTGTACAATTTTGAACAACATACTTGCTTTGCATTTTATCATAATTCAAAAGATTATAATATTTTCCACCCATCTCATCATCAAAAACTTCAAAATCAGCAGAGTGTTTTCTGTTTGGATAAGAGCAGTGCAACACTAATTTGGCCTTTTTCCTTGCAGGTTCTTGGTCATCCTCCAACTCTTCTATTTCCTCAACTTTGTTGAAACCCTCTTCGCATTGTCCCGTAGAAACTCCTACTTGACCCTATTCTACTCCTTGACCCTGTTCTCTTTTTTGTCTTGAAGTTTTATGTTTATTCTTTTTAGTTGTTTCTTTTTTCTTTGTCATTGAGTTTAAGGCTTTGGAAACCAAGCTGTAAAGACGACAAAACATCATAAGATAACACTTCAAGATGAAGTGTCAATGACAAAAGGTATGAAAATATAAGGCTACCAATCATTCAAAAATAAAAATTAAAGAAAAGAAGAATAAAACAATGAGTAGTCTAGGAATCTAATATGACAGAGTCACGGCAGAATTTGTTAGATTATTACCCGCAAACTAACAAAATAAGTTAAATGAAGCATTAAAGCAAATAACTAATGCAAACCAGCAGAACAACACTAATTCATAAAGTCCACAAGAGCAAGAGGTGCAGCCATTGTCACTGTAGCATACAACAAAGCAGGAATATAGCAATTTGTAGAAAACGAGCAATTGCATAATCAAACAAGAATTGCATGATTTAAGGAGAGGGAGAAATAAATCTGTTAATAGGAAGTAAAAAGACAAAGGAAAAAAGAAAAGTTCTCGATATGGTAGTTTAGATGAGGATGAGCTCGAGAGGATAACCAAAGGTTCTAGAAAGAAAAAGAAGTTGTATTCTTCAGATGAATACTCTTATTCTAGTGAATGTGAAGTTGAGTACAGTTTTGACCAAGATGAGAAGAAACAAAGAAAGAAGAAAAGGGAGAAGAAAAGACATAGGGATAGCTCAAAAGACAAACATAGAGATAGGTCAAAGAAGAAGCTGAGAAGTTAGAGGAAGAATTATTCATCTGAACACTATTCTTTGTCTAATTCCGAGGATGAAGATAATAAGGTTGGTTACTCTAATAGAGAAGATGAGAGTCGAAAACAAAAGAAGGGAAGAAAAACTGGGGTGAAACAAAATCACTGGGAGATAATTTTTCTGGTACTTTTTTTTTCGTAGTTATTTTTCATTAAAAATTGATGGAATTTTCATGTTTCCATTTCAGACATATTGTTTCACCTTTTAATGTAGATGAGGCCAGTGGATCTCCAGATTATACCAATATTATGAGAAAGGAAATGGGATTGGAATGGATGCTTAGACCTAAAGAAAACGTGGACAGGAAGCCTGCAACAACTTCGGCTCAACTAGAGGAACCTCAAGCTGAGGAGGTTTGCCCTTTCCATGAACTTGTCATCACTGTTCAATTTGAATTTTGCCTTATGAGTTGCCCTGTAAGAGCTGGAATTAGTGACTCCTCAATAGGGCTTTCACCTGCATTAGAACTGTACTAACATAGAATCATTCGTGTCCTTATTGTTGGATGCAATATGTATCTTATGCTTTTGTTTCTAATTTCTTAATACGAATCATAGACCATTACATGAATCGGTGATCTTTTATATTGATTTTGATTGGCTTAGCCTAGTATCAACGTGTCGAGAAGATGATTATCGTAACACAATCGTTCGTCACTGTGCATGCAAGTGTCCTCCGTTTGTGTAATCCACGTCGTCGTTGCAACCTGAAACAGTTCCCCTTTATGAGATGTTTAATAGCATGTAGAATAGTTCCCCTTTATGAGATGTTTAATAGCATGTAGAGAAGGATTCAGGATCAAGCTTTAGGTACCACAGTGTCAGTGTCTGAATTTATTGTGGTTTAAAATTGTGCAGGAATATTGAACTTTTTAGGCAACAAGATTACTTGAAAGTAGATTGAATTTACGGGATGATTTCTGATTTGTGTTAGTGGTAAGTGTTCTCATCTTGGATCAGATATCTTTAACATAGAAATCTCTCTTGGCACAAGCTGAATAATTTTTTCTATATCTTTACAGTTGCTAACTTCTTACTTCTATCAATACCCGTGTGTGCTTGTTGCAGTCTCTCTTGGCACAGGCATAATAATTTTTTTTTATATCTTTACAGTTGCCAACTTCGTACTTTTATCAATTGCCATATGTGCTTGTTGAGGAAGTAATTAGATATGGGTGCTTGTTGGGGAAGTAATTAGATCTGGGACTGGCACCAATTTAAGATAAAATATGAGGAAGCCTTTTGAGATGGTAAAGCCACATGCATCAAATTGATGTGCTTTGTAAGGGGAAACTGTTTGATCCATGTGGAGGGTGGCAAAAGAAGTAGAAGGGCGATGAGAACATTGATTGTGGTGATACAAAGGATATGTTTAATTTGAACTTAAATGAAGATATACTTTGAATAGAATAAATTGAGGAAATGGATCATTACATTTGACCCCAAGTAATTGATGCTTATGCAAGGAGAGAAACTGCCCTTCTTTTTGACACAATGAGTACTTTGAAAGGATTGTGCTAGCGTCTTTGTATTTTTTGGCTTCAGGAGGCTAGACATTGTTTTGTTAAATTCTTTTGTGGAGTTTGTTGGGGGACATGCCTAGACCTTTTGGTGTGTACCAAGTTTGCCCTTTTGGTTTAGGGTCGTGTTCCTTGTTGCCTATTTAATTTACTTTTATATATTTATAAAAAAATTAGACTTTTCTATCATGCATAAATGATGAGGACATCAATTTTTAAATTTATTTCTTTTATTATTATTATTATTATTTATTATTTGGACCCATTTGTTTTGAGCTTTATTGATAATGAGTTTATATTATTAGAGGTTATTTGGACTCATTTGTTTTAGGCTATTTTAGTATCAGGTTTATTTTATTTTAGGCATTTGTATTAGGCCCATGATGTCTTCTATTTAAACCCTAATTAGGTTTAACAGAACGCTAGCTTGAATAATATTTTTGATTATTGATTCTTCCCTTACAGCTGCTGCCCTCTTCTCGTCTCTCTTCCTCCTCCACCTCTTACTCCTTACAATCCTACATCAACTTTGGTATCAGAGTGAAGGATCTTACAAACTTTCTCAACTCTCATCGCTATTATCTCAATTTGCTTGAAACCCTCTTCTGTTTGGCATTGTCCTGTAGAAACTTCTACACCTTGTTATCCTCTTTGCCTCGAAGTTTTTTGTTTTGTTTTTTTTTTTAAGTTAATTTTTTCTTCGGCATTGAGTTTAAGCCTCCAAAAACCAAACAACAAAGATAACATAGCATCATAAAGCAACATTTCAAGATGAAGTGTTAATGACAAAAGACATGACAATGTAAAGTCACCAATCATTCAAAAATAAAAATTAATGAGAAGAATAATAAAACCATGAGCAGTCCAAGACTCTAATATGCTAGATCAGTTATTACACAATTTGATAGATTACTACCTAATATGTATTCTACACTTTTTTGGTTAATATGATCAAAATATTGCATTTTGTTACCATTTAAATCTCATTTCTGTTCTACTTTTTTATTATTTTACTTTTTTATTATTTTTTATTTTTTTGTCATTATCAAGGAATACATAGGCCTTTCACACAGCTAGAAATAGTATGAGAAAACCATAATATTATAGATTTCTCTTTATGCATATAAAATGTACAAGTGCATATGATGGATGATAATTGACGACTTCAAGCCTCCTTAACTACAGAGAGATATTCTCAGTCAGTCACATTGTGGAAGTTAAATGCTAAGTGGGGTAGTGTTGCAGGGATGGTTTGAAAATAGTTATATTGATGTGAGCACAATTACAAGGAAAATCATCAGTGTGGTTTGGGAGAAAATCCTTGGTTGCCCAAGATTGGAAAACTCAGATGAAAACATTGGCCTTCTTGGAAATTGGCCGCTTCCTCCTCCTATTCTTATTGGAGATTGAATGGGGGTTTGGTTGGATTCTAGATGTACAGTGGGGCGTTGATTGGACTTTACTTCCTGGTGTTCTAGAGTGGTCTGCTGCATGGTTTTGTTATGGTGTTGCTGTTTTGGACCGTGGGTGGGTTGAGTGGTTGGTACATTTTCCTGCTTACTGCTGGTTCTCTTATCATTCAGTTCCCTGGTGCCTTGGTGGTTTTGGTGGTGATCCTTTGAAGCACTCTGGCTTGGTTGTGACTTATGTTATTTTCAGTTCTGGAGTTCTTGGTGCACAGCTTTGGTTTTGGCAATCAGGATGGAGTGTGCTGTAGTGAGTGTTTGCTTCTTGTCGGCTGTTACCGAGTATCAGGTTTTGTGTAATAGCGGTGGTGTGTATGTTGCTGCTATTTGCTGTTTTCACTGGTTTAGCTATTGGGTGATCAATTTGTTGTTCTGGTTTTCTGGCTGTGGTGTCCTTGGTTGGTTGGTTGCTGTGCGCTGCTTTGCTTAAGCTGAGCTGTGTGTTGCTTTTCTGCTGCAATTGTGTTGGTAAATGCTGGTTCTGCCCTGCTCCTTTATTTGATCTGTTAGGTCGCGTAATCCAGATTGCAGTTCCATAAGGAGGCGAGGGATCCCGATAATTATGATTTGTTTAACTTAGAGGTAAATTTCATGTTGAAACTTGCTCTCTTGTATTTGTTCACTGTAATTGTTACTTAACCAGAACGTTGTCTGTGGACAGCTGTTGTAGTCATAGAATGGATTAACCACGTATGGTAAAAACATGTAGTATCTTGCCAAATTGAACGCATTTGGGATTTGGATTTAGATTCTATAGTGGAGTGTATTTGGGTTTAAATCTCTTTATCTTGAGTAGTACAATCTTGTTGGTTTTCTGATATTTATCTGTCATCTATTTGAAATGGTCCACAGAATGTAAATTTGATCAGTTTGGGTTTGTTTGGTTTTGACAAAAATTGGGTCCGGTTTCGTTGCCGAAAGAACAGTCTGGGTTTCATGATTTCAGAAATAGATTTGACCGCATACCTGAACGGTGGAACCAGTCAAAAGACTCAAAACCAAACCAAACAAAATAATACTCAAATATATAAACTATTTCATTAAAAAAAATTTTGGACAGGTGCCGGCCTACCTACTTTCATTTAAAAAAAATTAATTAATTAATCAACTAAGATAAAGTTATTGTTTGTCTCTTATTGCAGCAGCATTTTTAACTTTTTAAAATTTAGAAATGTGGATTACAGTACAATATTTTGGGCCCCCCCCCCCCCCCCCCCCCCCCCCCCCAAAAAAAAACTCAAAACTCTCCATTTCAATTTTTATTCAACTTTATTCAATTTTTATTGAACACCTACCACATTTATAAAATTATCAATTTTTTTTCTTAATTTTCTATAACTTTCACCAACAATTAAACTTTTACCAAGTATAAAAAAATTTTAAAAGTTGTCAAAAGTTACTTAAAAGTTATTATCATCGTTAAGAAGAGGATTTGGATCGAGCAGATTCATATTTGTTAATGAATTTACTAAAATTCAATTGGTAAGAAGATAAAGTTGAATGGTTTTAACATGATATTATGACTGAGTATAGTAGGTGTTGCGCTTTTTTTTTCGCTCGCTCAGTTTTTCTATTTACAATATTTTCAACGTAGCTAATGCAATTTAAGTCCTTCCAAAATGAGTGCATGCAGCGACCAAGATCAACTAATTGTGTCAACTGTCTTTCTAAAGCTTCCCCCCCCCCCCCTTCACTCAAAGCTTCTAAGAAATAATCTCCAAATTGAACTAGTCCATATAGTTACATCTAAGAATGTTAGTTACGGTTATTTTTAACAAGTGAATAGCTGATTATTTATTTTTAAATTATTTAATAATAAAATATAAGATATTTACAATCTATATAATTAGAAAAATCAAGAATTTAAATTTAGAATATTTTTAACCGTTAAATTTATTCAATAGTTATGATTATTTTTTTCTTTCCACTCGGATTGTCTTTTGGGCTGTTTCATATGGAAATATACTCTTTCATTCTTTCTATATTTTTTGAATACTTTTTTATAAAAGTTTTTAAATTAATATTCTTAAAAATATGTTAATATTTGAAATAAATAATAAAATTTTACATATTTATTAAATACTGTATGAATAGTGTAATTTTTTTATTAGTAATTTTTATTATTGCAATTTATTTTTATAATTTTTCAAAAGTTTTATTTTACAAATTTATGTATTAACTCTTTACAGGTCAAATAATATTTCTATACTTTTAAGAACAAACAATTCCTCATAATTTTTCAATTGTGAGAGACCAAAAACCTCATAGACCACGTTGCTCCGCCCATAATTGCAACCACTTAAACTATTTAAGAATCAATTTGGAAAATAGCTTAATCAGTGGCGTTCCTAAACAAGGACAATTAGATATTTTCAAAGAAAGAAGAGAAAGAACCCAATATATATATATATATATATATATTCTTTTGCTTGTTATTGGAACAATGAGGTTTAATTGTTTTAATATTTAAAATTAAAAAAATTGATAATAATTATTTAAAGAGAACTATTCAATTATAATTTTTTAATTTAAATAAAAAATTCATCTTAAATTTAATTAATTTAATCTAATGAATTATGATATAATAGTTTTACTATTTTAATAAATAGTGGCGCTACTATTTTCATAATAACTATTCAAAAAAATTTTATGTATTATTATTAAATTAACTCTTTTATTTGTGTTTCAATACAATTCAATTTCAAGTCTATCTAATTATATCCAAATGAAACTTAAAGAGCTTTGAAGGTTAATTTGACTGTGCCTTAACGTAGAAAATTATCAAACTAAGAATTGATTGATACCACCGTACCAATCATAGTCTAATTACAGCTTGAAAAGAAAAATTGAAAATTGTGTTTTCTGCTTGGTCATGGCTGGTTCGAGCAAGAGTGCATGGCCAGAGCTGGTGGGCATAAACGGAGAGGCGGCAGCGGCGATCATTGAGAAAGACAACCCGAAAGTCGAGGCCACTGTCGCAGAAGAAGGGATGTTTGTGACAGCTGACATCCGCAGTGACAGGGTTCGAGTTCGGGTTGACGAGAATGGGATTGTCAAGGATGTACCCAAAATTGGATAGATTTATAAATTGATTAAAAGCATTCCCAACGTCTTCGTTGCGTTGGATTTTGTTTACTTGTGTTTTTGTGTGTGCGTGCTACAAGTTGTGGTTTTTGCATTTCAAGTTTGGTTTATATTTTTAGTGCCTCTTTAGAATTTTAAATTTTAGTTAAAAAAAATAAAAAGTTAATTAATTTTGGATTGTTGAGCATATTTCTTAAAAAATGTAAAAAATTTAAGAAAAGTTGAAAATTTTGATAAAAATAAATAAACATTAGAGCAAATTAGTAAAAAATAGAAAATTCTGATAAAAATTAAAATATAACTAAAAATTCTTAAAAATTTCGCTTCCAAACGCACCTTTAAGTAACCCAGGATACAAAGAAATTTAAGGTAAAAATGATATTAAATTTGATGTTAGAAAAATAAATGACGACGAAGTCATAATGACAACAACCTATATCTCTAAAGATACGAAGCTGTGGTGGCAAACGCGATATGAGGATGTGCTCAAAGCATGCGGCAAATTGATTCAAATTCATGAAACAAATATATATAGATGGGTCCAAGTGGGGCTCGTGTAGCTTTTTAAGTGTTGTCCAATACTACATTATGGTGATATAGAGAATCTCCTTGCATGCACTAAAAGGAGCTACTTGAAGATTTTATTTTTTGGGGTCGGAAAAAAGTTCACAGTCGCTACCCATGAGTGTGTACTGGGTGATACCTGTCCCGTGCCCTAGCCGAAAAAAAATCACAATGAGGTAAATTAGTTTAGGCAAGTCCTGGCTGACCGGCTCAGCCGAAAAGGCTGTTAGATGACCTTCCACAATTAAAGGAAAAGATTTTATCTTGTAATGCACTAACGTGGCTTTGGAACATACAAAAAGTTAGACTTGATAAATAACATACCGTGTAATTAAGCACTTAGTTCATGTAAACCTTCTTAAAGAATCAAGTGTTGGAATGTTAAAGCATAAGAAGGTACGATCCGACTCCTCTAAATTCGTTAAAAAGTAATTTAATAGAATTGAGATAAGATTAAAATTAAAATTAAATATTTGTACGGATTTAAAATTAATTTATAGGTACTCAGTATATATTACTTAATATCTACTTATATTAATAGGACAACCAATATTGTTAGATACCTGAATAGATGATTTATTAAATTATATTTATAAATTTTTAAGTTTTCCCCTAACATTTAAAATATAAAAAAACTTTAGCATTTCGTAAGTCCAAACCCTAATAACCAGCCTGGCCATCTTCATCCATCTCAAGCAAATCGGTGGAAGGAGAAGCTTCACCTGCAGCTATGGACAACGTAAGTCAACTTTTTGAGGATATGATATGCCCTTTGATACTTGGATTACTTGATATTAAACCACTCAAATTTTCACAAACTATACAAACACAATTGCGTTGATTCGTTTTACCGCACCATACAAAACTGTCATTGTTTGTATTAATCAAGGAAAAGTCGCTATTTCTTATTTTCAATCAAATACATACCAATCATAACCCAACAATTTTGACCCAATTTTCTAATTAAAATTCTGATAAAAACACATTACTTTAATTTTGGTGTCTTTCGTTAACTTATTTTTTTTGTCGCTTTTCTCACGATCGAAGAATATGCCTTGATTGGAAGATAGATTACCTCCTTTGAAACGGTAAGTCTACCAAGGCCTGTCTCATTCCCTGTACTCGATGAATGCTTCAAACTTTCCTGCCGGCCAAATTCAATTTTGTATGAACTGGCCAAACTCCTCTTCCTATAAATAACAGTGGCCTTCGTTTGGAGTTGGTAAAAAAAAATATAAAATTCTACAAAACTCTACAAACACAAATTACAGTTTTATATATTTTTATAGAACTCCAAACACATCCAATGTCTCCTTATCACTGCACAAACTCAAATCAGAAGAAGAAAAAATACGTAGAATTAAGAACGGATACATAATGTCTACTTGCCAAGGTACGTCACCTGGGATTTCGATCAGCCTAGACTATCGATTGATACATATATACCTTAGCATGGATACGTTTGAAGTGACGAAAAATAATGAAAAACAACAGAAAATATAATTTGATAATTTTTTGGCGTTTGTCACATAACTACCAAATCACATTTTTCAAAGATGAATAGTAAAAATTTTTTACTTTTGCACCAATTTTTTGAAGAAAAAAAACCGTCGAAACGGTGTTTTTGATCCATCAAAATAATTTTTATTAGAATTTATTAAAAATCATTAAAAAATTTTTAGAATTTGTATAAAAGTTATTGAGATTTGTGAAATATTACTGGGGTTTGTAAAAAATTTATTGCGATTTGTAAAAAGTTATTGGAATGTATAGATATATATAAATTTATAAAAATCTCATGAAGCACGTGGAAGATAAAATGTGTTAAAGAATTTTAAAAATTTTCAAAATTTTTCAACAATTTTTTTCGCACCAAACACCTTTATATGTGTTTTGTTTAGGCCTCTCTTACAAGTAACATGGGTTTAATTATTGGGTCAAATATATTTAAAATCCATTTAGTGCATTTAAAAAAATAAAATAAAATAAAATAAAAATCAACTTTTATCAATTTTCTTTAATTTTTTTCAACAAACACATGCATTTCTAACTTTTAATAACTTTTTCTAGCTTTCTTCAATTTTCTTTAACTTTTATAAATTTTTACTAAACACCTAACTAACCGTTAAAGTGACATGTGTTAGTTGTTGGTGAGAAGTTAGGGTTTTTTTTTTTTTGGTTGCGCCAAACAGCCCTTAGCAGTCCTATACTTTATATCTAATTTGACGCTTGTACTTTAAATTGTCTCATTTCTTTCCTTATACTTTTGAAATGTCTCACTTTGTTCTTTTCACAATTATTGAATAAAAAAAATTAATGAAAAATATTATGGTTTTATAGGACGTGATGTTTCTTGTTAATAAATTTGATAGAAGAGATGAAAGCGAAATGATTTAAAAATAAATAAACATCCCTTACATTTGAAAAATTACTCTACCCTTCCTTTTTTTTTTTTTTAAATTTCATTAATAAATTACCTCTTATAACACATGAATGCTAAGAAGTGTAAAAAGTCTCGTTAAAATTAGAGATATCAATAACTAATCCTTTGTGATGATTTCAAATCCATAATAATTAATTGTTTTGAATTACTTAAATTCATGGTATAAAATGCTACCCAAATTAACAAAGTTGTATTAGGGTAATCATCCTTAAATAAAATTAGCCCCAAATCATTTGATTCAAATTCATAAATAAAACGCAATTTAAGCGTAATTTATCCTTAATTAATTGTGTATTTGTTTATGTTAGGGAAGAGCTCATGGTCGGAGCTGGTGGGCACAAATGGAGGTGTGGCTGCATCAGTTGTTGAGAGTGAGAATGAGAAAGTCACTGCCACCATCGTAGAAGAAGGGATGGCAGTGACCTCGGATTTTCGCTGCGATAGGATTTGGGTCCGAGTTGATGGGAATGGCCTTGTCCCTGGGGTCCCTAAAATTGGATAACTACAGTGGATGATATATATTGTATCTTTCAAAAGTGGAATATATTGTCTTTTATTATCTTAATCCCATGAGGTTGTATAGAGTGTGAGAATTATCTATTACCACTTATAAATACCTCCCGTATATTATCTACTACCACTCCACGTATTTTAAATATATATATATATATATATATATTATAATATGCGATCATATAAAGTTATGTTTTGATTGTTTTCTAAATATTATGCGCTATTAGCTTGCATTCATGTAATGTATTGCACACCAAAGCAGAAGTTTTGTGGCTATAATTCAAGGAAGATTTTGGTTTGAAATTTGTTAGTACCAATAATATATAATATATTAGCTCAACCATGTATAACTCAGTTTAATATTTAATGCACAATCTAACTTTATTAGCCCAATTGACGGCTAATATTTCACATTATAGTTGTTGGACTATAAATACATTGCAATCCCTCTAACTAATACAAATTAATATAGTTGTTATTATTGAGACGCTCCATTTAGTTGCTAGTTTGCTACCCCTAATTAAAGGGTTGTTTAGAAGGACAAAATTAAAAAAATACATATATTGAGTTAATTATTTTTTAATGTTTGAAAAATTAAAAATTAATTTGTTATCAGAATTCATTGAAATGGGACTGAATAATCTGTTTTAACAATTTTTATCATAAAAGTTGTTCAAAAATTGACAACAAATTAACAAAAATTAGTAAATGTTGACAAATATTTGTAAAATTTAGAATTTAAAAAAAAAATGCATTGAGGATCAAATGACAAAAAATTTATAATTTTTTTATAATTTTTGATAAACTTTGTCCATTCTGTTTCCCTAGACATAAACCTGTCTCACGTGGCTGCGATCATCTTGATTTTGCTCCCATGTTTCCCTTCTGACTTTCCTCGTCAATCGGTACGATCACGGATTCACAATGCATGATGGAAAAAGGGTTCGCTAAATTCCATACGTACACGTGTCCTTGTCAAAAACTCAAAGTGTACCCCCCTTTTCTATTTCGCCTTGGTCTATTTCGTCTTGGTTTATTCCCACCTGAACTTGGATGAATTGCATGCCGTAGCACTGGCCATGTCTGGCTGTCTCCCTTAAAAAAAAAAAAAAAAAAAAAAAAACTCAATTTTCTTTCAACTTTTACCAAATGTTAAGAAAAAAAAATTACATGTTAACATTCTCTAAGTATGCACATTAATTAAATTTAAATTTTAATAAAAGTGATTGAGTATAGACTCAATAAAAAAATGATTGATGTAAATTGGGTGCTATACATCCATCAAATATATTATATAGTTTAACGGCTAATAGTGTGGGTCTAAAGAGTTTATTGTAAGTCTTTTATAGGAGAGCCTAATGTGACAATAAAAATATATAGTTAGCTTCCCTTTCTACCTTAGACAGACAATATTTTTACCCATAAAAATCTATCATACAAATTTAGGACATAGAGCGAAAGATTCATAACTACCAAGATTAATTTTAATCTTGAATACTTTTTCGTTTGCATTCAAGGATCATGGGAAAAAATTGGTACACTTTCTCTAAATTAAATATATTTCTTGATATTCCTAATTTCATATACAATTTTATTATAAATCTTACATTACCAACATTCTTTAACACTCTTTAAATTTTTTTTAATATTTTTGAAGTTCTACCAAAGGCAAAAAAGTTACCAAGTCGTTAGAGGTTAGACTTTTTTTATTTACCAAACAGGCCTTAAACCTTCAATGTATTTTTGTCATATGTGCTAAGGTGTCAATATAGATATACACCAGTTAAATTAATTTTTTTTATGTTAAAATTGATTTAGTAAAGAGTTTTCTTTGACCAACCAACCTTTAAACCTGTCAATATATACAACATTAAATAATAATAATAATAATAATAATACAATTTAATTGTCAATTAATGTAAGGATTGAGGTGAAATTATCATATAAACCATCCAGATTGCACAATAGTCATGTGTATGCACATCGCATTCCTCTTGACGTAACCTGACATTTTTTCAAAACTGACACCCAAAAACAAACACTAATTGGCATTCAAGGAAAGCGTGTGTGTGTGCGTGTGTGTGTGTGTGTGTTTTATTTCAGAAATTAGACCAAAGTTATATATTCAAATTTCCAACCAAGGCTAAGTCAACACAGTCTGTTCATATATGCTAAGTCAAGAAAAACCATCATCACAAACCAAAAGCCAAGAGCTGGGCTACATATATAAATAGATACACATCAATTATATGTCATACCTACATACCATCCCTCTAGCTTACAACCCAAAAAAAAAAAGAAAAAAGAAAGGTCATGGTTTCCAATGGGAGTCTTCTGGCAAGTTTGTTCATTGTTACTATTTTGCTCACTTCAACATCTTCAGAATTTGTTGCAGCCATTAGACCTCTGAATGTCGAAAAGTGGGTAGAGTGGCAACTTGACGAACTCCTGCAGTCCCTCCCTAGAGGGCCTGTGCCGCCATCTGGAAGTAATCCCTGCACTTACATTCCCGGTAAAGGCACCGGAAATTGCTCGTGAATGCTTGGTTCCGATTTCGTTACGCAACAGCCATATATATATATATATATATATATTAAATTTTAACTATTTTATATCCTCGACCGTTTTGGTTATTCAAAAACCAAGGTTTTTTTTTTTTTTAATTCCCGATCGATCAATGCAGTGTCTTCAACAGCAATTGAGGTAAACCAGTGGCGAGTTGAAAGGCTCTTGCTCTAGTAAAGAAATGGGGTCCAAGCTCCATATAGACTTAAATGAATTGTGGAACCTTTTTTTTTTTTTTTTTTTTTTTTTCCCTCATTTCATTTTTTAAAATACTCAATACAGTATTACAAGTTTGGTTGTACACTCTTATCAACCTAGGACAGAACCAGAAATTTAATAAAATAGGAGCTAATTTTTATAAATTTTAATATTTCTTCTATAATCTCAAAAATATAATATCAAAATTAAAAAATATATTTGAATTTTCAACAAATAATATAAATCAATAATTAGATATTTAATTATTCATAGATAAAACAATCATAAGAATTCATCGTTCAATCATGCACATTTCAAAACGTCATTGAAATGATCCACAGATCAAAGAATATGAAAGGAGATATTGAATGCATGAAATATAATTTTATCAAGACTAAAAATAAGATTTATCAAAACGTTATGACCAAGAGAATCGTAATATTGTTTACTTTTTACATCTTTAATCATAATGTGTAAACAATGAGATATTAAGGGTATATACACTCAACTGCACAATTGCGCCCACGCGCACAAGCACACACAAGAAAAAAAAAAATGGGTGCCTATTTATCTATACACCCAACAATACAATTGAACAAAAAAATAAATAAATAAAAATAAAAAGAACAAAAAAGAAAAAAGAAAAAAAAAAAAGAAATGAACAAATAATTGGTACGCCTGTTAATTAAAGGGACTTAAAACCAAATGAGTTGATTGAGAAATGTCAAACAAAAAAGTATATCAAGCATTCAAACTTTTTGTCAATTTTGAGTTTCAACTTCAATGAAAGAGGAATTTATAGAGTTAAAGTTTTAGTTTCAATGTTGAGAGAGAGAGAGAGAGAGTAACTCTAACTGAAGAAAAAAAAAATTCTAACTTTTGCTTTGTACCAATGTGCAATCTCAAAGACTTATATTAAAATTATTTAATTGACTAAGATAGAATATTAATGGCCTAACTCAAGAATTTAAATCTTATATTTTACTAATGGCCCAACTCAAAAATTATGGCCCAAAGAAAAAAATGGGGTGCCATTTAAAAATATATATATATATATATATATTTATAAAAATATTTATACTATATATAATTTTTTTCAATGCCAAGGGGAGCCAAGGTCTCCCTTGGTCAAGCCTTGGTTTCGTCTCTGTAGTCAACTGTGTAATTTATAATCCATTTATTGGACTTGAGAAATATATTATAAAGTGGAATAAGAATATATATAAATCGAGAATGGAAGAATTATAATTAAAATAGATTTTATGAATTTATTATTTTT
Source organism: Vitellaria paradoxa (assembly GCA_019916065.1). NCBI lineage: Eukaryota > Viridiplantae > Streptophyta > Magnoliopsida > Ericales > Sapotaceae > Vitellaria > Vitellaria paradoxa. The sequence continues at coordinate 11,676,637 of CM034236.1, forward strand.
AATAATAAATTACGAATAATTGTTGTTACTTCTTTTGACATTTATTTCTATTTATTTTATTTTAGTTTTTTTGTGTACCATTACTCTTTTACAAATTATGGTTGTTTTTGCTAAGTAGCTTTAAAATCCAGCTAGCTAGCCAGGCGTTTTGTCCAAGTACTCAATATACATTTAGGCCGGGAATTTAGCCCTTGATATATGATTAATTGATTTCCATTCATGAAAGGGAACTTATATTTACATGGACACCTGCATGCATGGTTTTGGCACGCACCATGTACATATTGGACTTAAAAAGGTGACAAGACGTCCAAACAATGGACTCAAATCAAGAGCTTTGTCACTCTAGCGGTTTTCTTTTTGATAAGTTTATATTTGTAATTGATAAATTAATAAAATAAAATAAAATAATTAATTCAAACTTATATTTCTAAATATTTGACTTAACATTTCAAACATATAAGTTTAAAAAGTATTCAGTATAGAATGTATTCAGCATAAGTAATTATCGACTATTGAAGGGTGTTAAGAAAAAAAAAAAAAACAGAAAATTAATATTTCACCTAATATTTATATAAATGTTTAAGATTTTTTTTTAAATTAACTTGTAGCTACCTAAGTTTAATTTTGACTTTTTTTTTTTTTTTTGGGTCTTGTATTAATGCCCTCAACTGCCTACTAGAAATTTTGCAACTATGAGAGTGTGGGTACGCACTACATTTAACACATATTTATGAATAAATTAAAAAAAAAAAGGATCTAGAACAAAGGATTAACACAAGATAGGAAATTATAAATTCAAATTTAAAATATCATCACAACCCCCTGACAATGAAGCCAGTTAGCATCTTTCAACTTTGAAATTATACACAATTGAATTTAATTCTTTCAGATATATTAACAATTTAAACGTACAAAACGTAAATGGATTATTAAGAGAAACATTGAGGTCACGTTAGTAAAAAATACTAATGTACTCAATTATGGGAAATGCTAAATACAGGGACCGTTTGGCACCCAAAAAAATAAAATAAAATAAAATAAAAAGAATTGTGCACTTATGAGTGGCACGTGATACTTTACAGGTTAATTTGACTGTTTAATAAAAATTTGAAAAAATTGAAAAAGTTAAAGAAAAATAGAGAAACTTGGTGAAAAATTAGAAAAATAGAGAAAGTTGGTGAAAATGGTTTTGTATTTGGTTGAGAAAGTTGGAAAAAATTGTTAAAAATTAAATTTTTCTTGTTTTGTTTTTTGAAAAGTTAGTGAGCCAAATGGTCCCATTATTTTATTTTTAAATTTCTCACACTTCATTCCTATTTCACAATTAGTATTATTTTTTAGAGTGCGAAAAGTTGAAAATAAGGTACATTTATCCCTAGCCTAATTAATTATATAATATTTAGGATTTTATAATTAGCACTCTTATTTATTTTATTTTTATGTTTATTTTTTTTTTAACACAAGTCCTTGAATACCCGTTGGGTCATGGGAATCAAGCAGTCAATTCAATACCCACCCGTTTTTCTCGGATTAACTTTGCGGTCAAAGTCCCATCTATTTTAGGGCTAAAGACTTCAAACGTTTTTCTCTTATTGCCTCTCCATAGAGATTCATACATGCACGCCGCCTACGACTGGGTAAATTTTGGATGCTCACGTCACCCCTACAAAACAGTCTTCTGTTATAAGCATGGTGACTAAAACTAGAAAGTTTGAATTGGACAATTTTACTTATAAAAAACTAAACATGAATTTTAATTATGAAATTGTCCTTCACTAAAATGAAAAAAAAACATTTAGTGATATATCATTTTATTGTTACAAAATTGTCACAATAGGTGCAACGATTAAAATATGCACTGATAATAAATATTCTCACATCATGAATTCTTAATTTTTTTTTTTTTTTTTTTTAGTAACTACACTAATTCTTCATTAAATTAATATTAAAGTTAGTGATAAAATTATTAGTGATGAAGTAAGTATGATTTATCATTAAAAAGGTATCATTTAGTGACGAAATGAGATACTTTTTGTCTCAATAAAATCTTAACACCGGACACAATGTGACAATCATACAACTACAGCATTACGTCCTTAAAAATATGTTTTGTGATAAAAAATTTAATATTACTAAATTTTTCATCAGTACATTTTTCATTTCTTGAATTTATATAAGAATTTTTTTTCCTTAAACAAAACCAATGTCGATTCAAATTATCATTTTTGAAAAGTTACTAATTGTGATTTAAATTTCATATAAAGTTTATCAAAAAGTAAACAGGTTTGGGCTTGAATTTCGAAATGCGCTTGCAAGTCAAGCATTCGTTATTAATTTGACCTCCGACGTTCAAAAGTATGCATTAGGGAAGAGAAGAATATGCTTTTTTTTTTTTTTTTCTCTTGGTGTTGTGATTATGGTTCTAACCTATTTTCATTAATCGTTTTTCATGTTACGTCTTCTACGTTCTCTAACATATTCGGCCATGCGTCCCATGCCTTGGCGGTGACACAAGAAGCATTACATGTCCCAACAACAGAAGAATTTATAGCTTCATCCTTAACCATCTTTTGAAAATTCAACCTAAGTTAATTGAACAATGCAATATAAGCTGTTTCTATCAAATTAGCACATCAAAAATTACATAAATACCATACAATAAATTCGAGCCTTCGAGCTCACCTATAAAGTAGCTGCAGGACTCAAGACCACTCTTCGTGTTGGAAAATGAGAAATGGTGATGCAATGAGCTTAAGGTTGAAGTATTTAGTCGTAAGAAGGAGGTAAATTTTTCATTTATGACATAGTTCGACGAGACCAATGACATATTCAAAATCGTTTTAAATTTAGTATGGAAATATTTTTTTTTTTTTTTGAAAGGTAAATTTAGTATGGAAATAGGAAATAGTTTTTTAAGCAATATCCATCTCGTTCGCCCAAACCCATGTCGAATTTTAGGCAAATTTAATCATTTAGATTATTAAAGCATTAATTTTTTTTCATTCTTACAAATTTTTGGATATGCAATAACTTTTGATAGAAAACTCAGATACCTTTATCACTTGTTTTCAAAATGTCAAATTTTCTTCTAATTTTTAATTATATGCTTAACTAAATTTTTTCATTTTTGATAATTTTTTTTATTTATTGTCAATTAAAGTCAGATTTGGCTTAGAATTTTTTTCTGGTCTTCTAATCTTTAAATAAAAATTTTTGTACTATTAAAAGACAGTTTAGAGATTAATAATACACAGAGATTTCATTATCTTCTTACTATTCTGAGTGGTTTGTGAACCCTAAAAAGAGTTGTCAAATTGATGGGCAATTTATGTCTCGAAATTCAAAAAATTTAAAGTAGGTATCCATTCTGCACTTTCCATCACCGCACACTATATCAAATAGTGACTCTTCCACTGTTAGATGAAATGTCGCCATTTATATGACTCGATACAATGAGTTGGTGAAATTCTGTGCGCTCATATTTTAGAACATTCTTAGATATTAAGCAACACAAAAAATAAAGTAGAATAAAAAAAGGCTATTAGTCTTTAACAAGCAAATCGAGATCAAATACAAATCAAAGTAGAATTAACCAAATTTATTAATTTTCAATTGACTAGAATGTACAAAGTTCATTATTATCCAAAAATGGAATTGATATCAAATACAAATTAAAGTAAATAGAGTCCATTAATCTCCAAGAGTATAGCCAATCGAGTGGCTATGTTTACAAATAACCAAACAAGAAAATTAACAAACTAAGTTAGAATGACTCCTATAAAGTAAAAGATAAAAAACTTAAGTATTGGAGTGTTGATAGATGTCATTCTTTCTATTATATACTTTATGTATTTATAAGTATAACTTCTAATAATTGTTCAATCATTTCTTCTTTGATGGTGTAATACTTTTTTAATGATGAACCACTTCTCCACTATTTAAATAACTATCACTTAATACTCAATCTATTCATCTAACACAAGTCATTTATGCTTAGAAACGTATCAAATTGGATAAATAATTCAAATTAGGTAAAGAATTAAATTAAATAATTTTTGGTCAATTGGCAATTATATAAACAGAATTGTTACACTATATGAAAATAATCATTATTTTTTCTACATAACTCCAACACAAAGTTTATGGCGTTGAAAACTAGACTCATAGAACTTTTCAATCGTATGTATATTGAGCTATCTATTAATTTGTAGAAAATTAGATTTAACTTTAAATAGCCACTTCCAGCTAGTTTGTTGTTCAATATATAACACCATCGTCCTTTATGAAAACGGTTCAAACTTTTTCTACACAATTCCAAATGACCCACTGTTTGTTGTGTTAAAAACTAGACTCGAAAAACTTTCTAACTATATGTGTATATCAAGTTATTTATTAATTTATACAAAAAATTATAACAGTACAAATTTACTCCAAAAATATAAACTACAGTAATAGAATTCAATGCATAACTTTGGAACTTGATTGAAGTATATTTTTAGGTGTAAACACAAACTTTATAAAGTTTTAGTCCTAAAATAATTGAAATCAAATGAATCCTCTTCATCCATGCATTTTGTCATCGGTTATGTTTTTGGTGAGGTTATATGAGGTTAAGTTTTTCTTCACAATTTCAATCAATGTAATTTTAGATCTATTTTTTGTTCTCCTTACTTCTACTTGGATTCACCTGCTCTTTCTTATTTGTACATCTTTAATTAGATCTATATTAGACATAATCAAATCATAATAAATGACATTCTCTCATCTTTTTTTTTTTTTTCTATTGATACCACCTGAACTGTCTTTCAATTATATTTGTTTATTATCTTATCTTTTATTATATTACTATACATTCATTTTAGCATTTTTATTTCTGCTATATTGATCTTATGACAATGTTGCCTCTTAATTAAGGAAACCAAAATGTAGGGCCATGGTAACTCCTAGGCTAATGAGGCGGATGTCTATGCCCCCACAAAAATAGAAGACCTAACAACTTTAAAAATTTTTATCGATAGTAAAAATATTAAGTAATATTTTAAATCAATCAAATTTTAATAAATTTATGAAACTTCATATTTTTTCTCCAATTTTTACAACTATTGAACTTCTTACTTTTAACTCTACCTGTGCATATCATAATTATCTCATATTTAATGAATTAATTATTATTTTTTAATTTTATTTAAAATTCTATACAACAAGAAGAAAAGAAAAGGTTTTTGAACTTTCGATTTTAACTATCTATACATGTCATAATTATCTCATGCTTAATGCATTAATTATTATTTTTTAATTTTATTTAAAATTCTATTAGACGCTAAGAAAAAAAACTTTTGAACGTCTTATTTTAACTTTATCTGTATTTGTCAAAATTATCTCATATTTAATACATTAATTATTATTTTTTAATTTTATTTAAAATTGTATAAACATAAAAAAAAATTTTTGAACTCCTACTTTAACTTTATTTAATCATGTTATAATTATTTCATATTTAATGCATTAATTATTTTTTTTTAATTTTATTTAAATTCTAACTTACCAAACCAAATAGCCTAGGCTCTTTAAGAGTTTCGCCTAAGATCCCAAATTTATAAACACCGTCTTGCCAAGAAGTTTCAAATGTTTGAAAACTAATCACTTTAACCTTGATTCAAAAGAAAAGCATACTTCGCCCAGCAAATTAGAAGGTGATTTGGCCATTGACTTAAGAGTTCTCGACGGGGTGATTACGTCTAAACAATATAAATTTTGGAGTAAAAGTCAGTGCGTGTTTAACTCAGGTATTTTATCACGGCACTCAATTCTAACTGCAAACATCAAACTCAACGAAAGTCGCAATTTTGTGAGTTAGAATTAAAAGGCGGTTTGGTGAGCAATATATATATATATATATATATGTCAATTTTTAATAATTTTTTAAATTTTTCCTACCAGACACATTTTATTTTTTTACTAATTTTCTTTCATTTTTTAATTTTATTTATTTTTTTTAATTTTTACAAATTTTTATCAAATATTCAACTGGCCACTGAAGTGACTCATGTCAATTATAAGGGCAAAATTATTTTTTTTTGTTTTTTTTTTTTTTGTTTTTTTTGCACCAAACGCGCCCATATTGTATGACTATTAACAAATGACAACAGGGCAGATTTTTAAAAGGTGAACATACAATTTTTTAGTGAATGGGCCAAAAGTTAAAATAAATAAATAAATAAATAAATAAAAAGGGTAAAATTGTACAATTAATAGAATAAAAATGATATTTCCAAGTAAATAAAAATTATATGAACATAAAAACATGATATAAAAATACACTATTAGTATTTGTACATTATTTTTTTTATTAATATAGATATTATTTGTGCACTATTAATTATGACATAAAAATAATGTTTAAGATATTTTATTATGTCATGGGAATGAATTCGGATTAGAATGAGTAAAACATTAGCATATTCCATTGAATTTTTATTTAATGTCCCATACCAGTTTATGAATTTTATTATTCAAATCCCACGCCTTTACAGTTAAGGTTGGGTGAAGTGTATGACTATATAGTTGAAATCACTTTAATTTTAGCTATTAAATGTAATTATGAAATAATTGTCATTTTATAGTTTAACAATAATTAATATGAACGAGCGTACCAGGTTTGACCAGCCGCCAAATGCTGCCCTATCCATTATTTTGAAACCACTATCCTTCTTTTCTTAATTATCCCAACAAGCCCATCTCAGCAGTTTTGATACGCAATTTAGCTTAGTTAATTGGTTTATTTAGTAGCCATCTCATGAGTCAGAATCCACTGAGGAGATGTGTTTGGATTCAAAGTCTTAAACCATTAATTAATGCATTGTTGCCAAATGCCAACTAGCTCTTTGCTTACAGAAACAGTAGTCACTATTCATGATTTTTCTGTTACTTTCTTTCATTTTCTCAGGAAAGGAGTAAATGAGAAAGCATGTCATAACCATAACTTATCTGATTTCTATTTGGAGTAGTTTATTAGGCCACTGGTGAAAATTAAAAGGATCTTCACACCAAACACAAAAAGGCAACACAGAATCCTGGAAAAATTAATGATTATATTCAACAAGTAAACCAGCAAACCAAATTATTTGTCACTCTAATCCAGACATTCTATTGAAATACACAAGTAAATATCACAAAATAATTCAGGAATCAAGTGCATAAAAGTTCATCAAGCTCTTTGCCTGTGCCAAGAACTTAACAAACGTGTATTTACAAAAATTATCAACAATTGACTTGGTGTATTAATTGTATTTTCCATCCAAAATGGTGGTGGTGGTGGAATAATTGGAACAAATAATTAAGCTAAAGTTGGGTACTTCTTGTGTCCACCCTTTGCATAGACTTCTATGAACTACTCTCCCAGAATTCAATCTCAGAAAATCAGAATCCTGATCGGTTTCAAGTTTCTGGTATCAAAGTTGAGTTTCTTCAATTTGGGACAAACTCAGAATTGATTTATAATCGGTGAGAGTAAAATTATATTTTTAAGATAAATAAAAGTAAAAATAAAAATATAATTGGGGCAAAACATGAGAAAAAATATAATTTATAAAAAAAATAACAAAATAAATAGAATTTTAATATAATTTTTCAAATCAGTTTGGATAATTATCCTGCTAAAACTTGTTGGGTCCACCCATGTCTTCTATCATGGTTTAAAAAAAAAAAAAAAGAAGAGAAAAATGGTTGAGGTAGCGATGATATAAACACAAGGGATAACATGGTGCGACAATAATACAACAACGGGGTCAGGTACCCGACCGAGTTATGTAACGGCTGTTTTCTAAAACCAATGTCTTCAATGATTATCACCTTCAATTTTGATCGGTGAAGCCACACCAAATGGGACCATGAGACGCGGATAAGCGCGGGGCAAAGCATCACCAGCAAAGTTCATTTCTTGAACCTGCAGATCAGTGCTGGGTATGTAGGTGGATCCAGATGGTCCAGAAGGAGGGACAGGACCACTTCGAAGGGACCCCAAAATGGAATGATCTCCCTGCAAAACCCTACCAGCTTTGCATGGTTGTTGGACTAGCAGAAGAAGAACAATCACTGCTGCGAAAACACTGTGAACCCTCATCCTTTTTGGGAAGAAGGAATTGTACATGGAAAATATCATGTGAAGGAGGATTTATATGGAAAAACATTGGGAGTTTTGTTGTTTATTTATTTATCTTTTAACTAGCTGTTGGAAGATTTTGACCGCTGGCTATATATATATATATATATATTAGGCTTAATTTCTTGTCTTACAAACAAAAAAATCTAAATATTAAATAATTATTTCCATAGAATTAAAAAAGTTAGTTCACAAGTAAGTACTAAAATATTGTAGTAACTTTGTCAACCTCTCATTTTAAAAAATAACTAATGAAGTTATTTTTTATCATTCAAATATCATTAATAGGTCATTCTAACTCAACTTTCTTAAATAAAATAAAAAAAATGATTGTAATGCATTTTCCATATTGAATTGGTCTTGAGGAATAGAGAGAATATTCAAGTTCAAAATTCCAAGGTTTGATATTGAGATGGGGTACTTCTTCAAGGATAAAAAGTTTGAATACTTGATCCACACACACGCACGTATATAAATATATATATATATATATATGCTACCTTTTGGTTGTGAAATTGTGGGATTTTTTTAAATTTGTTGAGGAGTTTCTTAATATTGCAGCTAATTGCATGAACTCTATGGGTTGAAGTTTGATTTTGAAGTGTTTTGTGTTTGTTAAGTTATTAAGGAGATGCATAAATAAGGTATTCAAACAAAAAGAAAATAAAATACAGATAATTGGCATTGGGAGGGAGGTGAAGTCACTATACAAGTCATCAAGGCATTGGCTTCCTCTCTAATGGAACTCTCACACCCTCTCGTTGTCCATCCACACACACACACACATATGAAATACTAAATTTTCAAGATGTACTGCTTTGAATTCACAACCCCGGTCCCCCCGTAATTAAGCTTATACATTAATTCTTATTGATGAGTAAAATTTTGTTTTCTTTTTAATTCATTTCGAATTCTTGTTTAGTGAATAAAGGAGAAATTAAAGGATGTGATAACCCTAATCAAGCATGACTATAAGAGCAATTATTTACTTTATCTTAAATTTAAAACTAACTTAACCTCATTTTATATTAAAAAAAATTATTTTCCTATCAAAAAAAAAATATATATATATATATCAGAATTATGCGACATATTAAGTTCTTACACCTACTTTACCTTTTTCATTAAATGAAATTATATAAATATTCTCTTTTTTCTCCTCATATAATATAATTATAATGTCAGAAATCCTCTTCTCCTTTCTAAAACTTTGAAAGAGTCTGAGGACATTTAGTTATCTACTCCACTTATCATTTTAATTATATAACTTAAATTAATAATTATATTTTAATCCATACACGTTATCTGTGGACCATAAAAATTAGTTTGCAAAATTTTAAATTGATTTGGCCATTAAAAAATTAGTTTGTAAAATTTTAAATTGATTATCCAAAACAAATTCACATTCCAAATAAGAATTTCATAAAAAAATAAAAAAAATTACTTTGACTTCAAAAATATAAATTTTTATTAATTTAAAAATTACTTGATGGGTTAATATAATTTTTCTTGATAATTAGATTTTTGTTATTCACACATATTGTGTGTGCAATAGTTTCTATTTTATTATAATATTACTTGTATCATAATTTAATTTAAATTTTAATTGGTATTAAAAGCATGTTATTCACTATAATGTATATATAAGTAATAAAAATCCGCATTTGAGTTAGTGGCCGGATAATTAAGAATTTAGATCAAAATTCCTATTAAATGTTGAAAATTTCAATTGAAGTGAGTTATACAGAGAAATAATTATAATTAATTAAGTCTCATAATTTTATTAAATTTACATAGTTTAATATTGAGTGGGTTTTAAAGGGAATTTAGTTTTTAATGGTACTAAATTTAGTACTTCCATGCAATGGATTTGTTTAATTAATTATGTCAAAGAGAATCTTAGTAATTTATTATTTTGAATTTCATCTCATAAAATTTGGCTTAGTAATGTTTTAAAAATATATATGGATAAAATTTTATTTATGTTTTCTTAAGCTTCTAATTTTTCTCTTTCCATCTTATATTCATAATCTATAAAGCAACATTTTAAAATAAGTGCCAACATCCGATACGTATCAAGCACATATTCCCCTCAAACACTTCAAGATATATGTTAATATGATTTATCTTTTTATTTTAAATATATAATTAAAATAAACTTAGATTTGAATAATTAAAACCCCTAAAATTATTTTATATCTTATATTTTATACATTGAATTATGTATTAAATTAGTTTTGTTATGTATATTATATTTATATATATATGGCTAATAAAAGTTTACAAATTTATGTTTATTAGCCATATATATCCCCGTCGTGTATGTATTTTCATATTTTTATTTTGAATTTCATCTCACAAAATTTGGCTTCGTAATGTTTTCAAAATAGAAATAGATAAAATTTTATTTATGTTTACCCAAGTTTCCCAATTTTTCTCTATACATCTTATATTCATAATCTATGAAGCTCAAAGATTTCAAAATTAGTGTCGTATCAATATTCAACACGTATCAAACACACATACTTCTTAAACACTCCAAGATAGACTCATCATACAATGTATCATATTATTTTATTTTTTTATTTCAAATATATGATTAAAACAAATTTAGATTTGAATAATTGAAACCCTCAAAATTATCTTATATTTCATTCATTGAATTATGTATTATTAACCGCATTCTTGTCATGTTTGTATTTTAATTATTTTAAATTATTGTATCTGTATTCAAACCCATAAGTTATCAGTATCATTTCATGCCAAACTGATCAAAACAACCCACCACAATGACATTTTAATATGGGGGTTCTGGCTCACATCTAAGAGTTGTGGAGTTCAGCCAATGAAGCCTTTCTACGCTTTCACAAGGCGACACCTCAGTAGAGCCCAAAAATGCAGCATTACCTCCCACCCATAAAGAGTGTTGCTCTTCCCTTTCATCAGTTTCAGCAGATGGTTAATTCAACGGCCTTCACCAACAGCCACTATAGAATCCAAATCAGCAGTAAACATGGAATTTTGTGAGCAATTATTTGATATTTGCTCCGGGTCCTGCCACACATTTATATTGCAGTTGCAGTGGGACCCACTATAACTGTGTCCATATGACATGATCTCAATGGACCTATATCACAACCTTTAAGGGCACCAAATAATTTTAATTTTTCAATTTTTATGCGCAGAAAAAGTCCCAAAAGTCAAGAACAATGCAATTTAGGTAAGGCTCTTTCTGAAACAGCTAAAGCTGGAATCAAACTATAGCAGAATAACTCTTTACAAAATATTTTCTTACCAACGGGTTAAAACCTCACAATATAAATCTAAAGAACAACATTTTCCTCAGAACACGTTATTACATCAGATTATAGCGCCCCCCCCCCCCCCCCAAAAAAAAAAAAAAAGAAAACCAATACATTAAATGATTTTCCTCACCACGGTTCCATTCAATCAATGCCCATTTGAGGGCCTAAATACAGTGTAACCATTAACACTGCAAGCCAGATTTGAATAGTCTGGAATCTGATGATACAGGTAGCCATCACCATCTGTGTTCCTTCGCATTGTCGGATAAGAGGACATATCGGAGCCACTCATCTGCCACTGATTCAGAATCAACCCCTCAATCTGCCCATTTGAGTAAGGCGGTGGATTTGATTGGGGAATCACATCCTGTAGTAAGTCAAAGTGGCTGCCACCGAATGAGCCATAGCTGCCACGTTGGAACCCATCTTCATGGTAACTTCGCATTCGCTCGAACCTGCAAGAGCTGGTGGTAGAGGGAGCCATGTCATTTGACAGACCAACGTCCCCAGGGAAAGTCAACTGTCGATTCAGATGGTGTGGCCCATTGCGGAAACTTTGAAAGCCTGTGCTTGCCCAAGCCGCCTTTGCAATTCCCTGTTCATCATCAAGCAGGTCATTAATTATGTCGAGGTGAGGGAACTCATCTGTCAATACACTCTGGGTCTGACTTCCTGAAGTACCAGCTGGAAACTCAGTAGTAGGTAACTGGTCGTGGGATCTGCCATGTACAGGTTTGTAGAAATCAAGGTTATGGATGTCATCATGCAGGGAAGAAGGATCATAGTGTATGCTTCTGCTGCTGCTGCTGCTGCTGCTGCTGCTGCCACCATCCCTCTGGGGGTCTTCCAACCATTGGGATCCATTTTGCAATACATCATGATTTACCTTTCCAAATGAAAGGCCTGGTTTTGAGTTTGATTCCACCGTTTCCGAGCTTTGTGACATAAAAATTGGTGGGGATGTTATGCCAGGCAGTTGGGTGTACGACTGTGGTGGGTTTACTGCAGAACTTGGAGAGTGAGGTTGAGTGAAACCAGCAGAACTTACAGTAACTGGAGTAGCCATCATAGCATTTCGGTATGACTGAGGAACATTACTATGTGTGGCAGGTGAGGGATCCGGACCCAGCCTCCCAGCTGCACTCATAGAACGTGCTAGCGGCAGTGTTGTTGGAACGATGGTAATAACAGGGACAGTCGGCCTAGGTCCGGGAACAATCGGAGCACTAAAGGGCCTTGACATGACCAAGTGCTTTTCAGATGTTTTCACAGTTGCAACATTGGGTGCATCAGATTTAGATGTGGTTGTAGTACCAGCTGAATTCCCCTGCAGAGCTGGTCTCTCTAGTTGCGGCCTGTCTGAATATGGTTTCCTAATTGAAACAGAAGAGGCAGCACCAGCAGTCTTTGATTCCAATTTCACTTGAACAGAAGATGGCTGATTTTTGGGAGGTGTGCTAGGAGAGTCGGGTGCTCCTTTTGCCTTCTCCTTGACGCACGGTCTTTCCATATCAGCCTCATCTCTGGTGCTCAGAACTCTTCTCAGAGAAACTACTACTTTTTCCTATTTCACAGAACACACAACATAGCTCGTCAATTAACATAAAAGTACAAACTGAATCAGAAGGAAGGGGAATAGCAAATTAAGACAAGTCCATCATTAGAATAAAGTGAAATGGACAACTGCAATAATTAGAATAAAAGAAACACATCAGATATCCCTAACTCATTTCAGCTTTTGCAATTAGATGTCAAACGTGCAGGCATCTTTAATTTACAGATCTTTGAACAGGACATTTGTTACTTGAAAAAAATAAGATAGGAATACCACCTTCTTCACCACATGCTGCTCAAGCTGCTTTATCTGATCACGCAAGGGGGGAACGGGGGGAACAGCAGCCTCAGATTCAGATTCAGCTTTGCAACTTTCAGGTGCATCATTCAGCTGTGCTGTGTACATTGTAGATTCTGATGGCTGATGGTGAACATCATTGGTCCATTGTAGATTCTGATCACTGGTTGTCCTGCCTTGGTAATTCCTTCCTCTACAAAATTGTATGAAATTGTATACAATATAAAATAATCTTGCAAATGTGCCTTAAAACAAAGGTAAATATAAAGTTACCTGCTAAGTGATTTTTGGTTTTTTTGGTTTGGAAGTGAATTCCCTTCGTAAGGCCCATTCATCACAACTGATGGGACCGAGTCCGTGGAACATGTTGATGAACTATCATCCACTGCAGGCAGGCTATTTCTTTCCCTAGTTCCATTCTGTACAACAGAGAGAGCACTTGCTCCACTGCCACTGGCCTCTGTAAGAGGATGAACTTCTGATGTATTGGTATCCCAATTAACAGGACAAACATCTCTGTCTTCTGAGTCAGGCTGAAGTATTCCAGAAACACAATCTACTGAATCAGATGCATCAGATGCATCTTCCAATGCATCAGGCTTTTGAACCACAGGTTCTGCCTCAGTCTCAGCAGAGCTTTCTTGTTGGAATTTGTCTTCCACAGCAAGACAAGGCCTGCCACCTTTTTCTTTTTCCTTCAACTTGCGATTATTTCGTTTTTGTTTGCCCTGAGGTGTAGAATAACTAGATAATCAAACTTAATTCAAAGGGAAGGCATATCGAGTTTTCATGATAAAAGAGCCCCGGGGCTGTGCAAGGGAGATCAAAGGAAAGAGGGAATTACCTTTGAGGATAGAAGTGTAAAGTGCAACAAGAAAGATTAATTAATGTCAATTGCAAAGACAAGCCCAATATACAGCAAACAAACAAGAGAGGGCATAACCATGGAAATGAACCCCATAAAAGTGGAGGATAATTCTAAGTAGCAATAATTGATTGTTGTTGTAATGTCCTGCAAACTTGAAATTTATCAAGAATGTCAATGGTTATTGAACAAGGTGAAATGACCCCCCCCCCCCAAAAAAAAAAAAACTCCAATAGGATTTACAATATAATATGTTTCCAACCTACTTACCCCACCCCCCCCCCCAAAAAAAAAAAAAATGTTTCCAACCCTTCTGTCATAATTTTAATATTTTTAGTTTTTAATAAACTAAATAACCATATAAGAGACTGTAACCCATCTCTAGCCTAGTCTTCTGTCATAATTTTAATATTTTTAGTTTTTAATAAACTAAATAACCATATAAGAGACTGTAACCCATCTCTAGCCTAGTTAAGACCAAGGGAGCTTAAGCCTCATTACCATATCAAGGTTGATAGAATAACATGGCATGTCCTATTATTTTATTGTTTTTTTCTTCAAATGTATAAGCCAAACTTAGATTTGATTAGTCGAAACTCCTAAAATTATAAAATCTTATATATTATATTTTGTTATGTTTTTATATTGAATTGAATTATCTTATATTTGTTATGTTTTGTATATTAAATTAGTTTTGTTCTGAATGTTAATACAAAAATGCAAAATTTATATTTTTTAGTTGTACTCCTGCCTTGTATGTACCAACATTTTTTTAAAATTGTTGTATCTATGTTTGCATCTGTGTCCATGCTTATTGGGAAACATAAGATTTTGCCAAGGTAAAAAGGGAAGCATGAAACCAGATGTGACTCTGTTGAGAAACCATACAATTGCAAAGTGGAGGGAAGAAAAGGGGTACAGATAATAGCACAGAGTCAATGTCAATATGTTTTATGTGCTCGTGATACACTGAATTGTATGCAATCTAAATAACACATTCATTGTCACTATACATCAGAGTAGAAGCAAACAAAGAAATGTCAAGATCAACAGGTAGCCTACATAACCATACAATTTCAGATGTGGCGGTGACCATAGCATGACTCTCAGCCTTAACAGAGGAACAAGCAAATAATAGACTATCTACTTTTCCAAGAAATAAGAGAATCACCAAGAAAACACAGAAATTCAGCATTGGATTTATGGTTGACACACTACAAACCCAGTCAGCACCGTAGTAAACCTGGAGATCTAAAGAGGAAAAGGAAAAGAATAACAAAGTATGATGCATGGTACCCCTTCCGGCCAACCCCCCCCCCCCCCCCCGGGGGGGGGAGCTGAAGGAGGCGCATGGGAAAGTGGCTGATTCAATGAAGGATCTCACTCTTGGTAATAGGAAAGACCAAGTAATTAAGAAAGCCAAGAAACCCAAAAGACTCTCCAAAGAAGCCAGAAAAGTTAAATGGATCCAGGTAGATAGAAAATCACAGGAAACAAAGAGGGACTTTCACAATTCAATGAACCAGGTTGGCAGCTAATTAATGAACAAATTTGAAATTCTTGGAAATTTGAAAGATCGGGAATTTAGGCATTCCCTTAATGATAGGAAGACTCAAATTAATGATGTTCTCACAGCAATTAATGCACCCTGTGAACAATCATCAAGGCAGATGCAAATCCCCTCTCAGTTGGCTGAGGTTAGTCCTGACAGAGAAAGTCTCTTTGGAAAGAAATATTGTTCAAGGAGGCTAGATATAAAACATAAACTGATTGAAAGCTCATCTTTACCCTTAGTTCCTACCTGCCCAACTTCTAATTCTGATTGGTTTGGAGAAGACTCACGGGGAAGGAATTCAGCCAGATGTTTCAGATTCCGAGGAAATGTCTATGCCTCTAGAATGTACTCCCTTTCCTTCCTGTAGTCCTAAAGATTGGAATACTGAAGTACTTTTGCTGGGAGATTGTGGACAAGACCAACAGAAAATTTTAACTTGGGTCATAAAAAGAATGAAGTCTTTCAAGAAAATTTTGGGGATCTCCAGTGAAGATATGGAAGATAAACTTATGGATTTGCTTCAATCTATTGAAGAGAAAAGAAAAAATTAGCAAAGTGGAGAAAAGAAAAAGCACCGAGGAAACAGCAGAAGTGTCCGAGAACTTAAGAATCTGCAATGGTCAATATCTTATGGAAAAGGGACTCAACAGGATTCTCAATTGGCTGTTATTGGCAAAGGAAGGAGTAGGAAACCATTATCACTGTGTTTGTAATGAAGCCAAAAATTTTGAGTTGGAATATCAGAGGCTGCTTGCAGATGTGGCACCCAGATGTGGTCTGTTTGCAGGAAACAAAGCTAAGTTTTATAGATGACACTATAGTGAGATCACTGTGGGGTGGTAATTGGGTGCAATGGGCAGCTATAGATTCTATTGGAGCATCAGGTAGTATTCTAGTGATGTGGGATAATAGGAAGCTGTCATTGCTAGATTCAGAGGCAGGATCTTATTCCCTATCTTGTTTGTTCCAGCAGATAGAGGAGGAAATCACTTGGTCCTTCACAGGGGTTTATGGACCAATTGATAACAATTCAAAAGCTGTTTTTTTGGAGGAAGTAGGAACTGCTATGTTTCGATGGGGTGTTCCTTGGTGTATGGGGGGAGATTTCAACCTAGTTAAGAGCACTGAAGATAAATAGAATTGTAAAAGGAGAACTAAGCATATGAGGATGTTTTCTGAATTCATTAATGACTTGAGATGCATTGACTTGCCTTTGGGAGGTTGCAAATATAATTGGAGCAATAGCACTAGTAAATCTAGGATTGACAGATTTCTGGTGTCTAATGAATGGGAAGAATTATTTTCGAAAGTTATCCAAAAAACTTTAACTAGAATCATCTCAGATCATTTCCCTATTTTACTTGATGGTGGAGGGTTACATGGTGGGCCAAAACATTTTAGGTTTGAAAACATGTGGATGCAAGTTGAAGGATTTAAGGACATGATAGCCACTTGGTGGCAAAGCTACAATTTTACTGGGTCTGCCAGCTACAGGTTGACTCAAAAGCTGACTTGTCTTAAAGCAGATATAAAAAAATGGAATGCCGAGGTCTTTGGAAGTATCACTCATCAGAAGGCTCAACTTGAAAAAGACATTCATATACTGGACTTATTGGATGATGAGGGAAAGCTTACTAACTTGGACAGAAGCAGCAGAGAAAGCAAGACCTGGAAGCTGAAGAAAATACTTAAAATGGAGAAAATTAGCTGGAGACAAAAGTCTAGAGTCAAATGGATTAAAGAAGGTAACAGAAACACAAAATATTTCCACAAAATGGCTTCAGCAAATAAGAGAAGGAACTGGATTGAAAGAGTAAGGATTAATGGCACAATTACTGAAGACCCGAGGGAGATAAAGCAAGGCATTCTGCACTTTTATCAACAGCTTTTCAAAGAAGAGGTTGGCCGGCGACCAAAGGTTGACGAACTTGATTTCTCAAAGCTCAGTTCCACAGATTCTGAGACCCTGGAAAAGCTTTTTACTGAGCAGGAAATTTTCCAAGCTCTTAATGATCTCAATGGTGAAAAAGCCCCTGGACTCGATGGATGGACTGTAGCTTTTTTCCAAGCATGTTGAAGTGTATTTAAGAATGATCTGATGCAGTTATTCATTGAGTTTCATCAAAGCTGCAGGTTTGTTAAAAGTATGAATTCAACATTCATTGCTCTTGTCCCTAAGAAACCTGGTACTGTGGATATTAAAGATTTTAGGCCAATAGGTTTGGTAGGGGCTATTTACAAACTCCTTTGCAAGGTTCTTGCTAACAGATTAAAAAAAAATTTGGATTCTTTGATCTCACCTTCACAGAATGCTTTTGTGGGAGAAAGACAGATTTGGGATGCTGTTTTAGTAGCTGATGAGGTCTTAGACTCTAAGACAAAGAGTAAGGAACCAGGTATAGTTTGTAAGTTGGACATTGAGAAGGCCTTTGACCATGTCGATTGGAAATTTTTGATCTACATGCTAGGTAGAATGGGCTTCGGCAGCAGATGGTGTCAATGAATAGAATGGTGCATTTCAACTGCTAGATTCTCAATCTTGATCAATGGTACCCTGGAAGGCTTTTTTGCTTCTTCCAAAGGATTAAAGCAAGGAGATCCCCTTTCTCCTTTTCTTTTCATCTTAGTCATAGAAGTTCTAAGCAAGATGTTGCAGCAAGTTGAAGCAGCTGGTTTTATCGAAGGCTTTACTATCGACACTAGTAGAAATCCTCTCAGCATATCTTATTTGCTATTTGCTGATGATGCAATTATATTCTGTGGTGCAGACTTCATGCAGCTGGGGCACTTACGCTGCACATTGCTGGGATTTGAGGTGGTAACTGGCTTAAAAGTTAACCTTCAAAAGACTGAGATCATGACAGTCGGTGCAATGGACAATTTGGGTGCTTTAGCAAATTTATTGGGTTGCAAGATTGGTTCTTTTCCTACTACTTACCTTGGTTTGCTGTTGGGAGCTAATTACAAATCAAAACAAGTTTGGGACCCAATTTTGGAGAAATGTAGGAGAAGGTTGGCAGGGTGGAAGCTTAAATACTTATCGACTGGGGCTAGGGTGACATTAATTAAGAGTGTTTTAGCAAACCTACCAACATATTTCCTCTCTCTATTCACAGCCCCAGCCTTGGTAATCAAGGAGTTGGAGAGAATGCAAAGAGATTTCCTTTGGGGAAGAACTGAGGAGGTGCATAAGCACTGTCTTGCGAGCTGGGAGACTGTTTGTAAATTTGTAGAGGCTGGAGATGTGGGGTTTAGATCATTGAAACTGAACAATGAAGCCTTATTAGAAAAATAGCTATGGAGATATGCTCAAGAGGATAACAGACTTTGGAAGAGGTTGATTGCTATTAAATATGGGGAAGAGTTTGGAGGGTGGTCCTCTTCTCTAGTGTCGACTCCTTATGGTTATGGTTTATGGCGAGGAATTAGAAGAATCTGGCAGACCTTTAGCCGCTATATCTCTTGGCAGGTTGGGAAAGGAGACAGAATATTCTTTTGGAAGCAAAACTGGTTAGGTGTGGGCTCTCTCTCAGATGTTTTTCCTGGAATCTATGCAATTGCAGCTAACAAAGAAGCTAGAGTATCTGATTACTGCAATGGTGATGGCACTCAAGGCAGCTGGTCTGTGCTGCTTCGGAGGAATGTGAATGACTGGGAGGTAGATAGCTTACTGTTATTAATGGAATTACTATGTTCTGTTAAGCTGACAAAGTCTTCAGATGTCATGATTTGGCAGCCTACAACGAGCAAGGTCTTTTCTGTGAAGTCTTTCTACATCTTTTTGCAAGGCTGCAATGCAGAAAATTTTCCATGGCTGAAGATATGGAAAGCTGCAATACCCACTAGAGTAATTTTTTTCACTTGGTGTGCAGTCAAAGGCAAGATTTTGACAATGGATAATGTACAGAAACATTGTTATCGATTGGCTAATCGCTGCCCGCTGTATCTAAAGTAAGAGGAATCTATAGCTCATCTACTAATACACTGCTCTTGGTCGGCTGAGTTATGGGGTTTGTTGCTAAATTGTTTTGGAGTCGAATTGTGTTTCCCGAAAGATCTTAGGAGTTTTCTTTAGCTTTGGTGGGGTCAATCTTTGGCCAAGAGGAAGAAACACACTTGGAATTTGGCTCCATTCTGTCTTTTTTGGATAATTTAGAAAGAGCGCAACAGGAGGATTTTTGAAGAGGATAAAAAGACTACTTTGAGGATTAAGAGTTTATTCCTAAGCTGTTTGTATGGTTGGGATAGAGAGGGAAAGGATCTTGACTTATGCTCCTTTTTTAATTTTCTAGATGATTGGTGCTAATCACTGGCTTGGGTAGTATTGTATAGTTTATTGTACTGTTAGCATCACCTGATGCTCATTTATACTTTTTGAAATAATAAATGCTTACTTATCTTTTTCAAAAAATGATGCATGGTACCCCTCAAATAGCAAAGAATATCAAGAACTGCGAGTGAATAATAGTACAAGAAGCAACAAATTGACTACCAAGAGCTATATAGGAAGATGGGCAAGTCACAGTAAGATGTACCAAATTACCAACAATAGTACGACATAGACAAAAGAGACCCATTGAAGGAAGAAATAAAAAAAAAAAATCTCTAAGGGAGGCCAGCAGTCCAATAATCAGACAAGTGAGCAAGTGTACAAATATCATAAACATACTTGAACTCAGAAAGTAGAAGCCCTTGGGATAAGATGCCACTTCAATACCCAAAAGAAATAACAAATTGGACCCAAATCCTTCATTTCAAAGTGCTCTTGTGACTAGGATTTTGTCAATAGTATGCCCGCAGTGCCATCCCCAGTAATGATCATATTATCAACATAGAGAAGAGAATAATGCACCCACAAGGAGTGAAAGAATATAAATATTGCAGGGTTATGAGCGCTGGAATGAAAACCCAAACAATAGATGACTAAAAAGAACTAAGCAAACCAAGATCTGTGTGCCTACTAAAGACCATACAAGACCTTGCAAAATCTGCACACTTGCCCTAAAGAACAGGGCAAGCCAAGTAAAAGTTGTATGAAAACTTCTTCCGCCAAATCCCCATTAAGAAAATGATTCTTAACATCCATCTGAAATAGGTTCCAGTGATTAACGTAGCCACAACTATCACAATATGAATTCTGATCATTTTAGCTGCAAGAGCAAGGGTCTGCCTATAGTCAATACCATACTCTAGAATGAAGCATTTGTCCACCAAGTAAACTTTATACCTTTCCACAAAACCAATAAACTTTTAATCTTATAAGCCCACTTACACGATATACCTAATTGCACAATTACCCAATTGTATGGAAATTGAGACTCATGCCAGTCTTGTTTAGTGCAGAAACCTCCTGATGCAATGCTTGTTGCCAAAGGGGGGGTCAAAATAGCCTCCTTATAAGAGTAGGGCTTAGAGAATGAGTTGATAAAATCTGGGAAAGAATAGAAGTCAATAGAATAACAAGAACGTGAAAAAACAAACCAATCAGGACACTTGCAAACATGCTTAGGGTAGTGTCGTACAAGATCCACACTTGCGATATCTGATGAGATAGGAGGAGGAGGAGCAGGAGGAGGTGTGAAGGGAAGAGTAGCGAACATAGGTATGTACAATAAGGGGTCTAGCAACATATAAGGGACATCAGAAGTAAGCAAAACATGAGTATGTGGGAGAGAACATCATCCAAAAAGGGATCAATGTAAATAAGATTATACCTATTGCATGTCGAGTTACTAGTTTGTATTTAAAAAAATATGTATGTTCTATAAAACTACAAGAGGAGACTCACATAATTTATAAGTAACTGGATCAAAACAATAATACCACTTTTCATTCACCAAATCTAAGAAAGTAGGTAGAGTGGATACTTACTTACCAAAAAAAAAAAGTAGGTAGAGTGGGGTTAGTTAGGGTTTGAGTAGAAGTGGGTAGAGTAAGGTTGGCTGGATTTCTCTGTTCAGTAGAAGATGGAATCTCGCCATTGGGAGCTGAATTATCATGGGCTGAATGAATAGGAGTTGTCTTGCTGGGAGTGAAAGTGAGGGCGGTTGGGGTTATCTGGGACATCATTGACTGAGGAACATCGCCGTGATGTCTCTTATAATGAGGAGTTATGGTAGAGTCAAGGTTGTAATTTCCAGCTGGTGTGGCAGATGGGAGGGCTGGAGTCGGAGAAGGCAAAGAGGAGTTTTGCTGGAGGGTTCTAAGGGCCTCCATAATGGCCTCCTAAGTTCATTGTATAGCAACTTGACACTGCTGGAAAGCCAGTACTTGCTTGGTAAGTATCCTTATTTAGTCCGCAATGGTGGACACTTTTGCTGGAACTTCTTTCCTTCCTTGGGATTTACCATTGCTATCATGGTCATCAGCCATAAGAAATAGATTAGCACTCTTCCCCAGCAGAGGATGTTGTGGGGGGTGTTGGTAGACCTGAAAGGGTCTAACCTTCTAAGAATTATGCTAACTACTAACTATGGCGGAGTTACTAGAGTCTGGCGGAGGGGAAAACCAATGCAATCTGGAACAAGAGAGAGAGTGTGTGTGTGCTGAGGGTATTAATGGTAGTAAGTGATGAATGATTAGATGCCGGACCCTCCAGAGAAGGAGAGTTTATATAGGCATGGAGGAAAACTTTTTGAGTGAGAGTCAAGGCCTTGAATCTGTTAGGAGGATATTTGGCCTTGACTAAACGCGCCACAATAGGATAAGGATTCCTTGCCAAAAATCTCTCTCTAGATTCGTTAGGCAAATTGTCTACGGTCTCTTGATTCCAGACACCAATCCGCTGAACCTCTGTTGATCTCGCATGGAGATAAGTCTGTAGGAGAATTCCTTGGACATTGTTCCTAATTCGAGGGAAGGACATTTCACAGGACGACTGCCATGGGCATGGTGCCACGCAATCTCCCGCCGCCGACTAAAGGTGCCGTGGAGCAAATGGTTCTACATTGCGGGAATGATCATAGTGAGCCTGGGACTTGTGGCCACGACCCAGGTACCTATTAAAGATAAGGCCCTATATATATTACGGCAACACAACATCAAGTACTCAATTCAACTAAGCCTTAGTTCTAAAAGTTGGGATCAGCTAAATAAGTTGTTGTCCTCCATCTCATAAGTAAAAGGCTTCCCTCACTTAAACTACACTATAGCACCTTCGTACAAGTCCACACTTCTTCACTTAGCATTGACCCCTGAGAAACCTCACCCAAAATAAATAAATAAATAAGTAATCAAAATAAAAAATAAAAGTTCAAAGAGTTTTTATCGATCCATGTAAAATCAGCAAACGACATTTAAACCAACTTTCTCGATTAATCACCCATAACACCTTAATTCCAAGTTCATCCACTCTCTCTAGGCCAATATCTGTTTTCAGCCGACAGTATGGAACATGAAAATCCTCCGCCAGGTATCAACAAGTACAAAAACAGACAAGACTAACAGTGAGGCACATCGCAACACATTATCACCCAATTGCTTAAGACCCAAGCACAAAACATACCATTAATTGAGTCAATTCCCATGATTATGTCACTGATGAGTAGTTAACAAACCTGCTTTTTCTTTGACTTCTTTTCCTTTTCAGCTGCACCACGTTTTGCTTTCTGCCCGGTTTCAGCCAGCCAAGCTGCCTCTTCTTCGCGGATGAGCTCCTCTTGCCTTTTCAATGCAACAGCCTCCTGGTATGCAACTTCAATTTTACTGCTGAAACATTAAAAAATTAATACTAATAACAAATTAAGAGCAATCATAAGAATAATAAACAATATGGTCAATTGGCCAATTCAAAGATTGCAACACTAAAGCAATCATTTAGGTCAATAAATCAGTTAACAGAATCTGTTAGTATTATTGCATCAGGCCATACGACATAAATAAACTTTAATATGAAACTAAAAAATAGTAACTTCATGGTAAAATGAAAAGAAAAATAAGTTCATTCACATAACACAGCTTTTCTCCTGTGATCAGACGAGATACATTTTTTTTTTTTTTTTTTTTTTGGAAAAGGGGGACATATGATGCTTCATTACACACAAAATGAGGAAAAATATTCTACAGGAGCCACAAAAATATTTGTTCATCTTAAAAACAAAAAATAAAACAAAATACTTTATCTAAAATTAAAATACCAATTTATCTAATTAAACAAAGTTGGCATTTACTTTGGTGTATTGAAAGAGCATGTGAACATGCAAGTTAAGTGTCCAGCATACCAATTAGCGTGCTTATTTTGAGAAATTGGGAATGGCATCAAAGAGCCCAGTCCAACTTACACATGTGAAGATAGCTACTACAGCAAGACAGCCCAGCAATCAGAGTGGCACACACTTTGAAAAGTTTCCAATTGTCTATCAAACAAGAGAATATCATTTCACTTCCCACCCACCCACACACACACAAAAAATAAAATAAAATAAAAATTGAAGCTAAGAAGCACGAATACAGACAGGATAAATCAACAAATAATATTGTTTTTTATAAATGCATTTATATTGTTATGTACATCACAAGAGTAAGAAATTTGTTTTCTTTTATATTGGCATATAATTGTGAACAAAATGTCCAAAGATCTATCTTAGAAAGCTATATATGTGAATGAATTGGAAATTTTGAATATTAGAATTTCTAAAATTAAAAATGAAATATTAACAAGTATAAATCCATATTGCTTTTATTTATTATTTGTTTTCATTTTTTCCCTCAAAACTATCAATGTATTAATTTTATACGTGCAAGTAATGAACACCTCTTTCAAGTCTTTTTGGAACATTTGTGATTGGGTGTGAGATTTATCCTTTCCAATAGAAAATAAGATTAAAGATGTATAATTTCACCTTCTTCTAGAGAAACATCTACTCCTTATGTTTATTATAGCTCGAAAGATTATACATAAAAGTTGAAATGGAAGATATCAATTAATAAGAAAAGGTTATCAAAAGGAATAAGAGAAAAGGCCAATAAAATGGGACCCACAAAAAGGCCGTATTTTAGCCATTGGATGGAACGAATGGTTGAGATTTAAAAAGAAAAGAAAAATCAAAACTAGGAGAGCCGGGTTCGTGACGAACACCTGTTTTCAAGTGTTTGAAGAGTATCCAGTTATATTAAAAAAAAAAAGGTATTGTACAAGTGTCTACCATGTGTCAAAGGACTGTCCCATGAGTATCCATGTCCACCACAGACACACCACCTTCTAAGTGTCCATGCTTCTTACATTCAAAAAGTTTCTATTTCCTAAACAACTAAAACGAAACAGTAGTGAAACAATTCTAATATTTCTATGGAAATAATAAAAGAAACCAAAATACAACGTAATATTAATTTATTATTAAGCTTTCACACATTTCGATAAATTTCAATTCATAAATCTAATCATTTAACATATTTTTATATTTTAGTGCCGCTTTCAAAACATTCTTGAAGAGTCTCCAAAATGTTTCTGTTTCCCATTATAGATAAACCACCTACAAAAAGAAATTTTGATACTTGTTGTGTAGCTTAAGTGAAGAAAAGAAACAGCTAAAACAATTCTATTTTGTTATTTTTTGCACACAAGACCTCTCAAACAAGGCCATCAAATGGCTAATCCCCAATGTCAACCAACAGCATGCTAATTCACACGTTACACATGGTTGTAATATAAAAGTGAATTCCTAAAAAGTTGTAATATAAAAGTGAATTCCTAAAAAAGTGATCAATTCTAGTTCAACAGCAAAGAACCCACAAGATGTGGTGACAAATTCTCTCGTAAGCTAGTGAGCTGCTTACATGCACCTATCTTCTTCACAGAATTCTTAAATTTTAGGGTTTCAATCGCAGAGGTCAGGCATCTTTTGGTACAACTAAACTACGATCAGCATCACAAGCAAGGACGATGGCGAAGGAGTGAGAATCTATGAGAGGGGTGAGGCATTCAATCTTCCATTGTTCTGTTCACAGAAGAGTTGAAATGGACAGCCTTGATCTGCAGCAAGGTGACAGCGTTGAGTGGGGGTCAACAACAGATAGGGAAATTGATTGGAGGAAAGAGGATTTTGTTGTGCCCCAAGCCAAGGAGAGGGGGATTTGGATGCTGGAACTTAACTAGTTCTTGCCAAAAAAGAGGACAGGTTTGTACACTACAGGATAGGCAAGGAGGTGGTTGGGCCAGATTCGCTATTTCCAAATGGATTTCAACCCATGGGGTATGAGGGAATCGAACTTAGGTAAGGAAGAAATTATATGTAGAGGCGGTGGCAATGCGGAGATGGCCAAAAGAAAGAGTGAACATAGAGTTGACGGTAAGGAAACAAGGGGAGGTTGTTTGTGGAAGAAAATGGGGGGTAGGAAGTGTGAATTTAGTCATGTTATTTTATTTATTTTACTTCCTAAGGGTAATTTAGACTTTTTATGTCATAGGGTTCATTAGGGCTCAGGTTTTACTTATATTAAACCTTGTATTTTGTAATTCAATTGAGAACTTAGAGAAATAATATACAACAGTCATTCTTTGTACGTTCGTCACATGGTATCAAAGCCACCGGCGTAGTTTGCTCTGGCGAGTTCTCGCCGAAGATTGCATCCTTACTGTCGGTTGTTGTTATCGTTGCACCCTTCTCCTCTTTGCCATTACGAAGCATCGTTATAGTCGAGAACTCTTGAAGCATCGGCGTTCACATAACCGATCATCATTGCGCAGCCCTTCTCATTCACAGTCTTCGTCGACGTCCCCATCGCCTCTTACTGTCGACATCAACCATCTTCTTCACCAGTCGAAGCCGTCGCGACTCTACCTTCACGCGATCCTCTTCTGCCGTCGCACGCAACCTCGTCTGCTGTCATTAATTTTTGCTTCAGTCATTACTTCTGTTGTTGCAATTCGTCCACTGCAATACGTTTGTTTGAGATAATTGTCAATCGCAATACAATTAGGGACTAAGTACGTCTGTTTGAAATCATACGGCTGGGTTGACTATTCAGGTCTATGCATTTCTTCTCTGTTTGGCTAGAT
Organism: Vitellaria paradoxa; assembly: GCA_019916065.1. Lineage (NCBI taxonomy): Eukaryota > Viridiplantae > Streptophyta > Magnoliopsida > Ericales > Sapotaceae > Vitellaria > Vitellaria paradoxa. The sequence goes on from CM034236.1 coordinate 11,703,374, forward strand.
TTTGTCTTTCCTCTGTTTCTTAATAAGCTATTGATCTTTTGCTTCACTATGTCAAAGGATAAATTGCAAGCAATCAGTATTTGTTTAAGTGGTGATAACTACTCATATTGGTCGAGTGTTATAAGAAAACTTCTTAGTTGACAAGGGTATGTGAGGATAGGTGGATGGTTCAACACCGCGACCTTCTAATCCTAAAGTTGAGAGCTATGAGGTCGCTCTAGGAAAATGGGTTCAAGAAAATGCTCAAATTCTTACTTGGTTTCACAACTCTGTACAACCAAACATTGGTATGAATTTTTCTAAGCACAAGATGGCTAAACGTGTGTGAGAATATTTGCAGAAGATGTATCTTGAATCTAATTTTGCCTAGCAATATGAACTTGAAATGTCTATTCAGAATGCCACTCAGAAAGACAAATCCATTCAGGACTTTTATAATGAGTGACAATATATTGGGATCAGCTTGAACTTATGGAGCCTTCTGAGTTGAAGTCTCTTGATAGTTATGTTCAGTGCCTTGAGAAACAACATCTTGTACAATTCTTTATGGCATTGAGAGATCAGTTTGAGCCTCTTTGTGGGGCTATTCTTCATCGGTCTCCTCCTGTCTCGATAGATGGCGTGGTGAGAGAACTTATTACCAAGGAAACCAAGTTCAAAGTATCACCGTCTTAGACAGTTTTTGCTACTCCATCTGCTCCACCTAGTCTGTATTCAGCGCCTCTTCTACCCACTTCGGCATCACATTTGATTCAGGTCATGAGGAAATCAAAACCCCAAGTTGCCACAGATGAGTGTAGTTTTTGTCATCAGAAGAGAAATTGAAAGAATGCATGCCCTAAGCTTCTTAAGTCCAAAGGTCGCAATTCTCCACATTTGGCTAATTCTTTTCCCTCTCGGCCACCACAGCAGGCGTCTCATCCTACTACAGCAATTACCATTCCTACCCCCAGTCTATGAAGCACGGGTACTTCAAATTAGGTACCACACTCGTATCGGATACTCTAGGGATACGAATACAGCTAGGATACGGTCAAATACATAACGTGGCGTATCCTAAATTTTTATTTTAAATTTTGCATAGGTACGACTGGGATACGGGAAGAATACTTTTAGAATACGGTGGGGGTCAAAATGTAATATTTTAAACCTTTTTTGGGGGGTAAAATTGATATGATAAAATTTTAGTAGGGGTCAAACTGTAATTAACTAAAATATATTGATATGATTGAAGTTGAATCTAACTTAAATTTAGGAAGTGAAAATTTTATTTTTATTTTGGGATGTATGAAATTGCATTTGGTACTTTTTGTTGTATTTGTATTTTGTGTATGAATGATGTTGGTAGTATTGAGTATAAATGATGTTAATTTATGGATTGAATGGTATTTTTCAAGCTATATAATTATTATTTACATAATGTTTAGTAGTATATAGATGCTATCTTCAAAAATATTTTAAATAAAATATATATTTTATTTTATTTTTTTGCCGTATCTTTGCCGTATCCGTATCCTCAGTTTTTTAAAATTGTCGTATCCTGTATCCGTATCCGTACCCGTACCTGTACCCGCACCCGCTCTCACATCTGTATCCATGCTTCACAGCCCCCAGTGATAGTGATAGTTCATCTTCTCAGTTGTTTGAGTAGTTTCAACAGTATCAAGCATTCATGGTAGCCATTCAGGAAAACTCCACACAAAGCTTTTGCTATGACTACTATTCAGTCAGGTTTGTATGGTTCTCATTCCACCACAGGTATATTATCTGCCACATGAAAATTTTGTTCTAGTTCTTCTCATCATATAACTCCTAATTTGTCTCTCCTTAGTAATTGTATTTCTCTCGTCTCTCCCATTAGTGTTGCCACTACCAATGGATCTCCTATGCATGCTGTTCCTATTGGTTCCATTCTCCCAACCCCATCTTGTTCACTGTCTCTCCCAGATATATTTTATGTTCCTTAATTATCTTTAAGCCTTCTTTCAATCAATCAGTTATCTGCTTGTGACTTCGATATTTTCTTTTCTTCTTCTAGTTGTGTTGTATAGGATCGAGTGTCCAAGAAGCAGATTGGGACCGGGCGCAGAGTTGGTGATCTTTATATCCTGGAGAGCTTGCATATTCCCTTGGTGTCTACTTCCACTGCAATGTCGTCTTTTTGCTTAGATGAGAAGTCGTCCCTTTTTATTTTTGGCATTCTAGATTAGGTCATTTGTCTACTGATCGTTTGAAACTTTTAGTCCAGCCTAGTCATTTAGGAAAGATTTCTGTTAGTGACATTTCTGAGTGCAGTGGTTGTAAGTGTGCAAAAATGCCAGCTTTGCCTTTTAATAAAAGTACTTCTTTTTCTACTTCTCATTTTAATATTGTTCATATAGATTTATGGGGTCATGCCCCTGTTGCAACTAAAGGTGGTTCTGTGTACTATATTTCTTTTATCGATGATTATAGTCGATTTTCATGGGTTTATTTCATAACATGTAAATCTGACTTTTTCAAAATATATTGCACTTTTAATATATGGTTCAAACTTAGTTTTCTACCTCTGTAAAATTCTTCGTTTTGATTTGGGTGGAGAATACTTTCTTTTTGAATTTACAGATTTTTTAGCTACCCATGGCACTATTCACCAATCATCTTGTTCCGACACTCCTGCTCAAAATAGACGTGCAGAGCGCAAGTATCGTCATCTTCTTAATACTGCTAGGTCTCTTCTTCTATCTTCCTCAGTCCCTACTGTGTTCTAGGGAGAAGCTGCTCTCACTGCAACTTATCTTTTGAACCTAATGCCTACCCCTCTTCTCCTTGGTATGTCTCCCTATGAGTGTCTCTATGGTCAGACTCCTAACTATTGTCTTTTTCGTGTGTTTGGTTCAGATTGCTTTGTTCTTCTACCTAAGTGGAATCGTACCGAGCTTAGTGCTAGATGTGCCTTATGTGTTTTCTTTTTTTTTTTTTTTTTTTTTTGAAAAGGATAAATACAAATTTTATTTCAAAGAACAGAAATAAGCATCAGGAAATGTTTACAAATACAATAGAACTATACAAATTAGCCCAAATCCTAAGATCAGCTCAAAGTATCAAGGAAATTCAAAAAAGAGCATAGATCTAGAGCACTTCCCTCTCTTGCCCAACCATATAAATAGCTGAGAAATAAACTCTTTATCTTCAAAACAGTCCTTGAGTCTTCTTCAAATATCCTCCTGTTGCACTCTTTCCAAATTATCCAAAAAAGACAAAATGGAACCAAGTTCCAAGTCTGTTTTGTTCTCTTTGCCAAAGACTGTCCCCACCAAATCAAAAGAAAACTCCCAAGATCTTCCGGGAAGCACAAATGGACTCCAAAACAATTAAAAATCAAGCTCCATAACTCTGTCAACCAGGTGCAGTGAAGAAAGAGATGATCAATAGTTTCCTCTTGTCTTAGACACAACGGGCATTGATTAGCTAAAAGATATCCACCGTGTTGTAAGTTATCTAACGTCAAAATCTTACCTTTAACAGCACACCAAGAGAAGAAAGTAACTCGTGTAGGGACTGCAGTTTTCCAGATCTTCGACCATAGAAAAACATCTTTACTACAACCCTGTAAGGAGGAGTAGAAGGACTTCACCGAAAACACCTTGTTCCTTGATTGCCTCCAAATAACAGCATCTGCAGCCCTAGACAACTGAACAGTGCAAAGTAATTCCATTAAAGACAAAAGGCTATCAAACTCCCAGTCATTCACATTCCTACGCAACAACACAGACCAACTGGATTGGGTGCCGACCCCATTGCAATAATCAGAGACTCTAGCTTCTTTGTTAGCAGCAATTGTTAAGATTTCTAGAAATATATTTGAAAGACAGCCTATACCTAACCAGTCTTGCTTCCAAAAGAAAATTCTGTCACCTTTCCCAACCTGCCATGAAAGACATCTGCTGAAAATCTGCCATAGCCCTCTTATACCTCTCCATAATCCAGTATCATAAGGACTAGACACAGATGCAGAGGACCACCCTCCAAATTCTTCACCATATTTGATTGCAATCAACTTTTTCCAGAGTCTGTTTTCCTCCTGTGCATATCTCCAAAGCCATTTTCCTAATAAAGCCTCATTGTTTAGTTTCAAGTGCCGAACACCCACTCCTCTTGCCTGTAAAGGTTTACAAACAGCCTTCCAGTTCACAAGACTATGTTTGTAGACCTCCTCACTTCTTCCCCAAAGGAAATCTCTTTGCATCCTCTCCAACTCCTTGATTAGTAAGATCGGGGCTGTGAATAAAGAGAGGAAATAAGTAAGAAGACTAGCAAGAACGCTCTCAATTAATGTAATCCTAGCCCCAACCGATAGATATTTGAGCTTCCATCCAGCTAATCTGCTCCTGCATCTTTCCAAAACTAGATCCCAAACATGTTTTGATTTGTAAGGAGCTCCTAAAGGCAAACCAAGATAAGTAGTAGGAAAGGAGCCTATCTTACAGCCCAAAATATTTGCCAAACCACTTAGATCATCCAAAACACCGACTGCCATTACCTCAGACTTTTGAAGATTTATCTTTAAACCAGTAACCACCTCAAACCCCAATAATATGCAGCACAAATGTCCTAATTGCATCAAGTCAGACCCACAAAATATGATTGAATCATCAGCAAATAACAAATGGGAAATACTGAAAGGATATCTATCAGTGCCAACTGCAAAACCTTCAATAAAACCAGCTGTTTCTACTTTCTGCAAATGTGTTTTCTTAAAGTATGGTATCAATCAAAAAGGCTATCGATGTTATCACCAGGTAACCAAGAAGTTATATGTTTCACGACATGTCATTTTTCTTTAGCGTCTATCATATTTTTTTCTTTCTCCCAAAACTGTTCCGGTCGCCAAAGAATATTTAATTCACATCAACACCTTTCCTTCGGTTGTATCCACTAAGGAGCATGTCTCCACTCTTGAGATATCTAATATTCTTGCTTCCCCTGTGCCTTCGAGCACTACTTCTCTCCCTCATTACTCATTGGTCTACTCTCGTCGTCGTGTAGCTATCCTACCTCCCTCTCCCAGCTCTTCTGCCCCTCAACCTGCCTCTAAGAATACCGATCTTATTGAACACCGGCATCTTATTCGTGACTGCTATCCTCCGGCAAGGCTTGGCTTTTCAAATACTTGTTTCTTATCTTCTTATTGTACCTTTTTGTCTCATATCCATGCTCATTTTAAACTTGAGTTATATAAAGAAGCTTGTCAGCATCCTAACTGGGTGAATGCTATGAATGATGAGCTCCCTGCTCTTGCTAAGGCTCAAAAAATGGGTTTATAAAGCGAAGACTTATTATGATGGATCTTTGGAGAGGTATAAAGCTTGTCTAATGGCTAAGGGATTTTCTCAAGAATATGGCATTAATTATGAGGAGAACTTCGCTCTTGTTGCCAAAATGACTATGGTTTGTGTGGGAAAATATGGCTGTTAATGTATGTGCATGTACTTAGTGTATTTAATATATGTGCATGTACTTAGTGTATTTAATATTCTAGGGGGTATGTACTTAGTCTAGATTCCTTGTATAGTATTTATTGTATATGTAACTTGTATTAGTATAAATATAAAACAGTGGCTACCCATTTGGGTAAGTCAAATTTTCAGTAAATCTATTTCTTTGACATGGTATCAGAGCCAGGTTATTTTCTGGAACCTTTGGCCTTCTTTTGTGCTCTGTTTTTACTCTGTTTTCTGATATCAAAAGGGAGTATTTTTTTCAACCTTCAACGCCCCGTTTTCAGCCTTCATTGCTGACTTTTCTTCAGCCTTCATTGCTGAATTTTTTACTTCCTCACGACACCTATGATGTCGGATGTTTCACCAGTCACAAAACCAGCCACCAGTCAACAAGATGAGACAACCATCTCGCACGGTATTGGAGATCTGCAAAATATCCAGACTGCATACAGATTAAATGGGAAGAATTATCTGAAGTGGTCCCAATTAGTCCGGACCATTTTGAAAGGCAAGGGGAAAATCAGCCATCTCATGGGTACGGGTCCGAAGCCTAGTGATCTGAACTTTGAAGCGTGGGATGAAGAAGACTCGATGATTATGGCATGGCTATGGGGATCTATGACCCCAGAAATCAGTGACACGTGCATGTTTCTAAACACTGCCAAAGATATATGGGACGCGATCCAACAAACGTACTCAAAGGCAAAAGATGCCGCTCAGGTGTATGAGGTAAAGGTTAAAACAACGGCAGCAAGGCAAGGGAATAAGACGGTCACAGAGTACGCTAATCAATTGAGTGCTTTGTGGCAGGAGTTAGACCAATACAGAATAATAAAGACGAAGTGTTCCGATGATGCTGCTGTTTTGAAGAACTTTATTGAACAGGATAGAGTCTATGACTTTCTTGTTGGGTTGAATCCGGAATTCGATCAGGTGCGTGTTCAGATTCTTGGGAAATCGGAAGTCCCATGCTTCACTGAAGTGGTAGCCATAGTTCGAGGAGAGGAGAGTAGGCGAAGTCTGATGCTGGAGCCACAAGTTTCAATCAATTCAGCAATGGTTGCAAGTGATGGAAACAAGCTGAATACACCTACTACAAAGAAGTCTGCTGGTAATGAAAGAAAACTAGCCCTTAACATGAAGACAGGAGATTCTAGGAATCAAGACCGAGACAATTTATGGTGCACATATTGCAAGAAACCGCGGCACACTCGTGAGAATTGTTGGAAGTTTCATGGGAAGCCACCAAGCCGAGAATGGGGACAAAGAGGGGGACAATCCAGAAGTGGACAAGCCAATGTAGCAGCTGGCTAAAGTGATGAGCCACCCAAATCAAAAGCAGCTGGTCTCAACCAAGGTGAACTGGAAAGGGTGAGAGCTCTCATCAACAGTCTTGATAAGCCCTCAGCTACTTGTTCTTTGGCATATTCAAGTGAGTTTCCGCTTTCCATTGGATTAAATGTTTCGGATGCAGCCTTTTCCACCTCTTGGATCATGGATTCAGGAGCTACCGATCATATGACCCACTCACCAAATGTCTTTACCACCTATTCCCCGTGCCCAAGCAGTAAAAAAATAGCCACTGCAGATGGTTCTTTGACCACTGTGGCAGGAATTGGAAGTGTCCAGATTAACCCATTGTTAACCTTGCAGAATGTCCTTCATGTCCCTAAGCTATCTACCAATCTGATATCCATCCAAAAACTTACTCATGACTTACAATGTAATGTGGTTTTTCATCATACTGATTGCATATTTCAGGAAAAAGATTCGGGGAAGACGATTGGACATGCTAGAGAACGGGGTGGCCTCTACTTTCTTGAAACAAGTCAACCAACTATCAACAAGGATAAACAGTCAGTGTCATTTGTTTCCAAGTCCTTGACATCCTATAAAGAGAAAATTTGGCTCCATCATCGCCGACTTGGACATCCATCATTTAGAGTCATTAAACTTTTGTTTCCGTCTTTGTTTAAAAGTTTTGATGTTGAGTCTTTTTATTGTGAAAAATGTGAACTTGCCAAACACAAACGTATACCATTTCCAAGGCACAATAAAATAAGTTCCATTCCTTTTTATTTAATTCATAGTGATGTTTGGGGTCCATCTACTGTTGCTAATATCTCTGGGGCACGATGGTTTGTTTTCTTTATTGATGATTGCACTCGAGTCTGCTGGATTTTTCTTCTTAAACATAAATCTGATGTCAGTATTGTTTTCCCAAATTTCTGTTCCATGATTAAAAATCAGTTTGGAGTGACCATCAAAAGAGTTAGGTCTGATAATGCAAGGGACTATTTTAATCAAAGTCTCAGTCCATTTTTTCAAAAGGAAGGGATAATACATGAGTCATCTTGTGTAAATACCCCGCAGCAAAATGGAGTTGCAGAGAGGAAAAATGGTGATCTCCTTGAAAAAACCCGAGCGTTGTTATTTGAAAACCATGTTCCTAAAACTTTTTGGGGGGAAGCTGTTCTTACAGCAACACATCTCATAAACAGATTGCCCTCTAGAGTCCTAGGATTTAAGAGTCCAATGGACGTGTTGTCAACATTTTACCCTACCCTACACACCACAAATAATCTTGTTCCTAGAGTGTTTGGGTGTACGTCCTTTGTACATGTTCACAGTCACAACCGAGGGAAACTGGATCCAAGAGCTATAAAGTGTGTATTTGTGGGATATTCGTCAACTCAGAAAGGTTACAAGTGTTATCATCCACCTTCCCGAAAATTCTTTGTTTCTATGGATGTTACCTTCAATGAACGTGAATCTTACTTTCCAAACCCTTATCTTCAGGGGGAGAAGTTAGTGAGAGAAGACGAGGGTTTGGATTTTGACTTAATGTTGGATCTTTCAGTTTCAAACCATCCTACTTCTTCATCAGTTTCAAACCATCCTACTTCTTCATCCACTAGTGATCATGCTCCGTTTCAATCTGAACTATCTGAGTCTGTCATAGTTTCCTCTGAACTTGTGTCTAATCCTGTAACAACAGCTTCCGTGTCTACTCAACCCGAAACTGAGTCTATTCCCAGGGATGTTAGATATGGCAAAGGCAAGATGTATGCAAGGAGGAAGATGGTTGCCCCCAACTCTACGCAAGTCCAAGAGTCCGATAAGGTAATGATTCCTGAACCCATATTACAGATTAAAGCCGAACCTGAAGTAGAGAGTGAGACCCATAAGGGTAGTAGTGACACAGACTTGCCCATTGCATTGAGAAAAGGTACGAGAGAGTGCACTAAAAGACCCTTATATCCCCTTGCACACTTCCTATCCTTTAAGCAATTTTCCCCGTCACACAGAGCCTTCCTCAATAACCTAGAAACCATTGTCATTCCTTCCAATCTATCCGAAGCTTTGTCTAATGAAAAATGGAAGCAAGCTATGAACGTAGAAATGGAGGCACTGGAAAAGAACAAAACATGGGAGCTTGTGGAGTAACCAGCAGGGAAGAAACCAGTGGGATGTAAATGGGTGTACACAGTGAAGTATAGAGCTGATGGTTCAGTGGAGAGATACAAGGCAAGGTTGGTAGCCAAAGGTTATACTCAGATGTATGGAGTGGACTATCTAGAGACTTTTGCCCCAGTTGCAAAGCTGAATACTGTTAGAGTCCTATTGCCTTTGGCAGCTAACTTTGGATGGGATTTACAACAGTTTGATATAAAAAATGCTTTCTTGCATGGAGATCTAGAGGAAGAGATATATATGAAAATTCCACCTGGTTATGGAAAATGAGTTACTGATCATACAGTGTGTAGGTTAAAGAAGGCATTATATGGGCTTAAACAATCTCCTCGAGCATGATTCGGCAGGTTTGCCAAGGTTATGGTGATGTTAGGATATAAGCAAAGTCAAGGAGATCATACACTGTTCGTCAAACACTCGTCTTCAGGGGAAGTCACAGTTCTCTTAGTTTATGTGGATGATATAATTGTTACAGGAAGTGATGATGAGGAGAGACATTTTTTGAGTGAGTGCTTGGCAAAAGAATTCGAGATTAAGACACTTGGGAAGCTAAAGTATTTTCTTGGAATTGAAGTGGCACATTCAGATAAGGGTATTTTTCTCTCTCAGCAGAAGTATGTAACTGATCTACTCAAGGAGACAGGTAAAACAGCATGCAAACCGGTGAGTACTCCAATAGATCCGAATCTAAAGCTTGGAATAGCAGAGGAAAATGCTATGGTGGACAAAGGGATGTATCAACGCTTGGTGGGAAAGCTCATTTATCTGTCCCACACACGACCGGATATAGCTTATGCTATGAATGTGATTAGTCAATTCATGCACACTCCAAAAGAGGTTCATCTTCGAGCAGCACACAGAGTGTTGCAATATCTTAAGAGTACACCAGGAAGAGGAATTCTCTTTAGGAGGAGTGGGGGCTTAATGCTTGAAGCCTATACAGATGCTGATTATGCTGGGTCATTGATTGATAGAAGATCGACCACTGGATATTGTACGTTTCTTGGTGGGAACCTTGTGACATGGAGAAGTAAAAAGCAAAATGTGGTAGCACGGTCTAGTGCAGAAGCTGAGTTTCAAGCAATGGCTCAAGGAGTATGTGAGTTACTTTGGCTGAAGATCATTCTAGAAGACATGAGGATCAAGTTGGAGGGCCCGATGAGGCTTTATTGCGATAATAAGTCTGCAATTAGCATAGCCCACAATCCAGTGCAACATGATCGGACAAAGCATATCGAAATTGACAGACATTTTATCAAGGAAAAATTGGAGAGTGAATTGATCTGCACACCCTATGTGTCTACAAATGATCAGCTCGCTGATGTGTTAACCAAAGGGTTAAGTGGTCCAGTGTTTGAAAGTATTGTATCCAAGCTGGGAATGGAGAATATCTATTCACCAGCTTGAGGGGGAGTGTGGGAAAATATGGCTGTTAATGTATGTGCATGTACTTAGTGTATTTAATATATGTGCATGTACTTAGTGTATTTAATATTCTAGGGGGTATGTACCTAGTCTAGATTCCTTGTATAGTATTTATTGTATATGTAACTTGTATTAGTATAAATATAAAACAGTGGCTACCCATTTGGGTAAGTCAAATCTTCAGTAAATCTATTTCTTTGACAAACTTTGATCTCTGTGGTTGCTATGCATCAGTGGCCTCTCTTTCAGTTGGATGTTAAGAATGTATTTCTTAATGGCTATCTTTCAAAAGAAGTCTACATGCATCTGCCTCCCGGCGTTTCTCATGCTCCAGGTCTTATTTGTGACCTACGTCGTGCTCTCTATGGCCTGAAGTAGTCTCCTCGAGCATGGTACGCACAATTTCAAGATGTGGTTCTTCAAATTGGTTTTCAATCTAGCATTCATGACTCTGATCATTTTGTACACCAAACATCTCATGGTCTTGTTCTTCTATTACTATATGTGGATGATGTGATCATTGCTGGCTCTAATTCTAATGCTATTCAAGAGGTGAAACTTCATCTCTTCTGTGAGTTTCAGATGAAAGATTTGGGATTCCTCCGTTATTTCCTTAGCATTGAAGTTGCTTCCTCTCCTAAGGGCTACCTATTGTCCTAGTCCAAGTATGCTAATGACATTCTCTATCGTGCTCATCTCACGGATGACAAAACTGTTGATAGACCTATTGAGTTGCATGCCAAGTTTTGTGCTTCAAATAGTGTTCCTCTTGATGATCCTACAAAATATCGGGAGCTAGTTGGATGCTTAGTCTATCTTATTGTGACTCGGCCCGACATTGCCTATGTTGTCCATATTGTTAGTCAGTTTGTTTCTGCTCCACGCTCTTCACATTGGGCTGCTTTATTACGCATTTTGCGATATGTTCGCGGCACTATCCATCAATGTTTGTTGCTCTCCTCTACTTTTGAGCTTAACTCTTCAGACTTATGCTAATACTGATTGGGCTAGTGACATCTCTGATCGAAAATCCACCTCTGGCTTCTGTGTTTTTCTGGGTGATTCTCTTATTTCTTGGAAAAGCAAAAAGCAATCTATTATTGCTTGATCTACCGCTGCAGCAGAGTATCAAGCTATAGCACATGCTACATCTAAAATTGTTTGGCCTCACTGGCTTTTATCAAATATGGGCGTCACCCTTCATAATTCTACACATCTCTATTGTGATAATAAGAGTGCCATTTAGATTGCCCACAACTCTGTTTTCCATGAGCGCATGAAGCACATTGAGATTGATTGTCACTTCGTTCGTCAGCACCAACAACAGGCACTATTGCTTTGCCGTTTGTTCCCTCTTCCCTATAGCTGGCTAATTTCTTCACGAAAACTCACACTATTGCATGTTTTTCGTTTCCTTCTTAGCAAAGTCCCAATGCTCCCTACACTCACATTTTGAGTTTCAGGGAGGGTATGAATGTAGTCATGTTATTTTATTTATTTTACTTCCTAAGGGTAATTTAGACTTTTATGTCATATGGTTAATTAGGGCTTAGGTTTTACTTATATTAAATCTCATATTTTTTAATTCAATAGAGAACTTAGAGAAATAATATACAACGGTTATTCTTCATATGTTTGTCATAGGAAGCAGAGATATGGAATCACGTTTGCTCGGGGGGAGGGGGGAGTTTTGGCAACGAAAGCTAGCAGCAATGGATTTAAACGAGGTTCGTAGGTGGGTTAAGGAGAAGTGATGGGTCCTAGAACGAGTAGAGGTTAATGAGTACAAGGACTCAAGAGTCCTATTCGCCTCCCGTCATTGGAGTTAGCTGATAAACAAAGGTGGACTAGGGCTAGTCTAAGAGGAGTTCCACTGCTACTTCATAGAATCACCAATTTTTTTTGGTGGGGGGGGGGGGGGGATGCACAAGCAGTGGGTACAAAGAGGATAGTGTGTGGGTGAGGCTGGTGGGTCTACCAATCTAGTTGTGGGGAAAGGAGGCCTCCAGAGGAGTGGACAACTGATGTGAAAATTTCTTGAAGGTTAAGGTAGCGACAATGAGAATGGAGCACCTGAGATGGGGTATGCATTAGAGTGAAGGGCAATGACAGTAGAACAATGGCAGCGGTCAAGGTTGAGATAGACCGAGGGGCTGGAGAGGGACCCTTTCTGTTGGAGGAAGGTATGGAGCATGGGGGCTCCTCCAACAGTGGCTTTTTTTTTCATGTGGTGTATGCTTCATGGGAGGACTCCTACAGTTGACAATCACAGGAAAAGGAATTGATTTTGGTGAATTGGTGCTGCTTATGCAAAAGCAGAAAGGAGACATTGAAGGAGACATTGACCACCTTTTTTGTGCATTGCCAACGAGTAAGCAAGCTTTAGAACTTGATGCTATGTTGTTTTGGCATATCTTGGGTTTTCTCAAAGAAAGCGAAGCATGTTTGTCAAGAATGGGGGGTGGCGAGGGTTAGGAAAAGCAAAAGGAGGTTTTTGAACCTTATTTCCATGTGCTTGGCATGGCTCTTATTGGAGAAAACAAACAAAAGAAATTTCAGGGACAGAATTATCTTATTCAGATTAAAGAGTATGCTTTTGGGTTTATTGTACAATCTGCTTACTTGAATAGTAAATTCCAAGAGTCACCAGCAGGATATTTCAGAAAGGGGAACAGATGAGGTCAATGTGTATTTGGTTATGAAAATAAATGAATTACCTGAATATATGGGCTAAGACAAATATTTCAATGGTCTTGCGACCTAGTTCAGTAAGATTCCTTTCTTCATGCACAATGGAGTCCTTGTTAAAGTCCTCCCCAGAGCACCCATCCTACAAAAGTTGCAGAACAAGTTAATGAGTAGTGACTTGGCAATCAATAAATATATACAGTGCAAATAATAAAATATTGGCGCAGAAATGAAAGCACAAGGTATCAAGGAAACAACACTCAATAAATTATGGCACCACGCTAGCATGATATAGTGTTAGAAACAAAATACACAAAATATCCTACTAATTCATGGCTAGAACAAATCGTTCCAGTAATTTCTATCAGTACAACGGCTTACAGAATCAAAAATGGTAAAAGAGAAACCAGAAAAAACTAACAATAGTATTCATGTCCATAGCATATTGTACTAGTCTATTCAGCATTCATCAGAATTAATCATGCAAGAATATTATGCATCCCGCTCCTGTTTCCTTCTGATGAGGACATAGATGCACTTTTCATGAGTACCTGACCCAATAATAAATTACAGAGCCCTGATAACACTGAAGTAAATCCTCCGTAAGAGCTCATCTCCCCATGCATATAATAAAGCAGCAGAAATACCAGTCATCCTACCAGAGGAAACTAGTAGAACATATTTTCCTCATCCCAAAGTGAAAGCTAAGAAGCAGGGATCCTTCTAGGAAGATATCCATGTCAAACGCTCATCCACACATATTACTATTTTTATATTTTTTAAAGCCAGAAGCTCTTCAAAGCCAAAACTTCCAATTTGTTTTATAGATAGAACGTTTTGAAAAAGATATAGATAAAATAAAAAATGTATGTGTAATATAGAAAAAATGAATAGATAATTATAAAATAAATGTATTTCTTTCTCAAACTCCCCTTTTTATCCAAATGCCTCATATCTACAACATTATCTAATAGGGCATGTTGTCTACCAAATTTCATACCCATTTTCCAATAACCTCAATTTGTGATCATTTCAATAACATGCTCACAAAACAGAAGCTTACATACATTTTTTTTATAAGTAAATAACAGAAGCCTACATCAACTTCATAAGATCTGTTCCAATATAATATTTCCCTCCATCATCGACTTCCAATAAAGAACCAGAAAATAGTGGTGGATCCCGATAAGAAAGGGGTAATTTATAACAAAGTTTGTTTTGCAGTTTATTCTTAGGACATGTTTGCTTTTGGGGGTAAAAGAGGATAAATTTTACTGGAATAATTTTTATCCTCCATTACATTAGTTTGGATAAGGGGGGTAACAATTATCCTAAGGATAATGATTACCCCCATATAGGGATAAATTGTTACTTAGGTGGGGAGGTTGGTAATAGGGATAATGGAAAAATTTTATCTCTTCTCATTACTCCTATAAAATATTTTTTTACTTCTATAAAATCCTAGACAACATTATCTTATATAATTATAATAAATATTATAAAATAAAATTTTATTTAATCAAACTAAAATTAATTAATTATTAAATTATTTTATCAAAATAATATTTAATAAATAACAATTTGTTATTAAAATAATTTATTTTATTTTATTAAATTAATACTATCGAAACATTAATTTATGACTAAAATTATTTATATTCACAAATTCAAATTAATGTTTAATAAATAATAATTACTTATTAAAATAATTTATTTTATTAAAATGTTTTATTAAATAAAAATTATTTCGCATAAATAATAATTTACTAGATTATGTATTGCATTATTATAATTTATTAAAATTAATGATTTATTTAAAAAACTAAAATTATTTGTTTTATTAAATTATTTTATCAAAATAAAAATAATTTTTAACAAATAATAATTCATTATTAAAATTAATTACTATTGAAATATTAATCTATGATAAAATTATTATTTTTTATAATTAATGTTTTTATTTAAAATTATATTTAATAATATATATTGTATTAAAATTAATTATTATTAAAATAATAATCATTATGATGATTTATTTTATTATAATATTTTACTAAGATTAAATATTAACTCTTATTCTTGCTCAATTTACCCTTTATTCCAAACACAATTAACTTTTACTCCTCAGAACTTTTAGCATTCCAAATATAATATAATTGTTGCCGGGTAATATTTACTCTCTTAATTCAAACATAAATATCATGAATTTGTTACCCCATGAATTGTTACTGAGGTAACAAGCACCCCAATAATCTTTTACCCCCCAAATTTTTCACCTGGTACCAAACGTTACCTTAGGTGTAGTGCTTCTTCCTCTATGCCGCCCATTGGTACTTGTGGGGTAGGATTGACATGATTATGGTTTATCCTTTTCAGTTATTCCCACTAGTTCTTACGAAGCCTGCTTGTATACAACATGATTCGGATCTAATCGAATTTCTCATTGCATCGCACCATTCCTACTCAAAGTGCAATTGAAGCACATCTGACCTTCGTTCAATAAACAGGCATGAGGAAGGGACAACTTTACATGACTTCAACAACTAGACTTTCATCGAGACTAGATAATACATACCCAAAGAGGCATCATGCTTTATAATAAATCTCTCTCTCTCTCAAAGCACTTCATACCAACAGTCTGCAAAGCAAATAAAAGGGTACGGACAGGAGGGAGAGGACTGGATCTCTCAACTTGACTCCAATAGCCTACCACACCTATAGATTTGTACACATGTATCTCAGACCCTTTCATTTTGAATCCTTCCATCCGTATGCAACGTACAACTTTTTCTGTTTCATAAACAGTTGCTTCTATTACCGGGAACAAGGAAATAGAAAAAAGAGAAGGGCTTGTGCTACCATTTTGACAGCTTAAGTAGGGATTTTGGGCTGTTTAATGACAAAACCCCACCACATGCCTCTAAATCATGCTGATTATTTTCTTTGTGCGTGATTTCCAATCTACTTTGAATAATTTTGGTCAATTTGCAGGTAGTTACACATGCACAATTATTCCCAATTCTTCAAATACAACTAAGTCAACAATTATCACAGTCAATCAACATTTCCCAATACTTGAATAAATGGCATTTAATCAACAACTACAGCACTTGACACTGCCCCTTCATAATCTTCAATAGCCTATTACTACACATTTAAAGCCCAAAAAAAAAAAAAAATATCATCAAAATTGGTCGGTAAACCCTGTGCAAGATATCTGGCACAAACCTTTTATGCCCAGAGTTGCTGTCAGCCGACTTGATGTGTTAGGTTGTGTTTCCCAATCAATAAATAAATAAATAGTTGCAGTTAGCAAAGAATTCCCAATTAATTGGCATGGAGAAGATAAATGACATTGAGATTGAACTTTCAATGGCTAATTGCCTCTTAACGCCTAAAATGTTAAATATCATAAATGACGTTGAGATTGCACTTTCAATGGCTTATTGCCTCTAACGCCTAAAATGTTAAATATCATTAATTAAATCTTTTAACCTTTGTTTGCTTGTCTTTTTTTTTTTTTTCTTTTATTTGGTAAGCAGTACACTCGTGCATGCATCTGAATCAGGACTCTAACCTTGAATCAACCCCTTTAAGGGGGCACAAAGCTATATTTTCACCTATTATCTTATTTGGCAATTAGCCAGGAAGCAGCTTGGGCAGGCCCCTTCGCGTGAGCTCCAAATTATCATCACTTATTATTTTATGAATATCTATCATATAAGGTGGTTTTACGACTCCAACAAAACTTGCATCACAGCCTGTAGACACTCAAATACATGATCAAGCAAAGTGACTATGAACCAAGCATATGGCACAGCCTACATGCCTGTTTTTTTATCAAGTCTGTAAGCAGGCATAATTAAAGTGAATCAAAAAATTATGAGAGATCCTAGACGGATCTGTGCTAACCGCAACACTTTCTTGTTTCTTTCGCATGGGATTTATTTATTTATTTTTTTTTTTTTTTGGGAGGGGGGAGGGGGTGTTTCTAACCAAAACATAATAACACACAATTGCATAAGATAGATAAAGGCATATCTTTTTTTTTTTTTTTTTTTTTTTGAAAAAGAGATAAAGGCATATCTAGCACCAAAGGTTCACATCAACTACCAACATGCATGATTAATAATGATAAATTTAACCCAACTTTAAAAAAAATAAAAAAAGGCCTAACAGGTAACTTTTAATACTCAACTTAACTCAGCATTTTCCTAACTAAATAGGGTTGGCTACGTGGATCGTCTTTCTCCATTTAAGAGCCATATTCAGGACCCAGTATAAAACGTAGCTTTTAATAAATAGATAATATTTCACATATTTGAAAAAACCAGAATATCGCAGAAATAAAGATACCCTAAATTTTTAACGCCATATTCACTAGCTCACCTTCATACGGTTCTGAGGACCCTTATCATCCTTTGGAGGCAAGGGTTCTTTGACAGCCCTCTCAAGTAGTTTCAGTACATCATCCACCAAAACAAACATATCTTTCTCTATGCGGACAATATGAACCGGCAATTCTTTGGGATCCAGTAATTTTCCCCAACCTTCAAGAGCCTTCAGTCCACTGTACAAGGAATCCATTACCAAGGTAGAAGTAACTTCCTTTTCTACAAAGAAATGCTTTACAACAGCTTTCAAAAGTGCATCTGTTTTCTCCCTGGACATAGGGCGCCTAGCATTTTGGTCAATTCCCCGCCAGAATGCACAAAAGCTGCAGCCATCATAAGTTACATGTTATTTTGTACTTAATAAACAGACTTAAAATGGAAAAATCAGATCATACATGAAAACAAAAGGATAAATCATAATAAAGAAAAAAGTTGATTTCTTTAAGATATGATGGGGGGGGGGGGGAAGCCACCTAGGTTTTTAGCCTACAAGCAACAAACATTAATTTAAGTACGAAAGGAGCTAGCTCAAGTGTAGAAGGCACCCCACTCAGACCAAAGGTGATGCATGCAATTCATCCCAACCCTCCTCCCCAAATAAATAATGTTTATTGCTTATTCAAAAGAGAAGAAGAAGAAGAAGAAAACCACTAAATTAAGGACTTGAAACTATAAGATGTCCCTCGATTCAAGCAGTTTTGAAGGCCAGGAAAAAGTGCAACATTTATGTTGATTAAATCCAAATCACACAAACAGAGAAGAATGTCAAAATCTACAGCCACGTGATCTAAATAGTATTGTTATTGAGTCTTAAAATACCTTTTCATGCAAGAATAGGTCACATTACTCCAACTAACAATTACGAAACCAAATAACCTCTACCTTGACCATCTAGCTTTATCCTCTATTAATTTCAAAAGCTTGTTTCTTCTATCTTCCATAAAACGGCGACAAATTTGCTGCACATTAGTTAAATATACCCGAACAAGCTCTCTCCTGTACTGACAATCAAGGCAGCGAAAGGGACGATCTGCTCTCTCCCTACAAACCAAAAACACAGTAATTGAACTTCATTCACACTCACTCAAGCATAATTGTAAAGACAAGTGCACCACAGGAGATGCAAGATTTACGACATGTTAGTTACACAACCAAAAAAAAAAAGAGCAACAACAACAACAAGAGTATTACATAGTTATAATTATAAAAAAGTAACAATAATAAATAAAAGAGTATTATGCAAATTATAATTATGCATATGTATGTGTGCCAGTGTTTGTCAGTGTGGACTTATAAAATTAAGAAAACATTCTTCCGTACAAGAGCATTTATACTAAAAAGAACTCAAACCTTTCCTCATTGATTAATCTACATGTAGAATATTACATACATTAGGCTTTTATTGGTACAAGAACATTTATACTTAAAAGAACCAAACCTTTCCTCATTGATTAATCTACACGCAAAATATTACGTACATTAGCCAAAAGCCTAATATTATTACAGAAATGAACAAATACACGGTCAATAAACACAACAAAATATACATGTATATCTCTGTGCATATAAAGATAATATTACACGTACAACAAATACCAAATGAAGCATAATTCAACCAACTCAACAGCGCTTGTCCCAACTACAAGGTGCCAGCTACATAAGTCCTAGCTCAAGGATCAAAATTTTATCTCAATAAGTTCACAAATATATATATATATATATATATATACACGTGTATATATATATATATATTTTGGCCTAGGTACACAAATATTTCTTAAAACATTTCGAAGCTTTCACAAAATTATCAAAAAAATTTATAAAACATTTATAAGTGCGAATTGAAATCAGTCTAAAGGGTGGCCTTTGAGCGGTAAGATTGTTTCAGTACGACCTAAAGGAGATGAGTTCGATCCTTAGAAACAGACTATCTACAAGCGAGGTAAGGTTGCGTACGTCTTCCAGTACGACCTAGGGTGACAGGTTCAAAACCTTGAAGCAACCTATCTGCAAGCAGTGTAAGGTTGTGTACATCTAAATATCTAACCCTTCTCAAATCTCGTAATGTGGATGACTCATGACTAAGCTGTCCTTTTTTATGAATTGAAATCAATCTCAATGTATTAAAACTTCATAATAAATTACTTAAACAACTTACTATTTTAGTATAGTATACTGTATGTTCTCGTGTTTTGCTATGATCCAATAGAAACATTAAAATTATTACACCACTAATGTTTTGTTTCAATCCATTGGGAAACAGAAGTTTTTCACTATTTATGGAAAAATAAATCATATTTTTGTTCCATAATCATGCTATTCTAGTCAATTAAGAGACACAATTAGTCATGTTAAAGTTGAAAATAAGAACAAGCTAATAATTATGCCAGGCCACTGAATTACATGTTAAAATTAGTCACAACAAAGTTGAAAATAAGAACAAGCTAACATATGGGCCAAGGACCTCATAAGAAAATGTGAAAATGGCCAGAAGAAATACTTTTGGTCATTCCTCAGCACGTGATAATATATCTAAGAAGCCACACAAATATGACACCACACAAACATGAGACACACACGTGCAAACAGATGCCAATTTAAAATGTAATCATAACACAATAATGCGAGGACAAGTATGGATTTCTTTTTTTTATAAATATAGCTCAACTAAGTCTTAGTCCCAAACTAGTTGTGGTCGAGTTTTGACAAATACATAGGTAATACTTATATATGCATTTGCATTATAAAAAAATAATAAATTATTAACTTTTGTATTAAAATTTATAAGTACATTTATATATTAATTATATTTGTGGATAAATTACACTTACCTTCTCTAAACATTTGGCTAATTACAGGTAACTACTCCCCACATTTAAAATTTACATTCACCCCTTATTTTGAAATGTTTGTCAAAAAAAAATCCTTCCATTGATCTGACCGTCAATGTTAAATGAAAAGTAGTGTTATCACATGAGAAAACCATATGATGTGTATCTTTTACCCCCCCCCCCAGATTATATAAAAGTCCAAAATGCTCTTGAGATCTTCGAAAGTTAAAAAACAATAATGTGTGAAGGGAATAATTTGTATTACTTTTTTATTTCATTGTTTCGCAATTTCAGTCATTGGCTTCAATTTTGGAAATGGAGCTGGACTATAAGAGGATATATGTTTTCATAAACATTTGGAGATCAAAAATGACACTTTGGGCATTTCATATAGTCTAAACGGGTAAAAGAAACATCTCATAGTGTTTTCTCTCATTGACTATACTAGTTTTTATTTAACATTGTCAACTAGATGGGCAGAAAGATTTTGTTGTAAAAAAACATTTCAAAATAAGGGTTGTGGATAGTGTAAATTTCACACGTCAATGTTAATTACATGTAATTCACCAAATGTTGAGATGTAAGCGGAGGGAAAAAAAAATTATTATCAGCAAAGTTAGAATTTGATTAGAAAGGCATCAAGGGATGCCATCTGTGTCCAAAATGGCCTTACAAATCCAGGCACTCAACAAAATACAAAAAACTACAGAAATCAAGAATTATTCCTCTAATAACCACCTATAGAAAATGGCCAAAGAATTACTTTTCATAGTTTATGTGGAAATTTCATTTCCTTGAAACATTCATCCATTTCTCTCCCACCAAATAACCTCAACACTTTTCTCCTCCTTTTTTGAACCTTCATGCTCCACCAAGAGACAAAAACATCGTTAGGTAATACCCATTGCATCCAAAATTGAGATAAAATGAACACTCACAACTCCTTTGTCCATGCACAATGAACAAAAAGACAATCTATAAACTCTCCGTCCTCCTTGTGCAAGCAAAGTAAACCATAATCCTCCTAACAATGAAGTTAGCAATAGTGAGAGTTTTACCTTGGAACAAGCAACAAACAGAAAAACTACCATTGTAACAGACGAGCTTACCATTGCAGCCTCCATGAACTTCGGTGCTGCCACAATCCATAGGGACTTCCAACAGACACCTCCACCATGCAAGTCAAACAAATCGAGGAACGATGACTTCACATCAAAGTCCTTGATTTAGAGGCCATCCATATCAAGTTATTCATAACCCAACCTTATGAGAATATAACAGTTGAATAAGGTCAAAATAACCCTCAGACTCCCAATATTGGAGGTTTCCACAAAGGCTCATATTCCAATAAACATTACCACTTTATACTAACAAGCGTTCCTCGATAGAAGCTTCCCTATCTACAACTAACTCAAAAAAATAAAAAATAAAAAAAAGGTAGGCCTCCTTCAATTTCCTACCTCCAATCCAAATATCACTTCTAAACTTCACAGTTTCATCTGTCTACCTCGAAAGAGCTAAGGTTCCAAAAATCTTGCCATGATAGCTTAATTCCTTTCCATAAGTCCAAACTGTGCAGCCTAATAACCTCCCTAGGATTCAAATCACCCCATTCATTGTCAGACCTAGTAGATACCCCCTTCATCCAAAAATTACCAGTTGCATGCGTACCTCTAAAGCCACTTCTCCAAAAGAACTTGTTGATCAAAGGAAGTTTGCACATGCCAACAGCACCGTCTCTAATTGGCTGCAACACCAAATCCCAGTGCACAAATGATACTTGGACTCATTTTCATGCCCGCCCATAGGAAATCCCTTTGCAATTTTTTAAGCAACTAAAGTTGTAAAATTCCTAATTTAACAAAATTTGAAGTAGAAAAAAATTAATAAACATAAGTTCGTAACAATCTTAATTTATTATTTTTCATTCCATTTTTTCTTCAAAATTATGATATGTTTCATGTGTATCTAATTGATAGAAACATATATTTTCAAGTGTCCAAATAATGTCCAATTCAAAACAAGACAAAACAAAAAACAAAAATAGGAACATTTTGATGAGTGTACAATACGTGTCGAAAGTGTATGCAGCGGACTGTCCTTTCTTGAATTGCCTATACTTCTTACGTGTGCATCCTGTTCTGCTCCCATTTGTACGTTTTTTCTTTTTACCTTTTGGAAACATTTTTTATTTGACAAGTATTTTTATTGGAAACATTACTCAATATACTAAACAAAAATGGAAAAGAAAATGTATTTTTCCTTATAAACATAAATTCATATCATTCTTAATTTATTATATAATTCCATTTTTTCCTTCAAAATTACGATATGTTTCATGCGTAGCTAATTGATAGAAATGTATATTTTCAAGTGCCCAAATAAATCCAGTTCAAAACAAGACCCCAAAAAAAAAAAAAAAAGGCATTGAAAGTGTATGTAGCGGACTGTCCTTTCTTGAATTACCTGTACTTCTTACGTATGCATCCTGTTCTGATCCTATTTCAATGTTTTTTTTCTTTGTTACTTTTTGAAAACATTTTTTATCTGACAACTATTTTTATTGAGAACAATACTCAATACACTGAACAAAAATGGAAAAGAAAATGTATTTTTCCTTGGGAAGATGAGATATTTCACAGCACAAGCTATTGACCTTTTGAAACTTCAATGATTAGTGCCCCATGTTCAATTAGATTGTAGGGTTATAAAGATATTATTGAACTTCTGAAAGAAACTTCAATAAAACAAAAAATAATAACAACATCACGTGCCACATTTAACCAGTTATGGCATTTATGTAATGATAAGGGCTAACTAGCATAAAAGTAATTATAAGACAATAATGAATCCACGAGAAAACAAAATATTGAAATATTATCTGCTGATATCCCTAGAAGATAAGAATAATATGTATATATATATATAGAAGCATTTAACCCATTCTTGGCAGCATAAGAATCTCTAAGCCAAGGTTAACATGCAAGTAGTATTGTCCGAAATCATATTTCATTGTTTTCCAAAACTAAGATGAGTTATTAAGATTTGACTTATAAATGACCTGATAACTTGAACTTGAGCTTTAATAATGAGAGTATCAGTGTCAATAAACCCATCTAAAACTTTAGATAGCTCCATAAATTTTTTCCATCCCCAATCATGCTCCTTTTTCCAGAATCGATGTAATGTATCTGCAAATTTCAATTAGAGGGCATCAATTCCGAACTAATTAGAACCAGAAATCCATCACAGCAATTTTTACATTACAGGTTCAACCAACCAGAATATTTTGATTTCTTAGGATCTTTATTCACCACAGCTATAGTGAACTGCGCAAAATGACTCCATCCTGTTGTAATCAGAAATGAAGAAGAACAATTAGAAGAGCTAGAAAGAAAGAAAATTTGATTATCAAGACAAATTCTAAACCATCACTACTCACTAGCATACCTGGAAGAAGCTTGTCATGATTAGCCACACAGAGAAACAAAGAAAGATGATTGCAGACATCACAACCTTGAGGGTATATCAAAACATACCTGCCACAGTTGGAAAAAGTTTAAATTACAACAGACAAAGAGCAGCAGCTTTCTACATCTTAATAGTTGGTATCACTGCCTTCACCATATCCGCATAACAAGGGGAAAGGCACAGTTATAACATGAAACGGTATGATTAAGATATCCTTTCTTTGAAATTTGAGTTAGTACAAAGTTTTATCAAGGAATTTTTTTTTTTTTTTTTATAAGTGTAAATATTCAGGAATTGAATGGAATAACTTGATTTCATTATGTATGTCATAGTATCTATTTATATAGATAGATACCTATACAAATTAGGAAATGACTACAATCACAATAATTTAAACTAGGAAATGATCAATCACAATATCTACCTACTATATACATATCCTACCATATCTTTGATACTCCCCCTCAAGCTGGAGTGTGTAGTTCATATATTTCAAGCTTATTACAAATATATCGAACATGACTAAATTTGATAATCTTCTGTAAAATCTTCTCCCCAACGAAATAACAGTCTATCTCAATGTGTTTAGTCCTTTAATACTTTAATAGAATACTAAATTAGATGCGATATAGATTGCATCTTGGTTGTCACATTCCAATTCCATCATGTATTTTGATTCTGCACTTGATCTTGCTACCACTGTCTGCTTCTTTCTCTTCCACGATACAATACTACTACCAACGAAAATACAATATCCAGTGATGGAGTGTTTATTTAATGGTAATCCTGCCCAACCTGCATATGTATAGCCCTATACCAAAGTATGTGCATTATTTTGACACAACAAGCCTTCTTCCAGGTGCTCCCTTTAAATATCTCAAGATTCGAATAACCACATTACAATATCTGGTATGGGGCGACTCAGGGAACTAACTAATAACACTCATAGAAATATCTAGCCTCGTCATAGTTAAGTAGTTTAACTTACCAACTAACCTTCTGTACTGACTAGAATTGTCTAATAAATCTCTGTCATCCATAGTGAGTTTTACATTAGGACTCAATAGAGTATTTATAGGTTTAGAGCCTAGCAATCCTGTCTCAGTCAATAAGTCCAAAACATACTTCCTTTATGAGAGAGCAATCCCTTTCTGTGATCGGGCTATCTCGATGCATAGAAAGTATTTCAATGGTCCCAAAACTTGGTGCTGAATTTAATTTGTAGAAAAGACTTTAGGTCAGTAATAACCTAAGTATCATCGCCTGTGATAACAATGTCGTCTACATAAACCAAAAGCCATATCCTTCCATGAGTTGAGTGACAGTATAACACAGAGTGATCCACATCGAGTAAGACCAAATTTCACAGCCACCATCCTAAATCTTCCATACCATACCCCGGGGGATTGTTTCACACCATATAAAGACTTCTTAAGCATGCACACTAACTTAGACTCCCCCTAAGCAACGAACCTAGAGGTTGCTCCATATAGACCTCTTCCTCTAAATAATTGTGCAAAAAGGCATTCTTTACATCAAGTTGATGGAAAGGCCTTTGATAGACAACAACCAAGAGATCAAAAGCCAAACAGATGTAATTTTAGCCATTGGGGAATAGGCTTCAGAAAAATTTAGACCATACACCTGTGTGTATCCTTTAACAAACAGGCAAGCTTTTAACGGTTAACAAGAGCATCAAGGTGAACCTTCACTGTATATACCCATCAAAAGTCAACAACTGACTTTCTGAAGGGGAGAGATACTAAGTCCCATGTTGCATTTTCATTCATTGACTTTCTAAAGGAGAGAGATACTAAGTCCCAAATAGCATTTTCATTCAAAGCAAACACCTCCTCTTACATGGCATTACGCCACCCAGAATGAGACAGAGCTTCATACACAGAGTTACGATTAGATATAAAAGATAAATAGGAAACAAGTGCATGGTATGAAGGTAATAAGGCATGATAGGAAACAAAATTATTGGATGAGAAGTAGATGTGTGTTTACCTTTCGGAGAGCAATGGGAAGATCTAAGTTATCATCAAGTTTTGTAGACGCAGGTGAAGAAGCTGGAGTGACAGAAGGTTCTGGAGGAGCAACTACATGCCATCGTTGGTAAACCTACAAGTTAAGGCGAGAGAGACCTATAAAAGAGGACTATTGCATGGAAGGGAAAGGTAAACTCGCAATTGTAGGAATACCTGATAAAAGGAAGTCTATAAAAAAGGAGGGCGAAGACGGAGAAGGAGAGAAAAACGAGGTAGAGTCAAAGAATGCGACATTAGCATAGATAAAGTATTTATCGAGAGGAGGACTATAACACTAATATCCTTTTTGTAAATGAGAATACCCTAAAAAAACACATTTATGAGCACAGAGAGCAAGTATATCAACCCTACTGTCAAGTTGATAAACAAATGCGACGCAGTCAAATATACGACAAGAGACACGAAACAGATGCCTATTAAGAAACAGAATGGAATGAGGAGACTTGTCATGTAAAATTGAGGAAGGCATTCTATTAATCAAGTAACAAGCAGTGAGTATTACATCACCCAATAGACTTTAGGAACATGCATTTGGAACAACAAACATCATGCAGTTTCAATGAGATGTAAATTCTCTTTCAGTAACTCCATTGTGTTACGGAGTGTGAGGACAAGGGGATTGGTGAATCATTCCAAGAGTGGCCATGAAATCAGTGAATGGTTTTGAAAAATACTCCTTAACATTGTCACTACGAAGAATTTTAATAGAAACACCAAACTGAGCTTGAATTTAAGTATAAAATGATGTAAAGATAAAGAATAATTCGGAATGATTTTTCATTAAATATAACCGAGTAGTTCTTGAAAAACCATCCACAAAAATTACAAAATACTAAAATCCTAGTTTATAAATGACACGACTTGGTCTCCAAACATCTGAATGAACCAAGTGAAACGAGTGTGACGCCATATTATTAATCCTAGGAGGAAAGGAAGCACAATGATGCTTTCCTAACTAATAAAACTCACAATCTAAAGATTTTAAATGACACAAACTAAGAACTATTATCTTCAATCAAGCAAGAAAATGATGGCCAAGAGGACAGGATATCAAGGGGGGAAGGAATTTGTGTGCACACGATAAGGGTTAGTGCAGATGGAACATCAAGGTAGTAGACTCCATTAGCTTCATGTCTTCCCCCAATCTTCTCCTTTGTTTTCATATACTACATAATAACAGAATCAGGGAAAAAGGTTACAAAACAGTCTAATTGTTGAGTTAATGTACTTATAGACAGAAAACTAAAGGAGAAACATGGTACATATAAGACAGAAGATAAAGTAGGAAAAGAATAGATTGTGCCAATTCCTCCCATGGGGTTACTAGATCCATTGGGTATAGTAACAGGAGGAATAGAAGATGAATGCTAAAGAGTGAAAAACAATCTCGGTGTTCTAGATATATGATCAGAAACACCAGAATCAAGAATCCAGGATGCAGGAGGGGATCTAGAAAGGCAAGTGATGTCATTACCTCTATGTGCAAGAGAAGCGGTGAGAAGAAATGTCTGATGAACTGCCTGATACTTGAGGAATTTAGAATACTCCTCACCAAAAATAGTCATAGGTGTAGATGGCCCAATCTCGCTACAATTAGGTCCATCAGTAGAGATAGCTAGCTCAGAGATTCCTACTTAAGCCATATGAGTTGGCTTACCATGTAATTTCCAACATTTCTCACGGACATGTCCTAGTTTTCCACAATAAGTGCACTTGGGTCCCGTTGCCTTTATTATTGCGATGTACCCAAGTATCATGACCATCAGAAGGAGTTGGAGCACTGGTTTGACTAATAAGGACCAATCATGTGGGCTCAGAATTGCCTAAAGTAAAATTCTAGGATGCTACCATTAGAGTAATATGTCTCAACAAAAGATGGAAAAGATGCTCCTCCAAGTATCTATGTCTGTACTAGTTCAAATTCTGGATCAAGACCAGCGAAACTTCAGAACAACCATTTGTTCGTGCTATTTTTGCATCTCATGAATGTCAATTCGTAATGGTTGAAGTGAGTTCAATTCTTCATACATTCTCTTCAAAGTCACTAAGTACTAAGTGATGTTTCTGCTAGACTATTGAATTTTGAAAAAGTTGCTAATAGAGACGATTGAGATCACTATAGTACAATAGTTGAACATACTCCTATATCTCCTTACTAGTATCCAGATGAGTGCATAGATCTGTAATGTCAACCTCCATAGAATCCCGTAACAAGCTCACAATATTGGCATCATCCTAAACCTAAGACCAAGAGTCATAGGAGGGCTAGAAAGATGGTGGTGCATAGTCAATGAAATGTCTGTGTTTGCCAAGACTATTCAAGGCAATTTTGACTGCCTTGGACCACTGAAGATAATTTTTCCCATTTAATTTCCTAATAATTAGACGATTAGGCCAATTTCTAGAGCCAATTATGTTTGATTCCATAGGAACACTAGTGACAGTAGATGATTCAAAAGCCATAGAAGATTATCAAGTGCACTGGAAGAAGGATACCAGAGATTGTTGTGTTTGTCGCTGAATTGTCGATGATGGCTAAGTCGACAATGAAGGCTAAAACTGATGACGTCAGCCAGAACAGCAACGAAAGCTAACAACAGTGCCTATCGATGACAGTGTCGATCAACGAGGGTTAATAGTAAACTGCTACCAACGACTAACAATTGACATAGGAATAAGTGTTGTTAATGAAGCTGCGATGCTAAGATACGAATCGATGATGAATGGAATTGTTAATAACTGACAATCAAGTCAATGATGGGCTCGACTGACAATCGAATTAGTGGCAATGATTACATGACACTAAGTTGACGATGAGTCAGATTCTCTAATAGACAATCGATGATGAACTTTGACTGACAATCGAGAATGAAGGCTAACGACTACACGATAGACGACGACAAATGTTTGAGACTTGGTGGGGTGGGAAAATGTTTTGGAATAGCTTGGGATTTTCCTAACTCCTAAGAGGACAAGACAAATATTAAGACTCAGTGGGGTGGGAAAATGTGTAAAAGAAAAAAAAAAGGTTTAAAGAGTTGCACCCTTTTGTGTCACTTGGTTGGTTTGGCCTATGTTACATGTGGACTCATCTAAATGTATGATGAACCCATGTCAGATACTTAATATTTGGACAGTGATAGTTGGAGAAGGGGGTATATATGATATATGTGTCCCATACATAATTAGATATCAATATAAACAAATTTAGCATTTTAGTTTGAGCACATAATCATGCATAGAATTTATATTTAATGAATGAAATAATTTAGTGGCACCTTGTAAATACTATATTACCTTATAAAATAAAATGGTAATATAAATATTTTTCTCGTGTCCCTAAATCCTTAAATAAGTGAATTAATAGATCTAGCTCTTCGACGAGTATCCGTATTTGAAACCTATACTCGAGTCTGTATAACATAGATTTGGAAAGAGAGAAACAGAAATCATTTCTAAGAATAGAACCACCATTTTGATGCCTACTTTGCATAGCTGGATTTAGATGGTCTAGATCCAGATTTAAATAGCTTTTTTATCATTTTTGGAGAGCACGGGTTTACAAGCACTATCTTGTAAATGGTTGACATCCCCTTTATACCTTCAATTAATAAAATCTCTTACATATATTTACCCAAAAACAAAAGGCATTCTTTAGTGAATTTAGAACTTCCCAATGGATTGAAAGTTATAAAACTGAAGAGAGATTTCTATTATCTAAGTTAAAAAAATAAATAAATAAATAACATTGAAACAGAGGATAGATGACTACAAAATAATCAAAGAGGTGGACACATGTTCACATACAGCAGCACAAATATATCAATCTGCATAGGATGTGCAAATGTAGTCTTCTAGGCATACAATGCCGTAAAAATAACCAAACCGTTTTCTTTTTTCAGCAAAAAAATACATCGCTAAAGAATGGTGCAGCAGAAGTACATAACATCGAGATCAAATAATGAGTTCCTCAATGATGAAGAACAATGATGACATCAAATTAAAAAACAAATAAACGAACAAAGGAAACTAATAAGGACAAAACAAATTGCATTTCTACAAACCATTTGTAGCCGCCGACCTCAAATGCATTACTACGAAGTTCTCTCTTGTTAATCTGTGAAAATTTATCGATCTTCCACGTATACTTTCCATATAACTCAGAAGGTTTTGGTCCTGTAAAGTAATAACATAGCTGAAGTTGAAGCTAACCACACCAGAACTGCATAACTTGAGAGATTGATGGGGAAAACTGAAAATAGTTCATAATGACTGCCACCCCAATACTGGTTTCAGATAGCGTTTGATTCTATGTATTCTGCTTTGGGATTTCTTGATTATTTTTTGATAACAACGGGATTTCTTGATTATGCTGTTCCTAAGTTGGAGAATTCTGTAGAAAGCAGAAACAAACTACAGAATCCAGTACATGAGGATATACGTGGGTTTAAGATACAGCGAGGCACTAATTAGTGCATATATATTATATACCATAGGCAGGAGTGGAAGCTCATGTTAATGTATTGTTTTCGGGCTCATATCCGTGTCTATTCATGTTTATACTCAAATATCTAAAAAAAAATTAATGAACATGTTAACTAATTAATTTCTTTCAAATTTAGGTCAAATCATGATAATTTCGAATAAATATATTCATGTTCAGGTCGTGTTATAGTGTCATATCTGATATTGCCACACCTAGACAAAAGTCCTAAATTTCAGGCACTTAGCACTTACAAAATAAAGCATGGCACTTAATTAGCAAGTTTACTGCAAGCAAAAAAATCCTTATTTTAAGGCATGTTCTTGATACTCCCTGATGTTTCCAACATGTGGTCTACATAAAATTGTATCTATAGGAGGCGTATGAATACCTCGAAATAAGAAAAACACAAACACCCAAACTGATCCAAATTACAATTAACACCAAATCTCACATTCCCACAATGAAAAATAGAGGGTTTAAAATCCCTCTATCCTATTTGCATATAAAACTTTGGTTGGAAATAACATGTCTCCTGTGCAGGAGCTGACCTAACTCAGCTGAGATCACAAACCAAACTCCAAACTATAGCATTGTAAACAAAGCCAAAGCGTCAACCTTCAATTCAATAAGACACCTTTTTCCATTATACTAAAACAACTCCAAACAATACTTTCCAAGCTAGGCCTTTGTACTTAAAATCTTGTCAAAGCTTCATCCTTTGCCCATCCCCAACTAGAAGTAACCACTCTCCTCTGTACCTTCTCCACTACCAACAATATCACCCAACTATTTTCTCAAAGATTCATGATTTAGATTCTTGTATAATGTATGATGAGAATTACTGAGCTAAAAAATGCCAGATATACCACTAGAGAGGACACTTATCACGACCCACCATGCACTACTTCCACTAAACCATCTCCCATTCCATTGTGAATCACATTCTTACATTACACCTCAGCAATAACTCTAGAAATGTCTCCCACTTTCAGAAGCAATCTCTCATCCTAACCAAAATGATACATTTAAACCCCCCCCAAAAAAAAGAAAGAAAGAGTTGATTGATTTTTTTTTTTTTTTTTTTGATTGGTAAGGGGGAGGAGGGAAGACACCCCGGGGAATCGAACCCGGGTGGGTGAGGAGGCGAAGGAACCGGCTGCCACTCAGCCAAAGGCCATCCTCTAGAGTTGATTGATCATTTCCAAGTAGTTTTAAAAGAAATTGGCTTTATAAATGTAAAGGATGACCCACTTCAATAATAGTGATCCCAAAATAAACTATATAGTAGGAGATAGCTACTTGCAGGTAATAAATGACTTTGTAAATGTTAACTCGATCCGAATGGAACCTCTCATCATTACACATTCTGGTCTCCCACAACCAAGTGTGACTCTCTTATTGTCTGCCAATTCTTAGACCAAATGTTCACGCAAAACCAAGTAATAAACGGTGATGGGAATCTTCATTTTAGCGAACAACATTCAGCTTTAAATCTTTGATTACTTCTAAAATACTCAACAAATTCAAAGCCAATAACAGATTAAAAATACCAAGCATGACATAACTGTAATCACTCTTTCAGCACCTACACAGCTAAAAATTGAAGAAGAAAAACAGCATACCACAATAGTCGTCGTCCTCATCGGTATCCCAATAAGGGGGAGAAGTTGATGGGTTTTCATTTTCCAGCTGCTCAGAAGACCGCCATTCCACCAATGCTTCCCCAAATTGGCATCGCAGCTGCTCGCTCGAAATCCCCTCCAAAGACCTTCCAACTCCAGGCTCCTCACTTGCAATCCCAGCCATTTCCCACTCCACAACTCTCCAACTTCACCTGCTAGTCAGGAAGTAAACCCCCATCAGGCCAAAAATTAAAAAAATAATAACAACAATAAAAATAACCACGTTATTCTAGATCCTTCTCAACAATGTTATCCAAAAACCCAAAAATGAACCTTGAGTTTATCAAAAAAAAAATGTCTCTCTTATCAAAATAAATAAATAAATAAAAGATCGTCTCAAGTTCCCTCATTCCAACTCTACATTTAGGTACATAAATTAGACAATTTTATTCCTTAGAGTGCGTTTAGAGCAACAAAAATAACGAAAAATGTGATTTGCGTAATTTTTTAGCATTTAGTACACAGCCACCAAACCACATTTTTCAGATATAAATAGTGAAATTTTTTTACTTTTACATCAACTTTTTTGAAAGAAAAACCGTCGGAATCGTTTTTTTTGATTTGTAAAAATTGTTTTATGTCAAAATTTATTGAAAGTCATGAAAAAATTTTTGAGATTTATAACAAATTTATTGAGGATTGTGGAATGTTATTAAAATTTGTAAAAAATTTACTGGAATTTGTAAAAAATTGTTGAAATATGTAGATATATATAAATTTATAAAAATTATATGAAGTACGAGAGTGAAAAATATGTTTGAGAATTTTAGACGTTTTAGTGATTTTCATCGTATCAAACACCCACTTAATCTCTCAAACCCACCTTTCAAAATTCACATAGACCCAAAACCCACATCCAATAAGAAAAATTTCAATAAACCCTAATTTATTTGAAATACACAGATAATCAAGCTCGAAAATGAATTAGATACGGAAAACAAATAAAAATTAACAGACACCAAGAGAAACACAATAAAAAAAAATGAACGCCAACCCAATTCAATGAAACTCTGATCAATAGATAGCCGACAATCCGTCGCCGGCGTAAAAGAAGATCGACCATGTCTAGTCCCAAAAACAACCACCGCAAGACCAAACCCTAATAGCCCGACAACAAATGCATAGATCGAATGAGAATCATACCTGAAAACAACGACCGTAGCTCCGCTAACGGCGAATGAAAAGCTATAGTTGACGTCCAGCGAAGGAGAAGAGGAGAAATGAGAGAGATTTTTGAGGTCCAAGGAGCAGCAGAAAGAAGGCGGAAATAAAATAAATTATAATTTTTATTTTTATTTTTATATTCGTCGTATATACACAATATATTAATTTGTTGAATGTACGATGTATAGTATAATTATATCATTTATTCTTCGTTTGAGCCCATGGAAAAAAGCTGTGATGAATAGACGTGGAATGAATTACGGGATGTATTTTTATCACCAGAGATATTTTGTCAATTACATATAATTACTTACCATTTTAAAATTTACATTCATATTCTTTTTTTTAAATATTTGTCCTAATTAAAACATTTAATCTATCATGTCTATAAAGTCATTAATAAATTTGTTCAGTTGGCAATTTTACCCTTTTTTATTATTAAAATATTAAATACTTAATCAAATACAATCAAATAAAAACTACTAATAAAAATGTAAAATTATAATACTATCTCATTAATGATAAAAATGTGACATCATAATTGGAATGTGACATTGAAATCATATGAATATAATGTAATTTTTGTCAAAACTAAAATCGTAAAATCAAATACGATTTAATTCTAGTAAAATTAATCATTATACAGTTTATAATTTTTCATATTCAAAACTCTCAACCTTAAGTCATTTTTCCAAATTTTACATCTCTCACTCTTAATTTAGCTGTTGGAAAATTCAGAGCTCACTACAAGCTCACTGTTAGTCTTCTCCCTCCTCCATTGTGACGATTCCACACAAGTTCTCTCTCTTTCTTATAGTACTATTTTTTATTCTTATATACGCAAATACATAAATTGCATATTCAAGATTTGTGTAGATAATATGTATAGTATATACGATTTATACACTTTTCCATTAATGGCATTTGCGTATAGTTACATATACTTTCATATATATCTTACTAGGAATATATACATATATACTAAAATATATAAAAATTTAATAAAAATTGCCTAAAGTTGCTTATTTGGAAAATATCTTAGGTTAGTATGGGTGTTTTCCTTGTGAGTAGTTAATATTAATTTTAAATGTTTAAATTATATATTATTTAATTAAAATTTTCATACAAAAATAAAGTAAAATTTAGCATATATTTATTATTAGATTTTAATGTCTTAAGCCGATTATTTATATATCAATAAGTCAAAGGTGTATTTACTATATTAAGTTGTTTGTGAAATTAAAATATATTGAATGTTAGGGGAGGGAAATATTTATTTAAAATTGGATGATGATATAAATGCAATCTCAAAATGCATTTCTAAAATGTGTATTCTCATATTTTGCTTTTTTAAATTATGTATTCTACTTCCATCAAACTTTTATGAAATATGGGATTACGCTTTTCTTCAAAAAATATGATTTTAGTTGAATTAGAGATTAATGCTATGTTTATTTTTAGGAGAATATAATGTGAAAATAAGATAAATAAAATTTTTCTCACCCTCTAGTTTAGTTATTGAGTTTGAAAAAGAAAATAAAATAATAATGATTGAACTACAAAAATGCTATTTTAAAAGAGTTTTTATGACTGTATTTGTCACATTTTTAGAGTAAACTATGGTTTTTAATTGAATAAATTACGTTTAATCAATTTAGTGTCCAATTGTAAATATCATATTAAAATGATCAAATTAACTATTTTTGAATATTAGTTGAAGTCCTTGGGAATTCTTATTAATTTGATAATTAGTTTTTATTTAAATTAGTCCTCTTCAAATAAAATTTATTAATCATACGAAATTATTATATATTTAGAAGGTTTAATTACTAATTAAATTATTTATTAATTGAACATGCAAAGAAACTGAAGAACCAGCAAAACTTAGAAGCAAAGGACCTTGGGCACGGCTACTGGAGGACCGTTCCTATACTTCATGACCCGATGTCGCCATCCTAACTACAACTCATCCCTACGTCGCTTCTTACATCCCCACAGCTCACTAATACACCTACTACTTTGAGAAATCTATTGATGATAGTTTGAAGAAGTTGATTAAATCCCAAACTGTATAGCTAAATTATCAGAAAATGAACTAAAGATAAATTCAAATACTAGACGCTGATCAAAATCAAATTTGAAGTTGATTATAATATACAATGAACGCATATTTGATTTGGTGATGTTATCGCTCTGGGTTATTATTATGGAATACGATATTTATACTATAGTACTAAAACATGTATTTCTCTCTTCTCACCTATTTCACTCTCACCCTACGTGGCATATCTATTTGCTCTCTATTTCCCTTCTTCTTTTTTCTTTTATAGAATTTTGATTTTATTTTTAAAACAAATTATTCTCTCTCCACATATAATGAATAATAATAAATGTTTCATTAAAGGAGTCTTTATGTAATAACCTGAATTTTTTTTCTTAATTAAATTGCTTAAGTGTGGTGGTGATACTTATTATAGTAAAAATCTAGAAAATTGAGGATTTGAAAATTTTTGGAATTGGTTGGAAAGATTTTCGGATTTAATTTCACCCTATGTGGGAGTTTAATGTAGAATTTCTAAAATTTTTATCCAAACGGTTCCTAGCCCAATTACTTATTTGGTTCAAACCAAGCCCATTAACCCATGGGTCAACCCTTTTCTTTGACTCACCTCAACTCACTTCAACTCACTTTATCACTCAATGAGTTGACTCATGAATAGTTGCTCTAAATTATTTCCCGATAACTTCATTTTCCATCTTCCATACACTCTCACCATCTTTCAAAATTATTTGACTAATTAGACAAAGAGAAGACCCTACATTGATGACCTTAAAGCATTTTTTTCAAATTATTTAGCAAACAAAATTTAAAGCATTTTGTTTGAAAGCTAGCATGATTTAAAGCATTTTGTTAATTTGTCAAAAAGCTAGCATGATTGTTTAATTTGTCAAAAAGTTAGCATGATTCCCAGATCATGCCACCCATCCTCATCCATCCTCCAACACCTATCTTTAATTATGTGGTTAGATAGTCAAAAAGGCTAAGCTAGATTATTTGGATTATACTACCTAATGCATAATGCTACTTTAGTAGTTTTCAAGTTTAGGTAGTGGAACTTGTTTTTCTCTACCGACACTTCTTTTACATTCCCTATAAATTATGTGTCTTCAAAGAGAAGAAAATAAGAGAGAAATAATAATAAATTATTAATTAGTGAGGTTGAAGATTTGGTGTTGCTTGGAGGAAGAAGAAAGGCTTGAAATTTTTCAATTTGGGTGGTGTTCAAAGCTAACTCATTTTTCCTTCTCAGACTTGGTCATTAATATCTTCATTGAGGTAGGATGACGAACCTCCTAAAATATATTTGATGCATTTTCTGGGTTTGAAGTATGAAACTTGATTGTGATAAAAAATAAATACCCGTATATTGGGGGTAAGAAAGCCAAAATTTTGACTGATGTAACTTAGTATGCTGACAGCTCTCTATTTGTAACTTCTTATGTGCTTTTGACCCCTAAAACGGTTGAATTAGGTTTCGGCTAAAACATAAAAGTTGTAGCCCTTTCAGTTTTCTTTCCAACACAAAAAAAATTGCATCAATCCGATTTGTGAGTCAAAAGTTATGCCCAAAATACTGAGCACGTGTAAAATTGTATTTTCTGAACAAACTGAATTCAAGACTGTTTTTGTACCTTTAGACCTTAGAATTTTAAAAAGTGTAAAATATGAAAGTTGTAGGTCTTGAAGTCTAGTTTCTACAGATATAAAGTTTATAGATATTGGCATCCTGCTCTATTTTATATGAATTTTCTTTCAAGCTACTATTTCTGCTTAGCTTTAATTGATGTTTGTTTGGATTTGTTTAGGATATTATGTTTAAAGATTTATTTAAATTTTCAATTTCCTTCTGTTAGTTATTGTCATGTTAATAATTTCTATTGATATGAAATTATTTTAAACTGGATATTATATATTATTTGACACTCTAATATTGATGATAATTGACTTAGATAATCAGTTTCATCATAGATAGTTGGATGACTTATTCAAACTAAAATGCTAAGTATTTGATAAAATGCCCAAACGAAACAATGAACTTGTTTTTTTCATTTGGTCTTTCTTAAATGAAGTTGATTTATTTTTAGGCATTATTTTGTCAATCTAGCATGTTATATAACTATATTTTTATGATTAAGTGAATTTAATGAAACTCATTTAATACCTTCCTAAACATTGGAATAATTCTGTGGACATTTGTGGATATCTTGAAGCCAAAAAAAAAAACCTATGATAAGGGTTTGGTTATAAATAAGATGATGATTGGAAATTTATTTAAATTATTTTGAATAAAATAAAACTTATTAATTTTGCTAAAAATTAAATATAAGTCCAAGAGCTATTCATTATCTTTATATTCCATAAAATAATAAAATAAAAGGTAAAAGAAGCAAAAACCGAGATTTGCAGCCAATGAGGTTCGAATTTGCGACTTTAAATCGCAATTAGGGTCGCCCACCCACTAAGCTACCAACCTCGGCCTAATTAATATACCATTAGAAATAATTTTATTCTTATCAAATTTGGTACGGTAAACTTTTCAAAACAATTAACTAAAATACTAATTCGTATTCTAATTTTTTTTTTTACTTGCTACTTGTTAATTTATATGTAGTACCTACCTTTGTGATAATGATATTGGTGACTATTTTAAATCTTTGATTTATTGAGAATTACTATTAAATTATGGATTTAGATAAAGTGCTTAAAAATATACTGCATGTGACTGAATAATCCCACTTTTGATTCATCGCCCGGGAACATTGTCGGTTGTTATTAAAAATGTCTGATTTCCATACAAGGTACCCTTGGAATGTAAAAGGGTGAGAAGAAATTAAGGCACTTGGTGCTAAAGTTATTTTTGGCAATGGGGTGACGGGTGGGTAGAAATGGCCTTTTAGATAAAGATGGGAACATGCATTTTATTTGGGAGATGCTCCTTTCTGACCTGGCCAGTCAGGTAGCCGTTCGCGACGGCTAGATTTTTGGTAGGTGACACCGTCAATATGCATGGGATGCTAAGCCCGTAAAGTCACTGGTTCCCAAGGCTGGGGGTAGAGGAGGATAGGAGTATGATTATCTTAGGATGATTTAGATTAAAAGGATGATTTAGATTAAACTTCTTTACAAAATTTTACTGTGACTAGCAACCTCTCATGTTATGTATGAATGATGTATTGGAATTATTTAATTATATTTAATTCCTCTCGATGAATATTTTAAATATATATATATATATATATATGAAACCTGTATCGCTACGAAGTTTGATCCCGAGACCTTGAAGATCTAAATCTGAGATCCTCACCACTGCGACACAAACTTCATTGTGGTACACACATCAATATTTAACTATTTTTACATGTAAGTAAAATAGTAGTTATGGTGACGGTTTCATCGAACCATTGTAAGTATAATTTACATTATTCAGTTGAGATCTATTGAATTAATTGTTGCATAAACAGTATGCCACCTAAACACATTTACTGTAATGGGTCACTTAATACAGTGTAGTATTATAACCACTGCATATAAGCACCTAGGAGATTCTAATTATTGGGCTTTAGTAGCTCACCCCTTGTGGGAATATTTTTTTTCAGGATATTAAGCACAGGGATACAGAAGATGAGCTGGAAAGAGATTAATTTCTCTTAAATATTCCATCAGAAGAGAGTTATTTATTTTTTTCTTCTTTCCTGCGCAGAGCTGGAGGACTTTATTTTTGGTCTGTAACAATTGTTGGATGATTGTAATTATTAAGCATAGACCTAATTTGCTTTTATTTGGTATGTAATGTTAATCGTGTGGTTGGGACACTTAGATGGCTCTGTAATATTTTTTCTCTATCTTTATTTTGTGTCCTGTAGTTGAAATCCCATCAAATGGTTCAGTCCAATGACTTATAAATATTGTTTGGGATAAATAAGGGATTTTGAATTTTTCTTGCGGGTCAACCCCAGTTTGGAGGAAAATTCTGGAGTGTGACAGCGTGTTATTATCATCTTATTTTTATACCTAACAAATAAATTCCAAATCACCCATCGGCATTCGGTTATGAAAATCCGGGGTGTGACACTTTATCTCTTTGCATAGTACTCTGCCCATTTGAAAATGAATTATAATAAAAAAAATTCATTAAACGATAGTTAAAAAAAATAAAAATAAAAAATTGAAACTCAAGAGTCACTTTCTTTTTAATATTCCTCTCTCTTTATCTCTCTTTATAATCCTCCCACCATCGCTAGAAAAATTTTAAGTTTTTTCTCCAAATTTCTTTCTCTCTCTACACACATCCACCTATCACCTGAAACTTTTGGATTCTTCTCTTTTGTGTAACCTTCTCAATTCTCTTTACAAGTATGTTCAATTTTCTCTATAGATTTACAGATATATTACTGTGTGTATATATATATATATATATATATATATATTATAACGTGCACATCAATATATAAGATCTGCTTTCGTCTCTTATTGTGATAATAGATTGGACTGAAAAACTAATTAATTGGGATGGGATGGCTGTGGAAACAACTGGTCAGTTGGAGGTTAATCTTGTGGGGCTGCATATTGTAAATTTGTTAGGATTACATATTGACACAGGAAATTGTTTAAGGTCAAATAGCAAACTCTTTCTCTCTCTCTCTCTCTCTCTCAAATTGGTTTACCTTTGGGAACAATTTAATCTTTGAGCCACATGTACATGGAAACCAACATAAAGTATGTTGTTACCATTGCGCCCAGAATGAAGTGCAAAAAGAACACAAATGGATTGACAACGAGCTTTGTGACATCCTCTTTCTTTGGACCAAGCTATAATGATTAAAAATAAAAAATCATTAATCTAAATAGAGAAAACTTGTATGTTCCAATGGTTGAAAAAAAAATCACATTTAAGTTAGCATTAAATCTGTATATGAATGACCATATTTGGAAAATTGAATTACTATTTGGAAAATTGGATGACCATATTTAGTTTTTTTTTTTTAAGATCTATGTACTTTTACATGTGGATTTATGATTATTAATATTTCTAAATATAGGTGTCTATTTTGATTGTTTTGAAGATATTTTTATTTTTTTAATGTTAATAATTGAAAAAATTTCCATCGCCCAGGCATTGCACGGGTTACTACTAGTTAGAGTTATATAAATGTATATCTATAGGTCAAATAAGATATATGTCAGATGATTACGCTTAAAAAGGGTAATCGTAAACTTTTATTTTCATTATTAGATTAAGTAATTTGCATTCATATTTTATGTTTTTAGTATAATTTTGTTTACTAATATTAGTTTTCTTAATTGTGTAGTTTATATTTTTGGGGGGGAAAAATAATGAGTTGGAAGTACTCAAGGGAAGGAAACTAAATGATCCAAGGAAAAAAAAGAAAAAATCCAGAGGGGGAAAAAAAAGAAGCCTTTATGGTCTAGACACTAGCTTTCTTGTCCAAACAACAGATAGGAAATTATTTCGACATTCAGCCAATTTTGTGGATTTTTCAAATAGTGAAGCCTTCTTTGCCGTCCAAGTGGGGATATTACCATCCGAACACCTTGACATTTTCAGCATTAGTATTTTAGGGTTTGTAATATTTTGAGAGCTATGTATATATTATTAATACACAGTAGTAGGGGCAGGTTTTCATACAGTTCATTTTTATTTTCCAAAGAGTTTTAGGATTTCTTAGAGAGTTTTTGAGTTGTTTTTGTAAAAAGTATTCATAGATTAGAGTTACGCTTGGAGAATACGTTGTTTAACTTTATTTAAGTGCATTAACAGAGTTTGTTTTTATCACTTTTTTTTCTTTATTTGTTGTTATTTCATTATTATAATGCTAGGCTATTTTTTTTTATCTTGATTTAACCCATCAATGATGGGGGATTATTGCTTTGATTGCTTGCATCTGATCACGCCCATGCATATATGGTAAAATTTATATTGTAGGGTTTTATAAATTTTATTTTCTTTATTTTCATGACTCTCAAAAACAAGTATTATCAATTATATTTTCTTGAAATCCCTAATTAATGATCTTACATGATAAAAACTTTCAAAACACCTTGGAATAAAAGAAAATTGATTTATACCAAAGATAAAATAATGAATATCTTCTGGTTTTCTAATCTTAAACGTGATTTTAAAATCGTGATGAGGAATATTATTTGATTTTCATGAAAATATTTATCCAATTTATTTTTCCTAAACATGGATCATAAAATGAGCTTTTACATCGCATCCAATCAAGCAAACAAAGAAATTCATATGGATTTATAGGTTAAATCAAGAACTTCTATATTATTTTTTAATCTTAACTTCTATTCACTGTTTATTATTTAATTGCTTCTTCTCCAATTTAATTCTATTTCTAGTTTTAGTTGAATAAAGTAACTTGAATTAGGTTTTATAAGCTTTATTTTCAATATTGTGTTTCCATTATTTTAAATTAGTTCCGTACTTTTAATATTATTCCAATTTTCAAACTCACAATTTTCAACTTAATCTAATTTTTACTACTTTTTAATAGAATATAGTGAATAATTTAATTTAGAAAAACCCTAAGATTCATCACAATAAAAGTTCATGTGGATACGATCTTGGATTTATCGAGTAAAATTTACACTACACATTTCTATATTTACTAGATTTACACTCTATATTTTTTAGGCAATCAACAGATAAGCTAAAGAAGAGGAGGATATTGGAGGAAAAAATTTGAATCTTCCAAACTCCAAAGATAGAGTTCAATTTACA
This sequence comes from Vitellaria paradoxa, assembly GCA_019916065.1. Classification (NCBI taxonomy): domain Eukaryota; kingdom Viridiplantae; phylum Streptophyta; class Magnoliopsida; order Ericales; family Sapotaceae; genus Vitellaria; species Vitellaria paradoxa. The sequence goes on from CM034236.1 coordinate 11,745,336, forward strand.
AAGCAGTTGAAGAAGTATTAGACTTAAGAGATAAATTTAGATCTGATACATATATCCGTATGTATATGCATGCATCAAATATACCAACTGATTTTGGGAGAGTTTGCATAGAACTCTAAACCTAGGAAGAGGCCTATTAGCTAATCCCATCTACACTATATAAAGACCATCACACATGAGTACAAAGAGCAGTACAAGTAGGAGTACAATAGTTCAAGTCATAATTTAGTTTCCTTTAATTTCTCTAGGAATAGATTATTTTATTTTTTCCAATTCAATTTATATTCATCATTCGTCAGCATTCAAACTCTACTTCTAATTATTCAATGCAATTCCATTGTCAAGTTCAATTTCAGTTCGGATTTATTTTCTAGAATATAGCTTTGGTTTTCATTTTATTTACTTTTATGAAGTTATGAATTTAATTTCTAAATTTATTTTCAGCATGCATACATAGTTTTTATACTTAATCTAAACCTGTCGATGAAATATGGCACTCTAAATATATTGGGTATTAGTTAGTTTTAATATATGTTATTTTAAAGAGTTTATAACTATAAACGTTATTATTGAATTTTAAGTTTTTGAAAACTGTTAGGTTCGATTAAATCTCATTGAGATCATTGATGTTCCTAATGGATCAAAAATGTCATAAATAGTAACCAAAATTATTTTTAGTCATTCAAAACCATTGGAGTTAGTTATATATTCTTGAGATTCCTAATACTTTTAATAGACTATTATTTTATGTTAAAACAAGTTTCTGGGTATACTATACTTGATTTTTTGGTTTTATATTTTTGAAAACAATTATAACTATGGGGGCGTATTAGAGTGACGAAAAACAAAAAAAAAATGATTTGGTAAAATTTTGGCGTTTGGTTTTTTGAGGCAAAACCACGTTTTTAGGCAAAACTATGTTTTTTAGAGATGAATAATGCCATGGGAATGGATTTTCATATGTTTCAATGGATTTCAGTAGAAATTTTTTGACTTTTACGTCAAAATATTAGATTTTAAATATGTAGAAATGTATTTTTAAGTCTGTTCCAATGGATTTACGTCAGAATTTTTTGAAAGTTGTTGAAAAGTTTTTTGAAATTTGTAAAAAAATTATTGGAGTTTGTGGAAATGTTATTAGAGTTTGTAAAAATTTGTTCGGATATGTAGATATATATATAAATTTATAGAAATTTCACGAAGTATAAGGTGAGAAAAATGTGTTAGAGAGTTTTAGAGATTTTCAGAGTTCTTAAGAGATTTTTTGGCTTTTTTAGCAAACCAAATGCGCCCTACGTCTCATTGAGATTAATGGTATTCTTATTTGATTAAATGTTCATAAATAAAACTAGTTTTAAATATATAGTATGCCCATTGTATTTATAGTTATTGGTCTTAATTTGTAGATTTTGATTAATATTGCTTTCATTTACTATCTTTTAATTTAATCTATTGCTGTAATTTATTACTTTATTTTATTTTTATTTAGATTTAGTTATTAGGATTTTGTGAAACTTAATTTCTATAGCATCTTTATTTATTTATTCGTTCTATAGTCAATTAAAAATAACAATTTACTTTATTAAAAATTTAAATTCTAAAATTAGGTTGGAATTATTTTATATATTCAGTCTACACCTTGTGGATATGATATTGGACTCGTCATGTAAAACTACAGCACACACCCTTGTACTTGTGCCATAAATGATGATGGCAAAGATGAGCCATTATTTGGAATATATGTTAACCTTGATGCCAAGTTTAATGTTACCGTGAGGTTAGAAGGGGTTAGAGGATAAATGACCATGGATGGCATTAACCTGACTCGCAGACATATAAACTTTGAGTAAGTCAAACATTGCTGGGTCCATGTCCAAGTTTTATTAACTAAGCTAGGATCCCAAGGTAGAATAGCTGCAAGTTGACATTCTATCTGAAGGCGAAGTTAAGTTAATGAATGCTCTAAAGGCCTACTCAATCAGAACTAATACTTAGTTTCAATAGTTTAGTCAAATACGAAAAGGTGGACTATTAAGTTCAAGATGTCTGGTGGAACCTCTGGTACTTAGCAACTCTAGCTTACTAAATTAAAGAGACATGGCCAGTTTGAAATCACCAAGAATGATGGCCCTTATACTTGTCTACTACGCTTCGATGAATTAGGATTATACAAGTTAAATGGTGGCTTTGTTGCATTGCACATTAAAAAGATGGTGAAAAAGACCTATCCATTTTGGCTAGCATATTGACTATGATAGTGAACGACTAGTTCCAAAATGTAATATAAACAACAGTTTGGACACAAACATACCTCCACCTCTACCGAGTCATCTAGATACTACCACAAAGTCACAACTCAACATAACTCAAGCCTCCAATACTTCCTGTACTCACTTGTGTATGAAATAAGCTTAGACGATTTAACCTCACTCTCAGTTTTCTCTGGTCTCTGAATTCAGACCAATCCATCGTCCTCGATTCACCCCCAGAAACCTAAGAGATGATGGGAGGATGGCAGGTGAAAGAAGTTTCTTAGGGAAGCCAAAGAAAATATATGTGAAACACTACGATCAAGTTTAGCCATATATGTATAAGCAAAAATGGTAGGTAGAGTCTGCCATAAAAAATTTACGCTAGGCTCGTTTTGCACACAATAAGAGACTTTTTGTGTGCATGAAAGAAAACCAAGCCCAGTCGTGCGCACAACAATTGTCTCCCTATGTGTACGAAACACCAAAAACTCCAAACTATGCACACCAAAAAAAATAAATTGTGAGTGTCACACCCCAAATTCTTGTAACCCGAGAATGTGAACTACACATGTAGATCACACATGACATAAGTTTCCTGTCCCACAATTAGAGCCATAACACGATGAAAGAGCAAAATTAAATAAAATAATGAAATAAAACACAAATAATAAAACTAGAGCCTTAGCTAAATAGCTGGACAACCAAAACTCTAATAATTACACCCAATGCCTCTAATAGGCCCAAACTAAAACCAACAAATTTATGTAACAATCCAAATAAACATAAACCCTCACAAATAAAGATTTATAAACTTGTTACTAAATTTAGTGAATAACTGAAAAGTAGATGTAAGTTCTAAATTTTCATGCTTTGCAGCTAAGTGGTCCGTCGTGCATCCCATTCACACTACTATTATTTTCTGCGTTTTCAACTGCAAAAGAGTGAGTATAGTCTCATCTTTTGCATTCGGCTTCTATAAATGATATGTATATGTATTATGCAAACTATGTCCTGTAATTGCACTCGTTCACTCTCTTTAAAAAATCTAGGGTCTTTTTTTTTTTACTACATTGCACGTGCTATATATATATATATGTTATCAAGTTGAATGTGAATCCAATTGGAACAAGAATACTAACTACTTTAGTTTTTCAATCTTATCACAAATTGATTACCATCTTATATATGTTAATATTAATATTATTATTAATAAGTACTCACTAGTTGTATAATTGCAACATTACCTTTTATTAAGTTTAGGAAAAAATAATATTTTATTTTATTGAATTAATAATTTATCTTAATAATTAAAATTAAATCACAAATTTATAATTCAAAAAAATATACTCAAATACTAAAAAAAACCTCACACAATCTGAGTGTACACAATAAAACTGGCATTTTAATTAATGCCTTAAAAATTTTAAATTAACAAGATTTCTCATTATCGAATTAAATAATAATAAAAAATAACCAAACCAAAAATTAAAATTTGGGTTATTACAGTGAGCACCCTAAACCTTAGTCCTGAATTATTTTAAGTGTTGGTCTAAGACTCACCATAATCCAAATCCAATCAAACTTCTAACCATAATAGAGTAAAAATAATAATAATAATAATAATAATAATAATCAATAGAGCGTAGCAATTAGTACAATGCATGCTAATGTATAAACAAATGAATATATAAAGTACCGAGTCATTGCAATATATTTAATATATATTCTCGAAATCTATATAATAAGGAAGTTCAATAGCTTCAATTTGGGATATTTTTAACCATTCAATGGCTAATATTACTTATTTTTTTTCCACTTAAATTATATTTTGGTCATTTCACAATAAAACATGCTCTTTCATTTTTCTATATTTTTTGAATTTTTTAAAAAAAATATGATAATATTTATAATAAATTATAAAATTTTACAACGTTTATTAAATATTGTATGGACACATATTAGACAAAGTCAACTAAGATTTTTTATTTAAAAAAATCAAATTTAAACTTTAATTTTCCTTAAAAATTTCTTAAAATAAACATTTCAATTAAAAGTTTAATTTTAATGTACATAAAACTTAAAATTTAAATACATACACTTTTACATTTTTTGTGTCATCTATTTAATAATAAAGCTCAAGAATTTGAAATTAGAATATTTTCAACATTTAAATTTATTCACTTCATTGTATATTTTTAATACTATTTTTTAATTTTAAAATATTTTCAATCCTTAGTTTTGTTTTGCATTTAATTCAATGGGCACGATTTGATTTTGAAAAGTATACCTAGAAAATCTATAGTTGAGATTGTCCGTCTTGAAAGTGAATGGCCGGATTTTAGTTCTCTAACCTTTTATATTCCGCCCAAACTCATCACATCCATCCATCCTTCCAAAATCATAACTCTTCAATTTGAACTCTGTCCTCTAGTCCAACTATAACCCTAACCGACCAACTAAAAATTGACCTCCAATCATGCCGTTGTAGTGCCACAAGACGTTTCTCTCTCTCTCTCTCTCTAATTTCAACTATTATAACTTTTGCTATCGAATCTAATATTTTGTCTCTTATCTCACTACTAATTGAAACTCCACTAAATCTCATTCTCTGCCTCTTTTTTCTCTGGTCATGTCTCATTTTTCTCTTCCGTTTTGCTAATTCTACCCATAATTTTCTCTACAACCGAACTTGACTAATCCTTACTTTCTTAAATACATCTTAAAATTAATTAGATTTTTTTATTATTGTCTCCGAATTATTTTTTAGTTGGTGTAATTCCTTTTAGTTAAAAGATTATTTTAACTTTTAATTGTTAATATGCGCTAATACACCTCAATTATGTGTTAAATATGTCTCTGTTTTAGGATATGATTAAATTATTTAAGCTCTGCTTGATTAGAGATCCTATGTGAATATTGGGGCTGTTTGGAACTCAAATAAACTGATTAAAATATAGTTGGGTAACTTTTTAGCATTTGAAGTGTAATTAACAGAAAAATAAAAATGCAGAGATGAATAGTGAAAATTTGTTTGAACCGATCCGTTCGAACAGATTCTAATAACCTTTTTGACTTTTTGTATCAAACTTTTCAAAATTTGTACAGATTTAATTGAAATTTGTGGAGATTTGTTGAATTTGTAGAGATGTAGAGATTTAAATAAATTTATAGATATTTATAGAAATTTTATATAGATTTATGTAGTTTGAGGTGGAAATTTTTTTTTAGAGATTTGAAAAGAATTTTGTAGAATTTTTTGTTAATTTTTGTACTTCAAACGATGCCATTTTATATGAATTCATCATTCTGTATTTTGTTTTGGGCCTTGATAATTTTTTTGCTCTTCATTGTTGTTTAAATTGGTATAGGTTAGATTATGTTGTGCCAAAAATACCTTTAAACATGAGCAATATTCTAGCAATACTAATGTTATATTTTTGTATCAAGAGCAATTTGTAGATTGTACTAGCATTTTGTTGTTTATGTATATAGCGAAATGGAAAAAACTATTTGGCCATACTGTTTAAATTAGTTGATGTTTTTTTTTTTTTTTTTTTTTATATAGCCTTAATTTGGTCAAGGTGTGTCTTAAGTGGCAACATGCATCACTCATTATCTTCTTATTAATGGTTTTTTTTTCCTTAACAGATTTAGACTTTGGCTATTCATTGATTAATGTTTTTATTTTATTTTTTTTATTTTTAACAAGGTTGGATCAAAGTGTATTTAAGTTGCAATAATGTGCATCACCTGTAACCTTTTTTAATTTGTGATTTTTAATTTTAGAGGTTATTTTTATAGCTTTTTATGTAAATTTAGTTTTGGTTAAAGTATGTTTCAGCCATAATTACATTATACTTAGCCTCTTTTGATTAGGAATTTTACATTTGTAGGTTATTTTTATAGTTTAGCTTGATTATGTTGTAAACCTTAGAAAATGTTGTAAATTTTTTTTAATTATATATATAAGCATTGTTTTATTAAAAATTACCAAAGCAAATATTGTTAGGTTTATTTTTGTAATTATAAATTAGTGAACAAATAATGATTTTAATTTTGTATTTTCAAGCATTTGACTAAGGTGTCAAAGTTATATGTTTGTTTTACTTTTGGAAAGTTTCTTAATTGTTGAGGATGTTAGAATTACTTTAAAGAAGTATCCTAATGATTAAAGAGGTTAAAAATGTTTTAAAGAAGGTTTCCTAATATTCTAGGAGGTTGACAAGTTTTTTTGAAAGATTTTGGAAGATTTCTTAAAAATTTTAGAAATAGAAATTATACAATCTTATGTATGATTGAATTGTTTAAGTGCTTTATAAATAGAGACATTCTCCTTGAGTTTCTAGACACAGAGAACGAGAGATAAAAAATTATTACATTATTTTAAGAGTTCTTTTTATCTCTTAGTCAAACAACTTTACATTTTGGTATTTTAATTTTCAATGATTTGAAGATTGGTCATTTGCTAATGAGGGTATATCATTGATTCGAGAAAAACTTCAATAGAAGGGATCATGTTTTCGATTGGATAACTTCGTAGTTATAAATTTTATAACCTGACTTATATAGTAAAAGAAATTTATCTCATCTTTTGTTTAGGACTTGTGATTTTATTGGTTTGGATTTTCACGTTAAAATTTTTGATCTCATTTATTTTTTTCACACTTGGTTGTTTGGTATTATGCTCTAGTTATGTTTTAAATTTTCACGTAAGTTTTTTTTTATAAATTTATATTTAAATTATTTACAGGCCAAATTTCATATTTTTAAGCATGGAGAATTCCTAGTATTAGATAATTTTGCACACACCAAAAAAGAAAAGAAAATAAAATAAAAGCCATTATTTAGGATTTATTTTATAACATTGTCGTTTTTCTATTTATATTTAATTATTATGTTTTTTTGTTTTGTTTTTGTTGTATTTTTGTCCGAAAATAAAAATTAAAATTGCGTTAGGAAATATAATTTTGTTTATAGTAATTAATTTTAATTTAATAAATTATTTACTTTTATTATTTTTTTAAAAAATTAATTAAATTTAATAAAATATATTTCGTATTAATTTAATTAGTTACTAGTTTGTTAATTAAATTAAATTATTTTAATTATATTACTATTAAAGACAATTTAACTGAATAAAAATAAAATATATTAAATATAATATAATTATATTTATTTATTAAAGATAATTTAATAAAATATAGTTCATGTGAAATTAATTAGATTAGTAATTAATTTAATTATATTACTTATTAAAATTAATAAAATATATTTTAAATTAAAATTAATAAAGTATATTCAAATTAATTTAATTATATTATTTATTAAAAATAATTTTACTTTAATTAAATAGTTTAAATAAAATAATAAATCATTTAATCCGATGCAATAAAATGAAAAAAGTGTTAAATTAGTAAAATATTTATAACCAAAAAAAGAAATTAAAAATATTTTTTTATTTATATTTTTTTGTTTAAATTTTTATTTTTTGTAAAAAATGAAATAAACAAAAATAAGCTTAACAAATATTTCTTTATATGAGTAGTAATCGTATTGAAATCGATTAAGATAATTAAAGAATAATAAATAAATAAAAATATAACAATTTTTTATAATAATTTTTAAATATAAATCATTTTAAATAATGGAATGTCCGAGTATTAAGATTAATAAATAAAAAAATAAATTAAAAATTAAATACAATTATTGAATTATTTAAATAAAAATAATAAATATAAACATTGCTTTGCGGATTAAAAAAAAAAATCATATAGAATCTTTACCGATTTGGGTTCGTAAAATAAAACGTTAAAAATTTTAAAAAAATTTTTAAAACTTATAAAAATATTTATTATTATTTATCGTACCATTTATAAATTTATAAATTACACCTATTTTATCCTCATTTACCTGACTTTTTTCCATACTCAACCCACCCTTAATTTGGCGGCTTCCCCACGAAGATCATCGCACTCAGCGCTCTCGAGATTGTTCTACCTCCACCGTCTCGTGTTGTAGCATCAATTTTTCAAGAAAGGATCTGTGGTGAAATTGAAATCTCTTTTCCTCGCTTGTGCGTACTCCGAATTTTGAGTTGCATTTTGCAAATTGAATTGCTATTTCAAGATCTTCTTCAAATTCGATCTGCAAAGACCAAACAGTTAATCTACCTTGTCACGAATTTGATTGGGTGATGGTGACGGTAATCTCTCTTCTCTTGTATCTCTTTGGTTACATGGTAGGGTTTGGCGTCTATCTATCTTCTTTTGAAGCATTTCTCTCTATCAAGTTCCCTTCAACTTGTTGCTTCTTCTACATATTTCAATAAACTAGGAGCTGGAGGCACATAGTGTCTTTCTTGTCCTCCATCTCCTATTCCATGGTGTCTTTCTTATCCTTCATCTCCTATTCCTTCACATATCCTTCACATATTCAATCTTCTTATCATCTACTTCTTGTTCTTTCCAAATTTTTAATTTTTATCCCTCCTTTACCCTTATCCATCTTCTTCCTCTCCTAATATAATAGGGAGCGGTTGAGTGAACTTTGGAGTTATAAAAAAAGTTAAATAAATAAAATAAAATAAAAAATGAGTAATGATGTGATATAAAAATAATATGTGATAAATTTGATTAAAAAAGTTAACATTTTAGACTTTTTTGGGAAATTTTTTTTTTAATTTGGAGCTCCAAAATGGAGCCTATCCAGCTTCTCAGCATATGACTACTTAGGTGGCATTTGGTTTACAATTTATTTTTTTATTTTGTTTTTATTTTTTATTTTCTGTTTATGTGTTTTATGTTTTGAAAATTTTAAAATAAGGAGAACAAAAAATGTATTTGTTTTGGCATTTCCTGTTTTATGTGCTTTGAGATTTTACTTGTTTTTGGCTAAAAACGCTCAAAACGGCTTTTGTCATTTTGCTTTTCATGTGTAAATTTATTTTCTGTTTTCTAAAACAGATTTTGAAAATACAAGTGACGAAATATGTTTGAGCTATTTTCCTTACTCTCAAAATTGCAAAATGAAAAAAATGGGTCAAATTAGGTATACTAAATGACACCTTAATTTTTTTAGTGTTTTTGAGATGACCAAATTTATCCTCTTATATTTTGAATTTTTTTAGGTCATGAATGGCCAAAAATGTCAAAGTAACTAAACACAAAAAAACTAATTTTTTAGTAGCTAACTACAAAAAGCTAGCTTTTTTTTTTTTTTCTTCCTAAACTAAGCCTGACTACATTTAATTGAGAGATTGGATGATGGGGAGATTGGTATTTTAGAAGATAATTATATTTATGGATATAATATGTGATTAATTTGTTTTTATGTGAGATCTTTTGTTTTTTGTTTATGAGATACGGAATGAGATAAGAAATGTGATTTGGCATGTGATATTTTTTAATTCTTATATCTTGATTAGAAACTAATCCTGAGATGAGAGTAAATCCCATTTTGAAAGATATACATGGGATTCACAATCGAATTGCACCCTCATATCCGATATCAAATGTACATTTGGAGTGAGAAGTTATGAAACAAATGATGGGAAATTAATAGGATAAGGTATTTTGTAAGGTGAAATTGTGGACATTGACTCATAGAAAGCGATAGTGTTATTTGTTTGTATGTTAATTAGGGTGGAAATAATTGTTTTTCCTCCTTCGCCTCTATCTATTTTCTATTTTTCTATGAATTAGTGAAAAATTATGAGTGGAAAAATTTGATTTAGTAGTTAGTTATGATAAAAATGGTAGGTGATTAGTGGGAGTTAAAAGACAATTTGTCTATCTATAGAAACTTCACGAGGAATGGAATTTTACCCATCACAATAGATATTTGCATTATGTACCAAACCAAACCAAGTCTTTTCCCACTAGGTGGGGTCGGCTATATGGATTTGTCGACGCCAATTAGATCTGTTTAGGGGCATGTCCTCCTGATAAATCTAAGTAGGTCAGGTCATGTTTAATGATTTCTTTCCAGCTTCTCTTGGGTCTTCCTTACCTCTCCTACTCCTGGGCAATTCCATACTTTCACACTTTCTAACAGGTGCCTCTGCTGGACGCCTTCTAACATGGCCAAACCATCTTAATCGGTTTTCTCTCATTTTATCTTCAATCGGTACTATTCCTACTTTGCCCCTAATCTCCTCGTTCCTAATCCTATCTTTCCTTGTAATCCCGCACATCCACCTTAGCATCCTCATCTCCGCAACTGCCATCTTCTGACCATGATTATGCTTTACTGCCCAACACTCTGATCCATATAGCAGCGCTGGCCTAACCGCTACCTTATAATACTTTCCTTTCACCTTGAGGGGGATTTTGTAGTTCTCAAGTTCTTAGTAGGGCTTGATGCATATTTTCTCTATGGTTGAAACATACTATCGAGGGATTTATTGATAGATAAAACTTGGCCCGGGGGTTAATTATAAATCAGAACTTGGGAGTACACTATTTCTTTGAGAAGGTTTTAGAGTTAGTAGGAATAAGATAGATTTTGTGCATCGCAAATCCAATAAAATTAAAACTACAAATGAGAGCGTAGGGAAAATTCAGGATTAAAAAGTGCAAAGAAGTGATAATTTTTGATATTTTGAATTAATTGTTCATGTAGATGGAGAGATTGAAGAGGCTGTTATCCATAGATTTGAGCTTGGTGGTTAAAATGAAAAAATGTCTTAGGTATTTTATATGACGGGAAAATACCTATTAAGTTGAAAAGAAGATTTAATAGGACGGTTATGAGACCAAATACAAAGCGTTAAACTATTAAGAAACAACACTCTTATAAGATGAGTGTAGCGGGAATTAGAATATTGGGATAGATATGGTACTACAAGAAAAGGATAGATGTGGTACTACAAGAAAATATAGGATACGAAATGAATATATTTGAAAGAAAGTTGAGGTGTCATCGATAGAAGGGAAGTTGAGAGAAGTTTGCTTAAGATGGTTAGGTCATGTCCAACATAGACTTAGGGATGAAGTAGTATGGAAGAGTGTGGTGATCCAAATAGAAGGAGTAAAGAAAACAAAAGGTAAATCTAAGATTTTATGGATTGAAATTTTAAGGAAAAACCTAATTTTGTTATTCTCACAAAAAACATATCCTATGACATAAATGAATGGAGGAAGAGGATTCATTTAGCCGACTTCAACTAGTTTGGGACTAAAATTTTGTTTAATTGAGTTGCCTTACAATCATCTCCCACTCCCACCATTCATAATGCACACGGTTCAACATTTGTTAGTCAAGCCTTTGCTTTGGACCATGGTGGGACTAGCAATAAAAGCTCTTAGACATCTCATACAAGCTAGGTAATTTCAAAGTTGGGTTTTTAGTTTTATCATTTTGTTGATGTTAATTGTTGAATACATGGATTTATTTATTTAAAAATGATTTTGAGTTTTTAATTTTATTTTTCATGCTTTATATATGGAAATTCAAACTCAATTTAATATGCCTATTTTCACAGTGATATGCCCATGAACATTGTTCTAAACTTTTTTTTTTTGCTAGTCATCTTGTTGAGATTGCTTGGTCTTTTATCTTTTTGGTGCAAGTTCCTAATGCCTTTTGGAGTGATTTAGTTTTCGCTTCATGTTACGTTATTAATTGTATGCCTTCATCGATTTGATAGAACCAATCACCTTGTTCCCTTCTTTTTTGTTATGATTCATCATTTCATATTTTATTTCATCTTTTTGAACATGTTTTATTTGTCCATCAACTCAAATTACGTATTGGCATATTAGAGTCGTGTAATCAAATGTGTATGCATATGTTTTTGGTATTCTCGGTTTTGACATATTCAAAAGTGCTATAGCCATTAAAGTCGTACTTTGAATCAGTTTTTCACATGTGCCAATGTCTCTTTTAGCGAGTCTATCTTTTTAGCAAGTCTTACTCATTTAAGGATCTTCAAGTTGCTTCTCTCTTACCTGTTTTCTCTTAATCCTCTCTCCTTTTGATATGGTCTTTCATTCAATTCCTTTAGGCCATCCTCACAACCAACCCCCCCGGGGGCCAAAGTCTATCATCGGTGCACGGGCATCCCTTCAGCTCCAGCTATCACTCGATCACCACAAGCTCCTATTACCCTACTCTTCACCAAGCTCTTCTCTATCTTTGTATCCTCTCCCATTAGATCTTGATATAACCAATTGCTTTTTGAAAATCTAAGTGTATTCTTACCTCCCATCCTCTATCTAATTTTGGGTCTTATGACTTTCTTTCCTTCATGTTAGGACATCTCTATTACATTCCCTATGCAAGTGAATACCTTGTTTTAGGGAAGCAAAAATAGGGAAATGGCCTTTTTTTCCCTTGGAGTCTCTCTAAAATAGGAAAATGTATAGGACTTCTTCATATTTATTGGAGTGCTGTTCATCTCCCCTAATTTTTTTTTTAATAAAAAAGTATCTCTCTCTTACTTTATTCTACTTTTTCAAAAAATAACAATAAAGAAATATTTGATGGTTTAAGGAATGAATATTTTAATGCAATAGGTAATGGGGAAGTAGTTGTGGAGGTAGTTGAACAAGGAAGTGGTAAAGTAGGGATGTGGTATATTTTGGAATATTTTAGGAAATTTGTTTAGAGAATTTGATATGGATGCCATTACTTTTTTGTTTGTGTCTTCTCTTTATTTACCCCTATGTGATTGAAGCCTTGTCCCATTTTGGATGGGGCTATTGCCTTGGAAGAGTGTCTATATTTTGAGCTAATGGTGCTTGGGATTGTGTCCCATGCCTTGCGACGAGTTAGTGGTTGGCTGTTGTTGGGTTTTTACTGTCAAATTTCTTCCTAATGGTAGTGTTAGATAGACTAAAAACTCGTCTTGTGACCAAAGGATATAGACTATTCTCAAATATTTCTGGTGAATTGCCACAAATATTCTTGTCCTTGCCATCCTAATGGAGTCCAAACCTATTGGTTCTATTGTCTCTCTTCAATTAATTGCACGAAAATTAAATGGAGCTAATTACGATAATTGGTCTAAGGTTGTCAGGATTGCTTTAATGGGTTATGGGAAACAAATATACCTTACAATGAATGGTCTGAGGCTATCAGGATTGTTAGTCTTTTATGGAATTCTATGGAATCTCAAGTTGCTGATATGTGTACCCACTTACATAATTGTAAGGAGATTTGGGAGTATGTCTGTTGTGAGGGGTTAGGTTGACCTAGAGGGGTTAAGCCTTCCTGGAATAATGCTGACGATAAATAATGGTAGAATCACTGGAGTTCGACAGAGGGATGAGAATCAGGGCAATCTAGAACAAGAGAGAGAGAGCAACTAAGGGTAGGAGAATGGTCGATGCGTCATGCCAGATCCTCTAGAGGAAGAGGGCTTATATATTCTTTTAGGCAGGAGTCGGGACTTTGATTATGTTAGGAGGATGTCTAACCTTGACTTGGCTGGCCATAAAAAGATAAGGATTACTGGCTTAATTCTTTCTTTAGATTGGTTGAACAGATTCCAATGATTCCCTAATTCCAGTCTCCACTCTACTGAATCCCTAATGATCTTGCGATTTGTTAGTTTGTTAGAGAAATCTCCACACCTTGTTCCAAGTCCGAGAAATAGACTACTCAGCGGGAATGATGTTCTCGCGGCGATGGTAATGCATATGATAGTGGCCTTACTGGGGCTTAGGAGCACTATTAGAGGAAGTATAATTATATCATTGGAAGTGGAAAGAAGTAAATCTAGGCCCTGAAGCTGTGGGCCATGTACCCCCATGCGTCAATTATTTTCTAATGACTTGACTTGTATGCATGATTTATCTTGTGAGTTTTTTCAATTATAGCAGTCTGGTAAGCCAGTTTCTGACTATTTTGCTTCCCTAAAACAAGTCTATGATTAGGTGAACTCAATTCAACCATTGTCATTGCATATTTATGAGATGCAAAAGCAACATGAGTAGTTGGTGGTATTTCAGTTCCTTACAAGCCTTGACCCTGAATTTGAGCCAGTAAAGGCTCAGATGCTTAGTGGAGCTTCTCTCCATTCATTTGCTGGGACCTATTCTAGGGTTATGCGAACTACATCCCGAGATTTTTCTTTAGTTAGTTCAGATTCCTCTTAATTTGCACTTATTAGTCAGGCACCCCATCTCATATTGACAATCATGGTAATCGTAGTGGACGTGGTAAAGGATCTCGGCCTAAGTATACATATTGTGGTCATCTAGGGCATGCTTGTGAGAAGTGTGGGAATTTGTTTGGGAAACCATTGCATGTGACGCATATACTTTCTTCTAATTCTCCTAAAGCCCCGTCTGCTATCTGTGAGCATCCACATACTGTAAGACTTGAGACCCAATGGTATTGTCTACCCTTATGTTTATACTAATGAGATAAATTTGTGCACGCAATTATATTATGCACTAGCTATGTATTCACACCACTACATGAACACAATCTATCGAGAATTTTTTGATTGAGTCTTTCTTCTTCCCTCCAAAAAAAGGGGAGTCCTGGTTGGCTAGTCCACCTATTCATTGCCATTTGCAACTTAAGGTTGTTAGGGGCATGAATAGCCAATTTCCTTATAAGAGCATATGGAGGACTGGTGCCCAAACTAAGGTGGTGTTTTTTGTATGGAAATCAGCTATGATACTATTTAGCGTTGACAATTTGAAGAGGAGGTTACAGGATGGTATTTTTGGTGTTGCATGTGTTGTGAGAAAGAGGAAACTGTTGGTCATCTTCTTCCTCGGATAGAGGTTGCTTGGGAATTGTGGTGACTCCTTTCATCCATTTATGGTAAATCAGAGAGATGGAAAAGGTATGTTGTGTTTATTATATGCTCTAAAGTAGTAGTAATAAAGGGGATAACAGGATAATAAATAAACGGAAAAAAAAAATGCTGAATGAGAGTTTTTTTTTAGTTTAATAATTAATTGTTAGAAAAATAATAATAAGAAGAAAATGAAATAAAGACCAAAACATTAAAAAAAAAATGTAAAAAAAACTATTTGATTAATTAAAAATACATATTAGAAAAATGTAGTGATCTACCTTGCAACGAGAGGGAGAGAGTGTGTGGCTTTGTTTATTTTAGAAGATCAAAATTAGAGATAAAAAGATATTTAAATTGCATTTTTATTTTTTTAACTCTTTAATTTTTGTAAAATGTTATAGTATGTAAATATCTTTATTTGGTTCAATATGACTTCTATTTAATTGGTTTAGACATAGTATAAATATGTGTGTAATGCAAATGTGAAAATACTAACAAAACAACATATTAAGTAAGAGAAAGTCTAAAGTTTGGATTGGATACGATCAGGATTCGACGATCCTACACTAAAATTGTAAGATCTTGCATCCAAAGGAGTTTTTATGGGATTTGGATTGATTTGTCTAAATGGATCATAAAATCGTAGGATCATAAAATCCGGGTCGGGATTTTAACGGCTATTGATATTCATTGGGTTATGCCTGCAATAGTTCAACAGTTTCTTTCTTGTGGGGAAGGTGGATGCTGCACTGGGAGGAAGAAGATAGCATGGAGAATAGCTCTATAACACTATTATATATCATGTGTTAGTGTCTGTGGAGGAAAAGGAATAGGTGCATTTTTTATGAACTTCAAATGTCGACTCATGGTCTCAACTTGCAAGTTGAAACTACTGCATAGTTTTTTATTTTGTTTTAAAGGGGATTTTTCTTTTCCTATTTTTTCTTTGGTTTTAAAAGGTTAGCTTAATCTTCTATTTGAGCTCTTTTGACTCCATTCTCTTCTAGAACTTAGTTGCGCCCCTCTTGGCATGCTCAAGTTATGCAATTTTTTTATTTAACAAAAGACAAGGTTTCAATAAATATATAAAACGACGAGGATGAGAAAAATCCAACATTTACACCAATAGGTTCATCAATCACAAAAGTTAATTACATCTCCACGCAAAGCACAACTTGATGATGATATATCATCGCATAATTCGTTCCATGTTTTGTATCGTATTGCAGTTTAATTGCTAATTGTAATTTCTTTTGAATCATATTACAATTTTTGTTATTTATTTACTTATTTATTTTTCTTCTTCTCAATGCTGATGCATATGGTGCAGCTATATATTGTTTGATGAAACATCATATGGACGATAAAGGTCTGCTGCCTTTTAAAGTTGGACAATTGGCTGAATCAAGATCTTTCCAATTAGGGTTCCGTGGTGCATGGTTTCGATGCAAGGTAACATTGAATGCCGCGCACAGCAATATATTTTTATGCTGCACATGGTAATATATTTTTGGTGTTCTTTTGGTGGTTATCTGTGGTGTAATTATCATCTTTGTGATGACTTTGGTTATCAATGCCTTCTTTGGTGTAGTTATAATGTTAGTTATCTAGCAACTTTGGGTAGTTCAGTAATTGCTTTGGTAGTTAATCTATCAACTTTGCATGTAAATGTTTTGAAGTGTCTTATGGACAAGACCGAAGTGCCTTTTGGACCAATAACCTTCTATTTCTGCTTCTTTTGTTTCCATTGGTTCTTTTTTCTAACTTGTACGGTAGCACTCTTATATGGCAAATTAAACTTTCTCCAATAGTTATGGCATAATAACTTTTTCTTTTAAGTGGCTAGGGTTATAGTTTAGAAGTAACAAGTGCGAGAATTTGTAAGAAACATCTTTTCATCATCATGGAAGTTTGACTTAGAAGTATTTATGTTCATTTGG
Source organism: Vitellaria paradoxa (assembly GCA_019916065.1). NCBI lineage: Eukaryota > Viridiplantae > Streptophyta > Magnoliopsida > Ericales > Sapotaceae > Vitellaria > Vitellaria paradoxa. Next base: position 11,762,282 of record CM034236.1, read on the forward strand.
TTGCAAGAGATCAATATACAATTAGAAATTCATATCTATCAAAAGTTAGCAAAGAGGCCCAGAGCATGAAATTTGATGTGCTGCGCAGCCTGCACAATGTTCTAGATTTGAACAAGGAGATGCTAGAGGAGCACAAGTACGTAAGAATTTAGTCAGTTATAAATTGCCAGAGTTTTCAATTGGTTAAAGGAACAAGGCATGTGTTGTCAAGTCCCAAAAAGTGATACATTTCCATGATGATTAGTGCTGGACTAATCAAATTAAATCAAATGGGGGAAATAAGTTTATTTTTCCAATTAAATTTGGTTGATCTTTGGATAACAATTGATTTTTACATCTAAAGTAAATTAAGTACATAGAGATAATTATACAAATTAATAATAATAATAATAATAATAAATAAATAAATAAATAAATAAGAATAAAAAAAATAAAAAAACATATTTTTATGATTCTCTCCACACCCTTACTATAAATAAGGGTGGCATGTTGAGAGAAACATGTTTACAAAATGTTGAGGAAGATGTCAAGTCTTAGATCTCAAATTAGTCAAGTTAGGTGCATTTAAGCCTTAGATCTCAAGTCAGTCAAGCTAAGCATTTGATATCAAGGGTGAGTAAATGGTTTGCTGCGAAGCTTTACAACTTTATTTATTTTATCAAATCGAAGATAATTTTCTATTGTTTTAGGAACAACCTGCTAAGCCCTAATGTCAACTCTCAAGTCAAATTTTACAAACTCTAGGTGCTTAAGTCAATACCCACATAATTTTGTAGATTAATTTGTGAATAAGGTGCCTAGTCCTCAAGTTAACTCTCAAATCAATAAATTACGATCTTGGAAATAAGCTGTCAAGCTCTTAAATTACTTTTAAAGTTAAAAACATTGTTGACAAAAAGAATAATTGGATTATTGTTATATTTAGATATTCTATTGATTATGTTCCTGAATCAATTAGATTCTGTTTGTCAATACAATTTTCCCCTCTTAATTTTAGATAAGAAATTTGTGTACATAAGGAGCATTCGTGATGTTGTGCTCCTCCTACGCCACGTTTCTTTAATTTCTTGAGGCATCAAGTTTGTGATATTATTGTCCTTTATTCTATATTCTTCCCGGTTAACAAATTGATTTCCATTGCATTTTCTTCTTGCTCATGCTTATGATGCTTGGAAGATCAGAAATCTATGGTTAACGATAGTGTGAGTGGGAAAATAAAAGCTTAAAGTAGAATTTGCATTAAAAACAAATGAACTACAATAATTAGTTAATTGACATAGCGGCGGAGTGTTTGACGAGATATTGTTCTTAAGTACGATGGTTTGTTTTTGAATCCACAAGAACGGGTGTTTTGAATCCATAAGACCATGTAAGAACACAGGGAACACCTAGCTATTTAATTAATATTAGATATATAGAATACTTGAAAGAATAAAAAAGTGGTTATAAACAGTCTTATTTACAGAGAAAACTAACCTAATCCTAGACCGTTCAAAAAACGGTTTCCCAATGCTTTAATCGAGTTTTTCTATCCAATCTATGAAAAGAGATGTAATCTATGACTTTTAGCCCAAAAATTAAAGACAACTGATTAAAATTTACTCCTTATCTAATCCTAGATAATTTTTTTTTCGATAAATAAAGAATTTTGCTGGAAAATGGTACTAAGATAATGCCAGAAAGCTGTGTATACACAACCCCACCCTCGCCTATTCTAACAATCCCTCAGTAAATCTTAAAAAATACTCTGTGCTTGTGTCAATTCCTCCCGCCCTCCAACCATACAAAGGTAATTATGCCCCTTCAAAAATTCTTCTATTTCTTTCTTTCCTTCTTTCCATACTAGCCCAAAAAGACAAAAGGGAGCAATACTCTAAGATTTGTTTGTTTCCTGATTCTGTTTGCATCCCCACCAGGCACATAAGAATGATCGTGTCTCCTTCTGGCAAACCCATTTGAAGCCAAGCATAGATAACAGCATCTCCCAGGTGTTCTTACTGCAATTGCAGTGGATAAACAGATGGTTAATAGATTCCTCTTGATTTTTACATTAGCAACATCAGTTCACTGAAGTCTGTCCTCTTCTCCTCAAATTATCAATGGTAAGATCCTTCGTCTAGCCACAAACCACATGAAAAAAAAGATACCTTAGGGGTCACTCCGGGGTTCCAGATTTTCTACCATGAAAAAGAGTCATATCTAACCTCCGCCAATGCCTTGTAATAGGATTTAACATTAAATAATTATGACTTTGTTAGGTTCCACTGCATCACTTCTCCCCCATTTCTGTTCTTCATCTCATGAATGAGTTGCAAAAGAGCAACATAACTTTCCAACTTCCAGTCCTGAAGATTTCTTCTAAGAGGAATATTCCATACTCTGTCTTGCCCAATATGCTCTAGACATGTCGATACAAAAGCCTCCTTGTCTTATACCAACTCATAGATTTCCTGAAAGCATTCCTTATGCTCACCTTCCTCGACCCATCTATCCTCCAAAATTTTATTCCATCCCCTCTTCCCACTTCTGAAGCTAGATTAACTTTGAAGTCATCCTATTCTTTCATAATTCCTCTCCATAAACTCGTTCCATAAGAAGTATTGACTAGTTTCGAGTTCCAACCGCCCCACTTGATCCCATACTCACAGGATATAACGTTCCCCTGTAGCCTTTCTGGTTCTACTGCAGATCTCCATAATCATTTGCCTTTCTGGTTCTACTGCAAATCTCCATAACCATTTGCTTAGCAGAGCCAAATTAAACTTCCCAAAGTCCCTAATTCCTTGTCCCCCTTGGTCTTTTGGGAGGCACATTGTTTTTCAATCTACCAACGGTATTTGAAACCCCCCCCCCCCTCCACAGAGAGTCTCTCAGCAACTTATTGAAATGCCTTAATACCGATTTGGGCACAGTAAACAGAGACATAAAGTCTGTTGGAAGGCTCGATAGAATGCTTTTAGTAATTGTGACTTTTGCCCCGTTAGGCAAGTATTTCAGAATTCAGCCAGCTATCCCCGTCTGATATCTTTCAATCACCCTCTCCTAAACCTGTTTAGCTTTTTGGGTGACTCTGAAAGGTAAACCCAAGTAAGAGTTTGGGAAAGAACCTACCCTGCCCCCCATCACTCCCTAGATAAAACTAGAATGAAACTAATCCAAAAGAGACTAGGAAAACCAGAAAATTGTTTATTTTCACTACCACTTCTTATCTTTTTTGGCATTTAATCTCTCCCAAAACTCTAGGAACTCTTCCTCCATTCACCTACATTAGTTGCATTTTTCATATGCTCTCCTCTTTAGACTGAAATATTGAAAAATATTATTTTTGTTTAATTTACTTCAATCATCTTTCTTGTACTTTGTTCATTTAAATACTTCAATGTCCAAACAATATATTTGACTTGTAAATTTTGAAGTCTCTTTTTTATACCACACTTCTTCTTTCCCTTGGGCCAAGAAAAAGGCTGGCACAATACCATTCGGTAGGGTAATTCCTCATCCTCTAATCTCAATAAAGACAAACAAATAATTGTAGGAATCGAATCTTTGTATAATTTGGAAAAAAAAAATGTACAAGTCAGTAAAATATGAAAATGCATATTTTTCACATTTCTTGGATTAAACAAAATGCATCAAAATCAAAGTACCTTGTATTTTTCTTTCTGCCTCGGGTTGTGTTTGATATCTTCTACAGCTTGACCAACTACATTCTAATAAAAGCAAGCTTTGCGGCTAATCCATAAGCAATAAAAAAATAGTAAATTCATGACTTGTTCCTTGCACCCAAAAAAAAAAAAATTATATATATAAAAAATTATGGAAAGAGATGGGTAATGATATAATGGACTTATATATATGAAATAATCTAGTGGTTTATTTTGAGTGCTTCCTCCTGCTTTAATGTTAGTTGAAGTGAATGAAGCAATTTTTATCCATTGGAAATAGTAATGGTTTGTTTCATTTTGCTTGAAATTTTATAGTTCCTTTTTTTGAGCTTATCCTCAAATAACGTAGTAGTCTCCTGCCTTATATTTGTAATTTGGAGGAACTTCATTATTATTATTTTTTTTTCCATGAAAGTTAATCTTTGGGTGAGAAATTTATGTCCACTGACAGCATGCTTTTGTATTTTATCAGATAATAGACATTAGCATGAGAAAAGGGCAGACTGAGTATGCCTTGGAATTCTTTGACTTCCCAGACGAAAGTAAGTAATATAAGTTTTTGTATAAAGTTTTAGAAGCTTATGTTGTTCATGAATATATTCTCTCTTAGTATATCCATGTTTAGAAGCTTATGTTGTTCATGAATGTATTCTCTCTTAGTATATCCATGCACCACACTATAGGTTTAGCCACTCAAATTTGTATTGCGATATTTTTTAAATTCCTTCATCCTTCCTATTTAGAGACCAAATAGTTAAGGGTTATCAGGTGCTGTTTGGATAATGCTTTTAGTTTAGTTTTTTTATTTCCTAGTTTTTTGTTTTTTCACAACAAAAAAAAAATTAGTAAACATGTTTAATATTTACAAATGTTGTAAACATAAATTTAAGACTATGGTGTAATTAGTATAGTGGCAAGAGTGATAGTAGGGAGTTGTGGTAGGTGGTCTGGAGCGGTGGTTGGTGGTGAACCATGACAATGATTGAAAGCAAAGGTAATGGCGGCAGTGTTGAATATGTAGTTGTGGGTAGAAATAGTGATGATGGTAGTGATAGGTTTGTGACAGTAGTTAGGGGAGGTGGGTGGTTGGTCGTGACTAGTAGTGATGGGTGGGTGGGTTGTGGCAGCAGCAGTGGTAGAGAGTGATAGGGTGAGTAATAGCACTGAATAATAGTGGCGGTAGTTGTGTGAGTAGGCTCTCGGAGTAGTGGTGATGGTGAGGGCAATAGTAGTAGTGCCAGTGGCTGAGCGATGTTGGTGTTTCTTATAATAGTGAATAAAAAGGGTAAACAAAATTTTGGAAATAAGTGAAAACACCTTTTTCCTGTTTTCATAATTTTTAAAATATTTGTGAACTGTTATGAAAAATATGGCAAGGAAAATGTTTCCAATATGTTTTTGTTTCCAGTTTTCAATTTGTTTTAAATTAAAAATAAAAAAATAGAAAACAAAAAAAAGGGTTATCAAATGGGCCCTTAATAATGAATAGTTTTGCATTCCAATAATTAATATTTCTGTTTGTGTTGCAACTGTGTGGTAGCTAGCATTGCACTTGAATAAATTACAAATGCAAATAGCTATGTACATAATACAATTGTGTGGTTATATTCCTATGTTCGTGTTGCAAGCATTAAGTGATAGAGGAGTGAGCATGACGTTGGAATAAATTTGCAAATGTTGTTTTGTTAAATCATTAATTATCTCCAAAGCTTAAACTATTAGAAAATTGGTCTAACAATGTATTTCAAACTATCTAAAACTGCATGTGCGAGTTTGATTCGCACGTGGATTGGAGAAATGAGCAAGTTAAACCTTGCAAGGTGTAAATGCTCTCGGTGCATTTTAAGGGGTCTAGTTGCTAAAATGCACCATTTTAGCAATTCTTGGAACACGAAGCCCTCCAAACCAACCAGATCATTCAGGAAAACTTTTCAATCTCAAGATGTAACCATCGAGATTGAAGAAGATTCCAAGCTCAAAAGGGGATATAGAATAGTTGAAAGGGGTAGAGGCTATGTTAGACTCTTAGTTATCTATGAGGAAGAACTTAGATGGCTGCAACAGAAGTGTTTGAAGCACCACAGGAACACAAAAGGTCATCATCAAATCGATAGCCTTAGAGGAGGTGCTAGAACCCTTGTCTATACCATCATCTCTGATGGTATTAGCAGACAGCTGGAGCTGCGGTTGTTTGCCCCTTATGGAAGAAGACAAGTCAGACTCCCAGAACTTTCATTCGGTTTTGGTTGGAGGTTTCTAACTAACATCTTTTGTGACTTATTGCCTGGTGATAGTTTTCCCTCAACCAACAAGAATAAGCCTCATGCAAATCTGAATGTTCCTTCTCATGAAGAAACATTCAGAACTCCAAATGTCTCTAAGTCGTTTATTCAGGCAGCTGCCTTTCCAAAATGGCAAGTCTCTAACATGCGAAGCTCTTATAATGATCAATATGTCATTGTAAACTACGCGGAAGCTGTGGAGAACAGTTTGAAAATGAAAAGGTGTTTAGTTGGCAGACTAGGTGGCCCGGGAGCTGCCAAGATGGATGCTGAAAAAATTTCAGCTTGGGTTAACAGAAAATGGAACATCCCTGGAGGGGTAGGTGTCAAGGATATTGATGGAGAAAGGTTGTTATTTTCCTTTCCCTCCCAGCAGGTAGCAGACAAGATTAGGAGGAAGAAAATTGTTATCAATGGGGACCCTCTATGGTTAGACTCTTGGCATAACTGGAGCTGCTGTTCTAGAAGAGGCTAAAATATTAATTCTGTTTGGGTAAGAGTGTTGGGACTGCCTATATTCCTCTGGAGTGCCAATGTTTTTCAGAGCATTGGCAACTACTGTGGAGGATTTATGGATTCTGAACTGGATCCTTGTCACACTGCCAGCTTTCGATGGGCTAGAATCAGAGTTAGAGGCGATGGAAGAAACATTCCTACATCAGTCAAGATTTTAGTGGGCCAAACTCTGTATGACTGTCCTATTTGGGTTGAACGAAGGCCTTGGTTAGACTGGGTGGATGATTCCTGGAATTCAGGAGTTTTCCGGCAACCGGAAGGAAAGAAGAAGGTGGCGCGTGGCCCATCTGTTGGTTCAATGAATCTTCCCTCTCTTGGAATTCGAAAAGGTAAGGAGTTATTACACTAAGGGGCCGCAAAACATGGAAGACATTCAAAGGATGCTAGGAAGGTTCAATGGACTAGAGTTGGTAAATAAACAGCTCATTAATGAGGAACAAAACCACAAATGCCTCTTTAATGGGCCAGCCAGCAGCCAACAGGTTTGAAACTCTAAAAGACCTTGACAGTGAGGATCACTTAAATGCTGATACCAGAGTGGCACCACATTTACATGACACATACAAAGGAGAAGAGGAAGAGTCCTATGGAGGTTCTGCTAGCTCAGATGATAGTTGGAAGTTTTATGGATTCAAGTACAAATCAAGGAAGAAAACAGCTCAGACATCCTCTAACCCTCTAAAGACATTTCCACAGGCAGACCTTTCTTACGAGAAGATCTCAGTAGTCTATCCTTTACTAGAAGATAATAACATCTCCTTTTCTGAGAATCTGCTGGTACCCTTTAGAATGCAGGAAGCTGAACAGGATGAAGCTCTTGATTGCTAACCTTTGGCTGCAGTTGGGCCTGATGATGAGTGGCTTGCTGATTGCAACCATTTGCTGCTAGAACACTGTGGGCAGGATCAAAACAAGATTTCAGCTTGGGTGATCAATCGTATGAAGTCATTTAGGAAGATCTTAGGCATCTCAAGTGAATGCTTTGAAGAACAAATTATGACTTTATTACAATCTATTGAGGAAAAAATGAGGAAGTGCAATAATGGACAGCAGAAATTGCAAAAGAGCCGCAGAAGAGGAGGTACAAGGGAGTTGAGAAATTTACAATGTTCAATTACCTATGACAAAGAAGAAAGGGATCTTCTAACTGAGATGGGAAGAGGGGGAGAGTCCTTGTCTATATGTTTATGATGAAACCTAAAATTTTAAGCTGGAATGTAAGGGGCTGTAGTGGAAAGGAGAAGAGATTGTTGATCAAATCTGTAATTGCTAAACAGCATCTAGATGTTGTTTGTTTGCAGGAAACCAAACTTAGTAGGATTGATGATCTTACTATTAGAACTCTCTGGGGTGGCGGCTGGTGTAAATGGAAAGCTTTGGAGTCTACTGGGGCCTCGGGTGGAATTATAATCATATGGGATAGCAGGAAATTGCAAGCTTTGGATTTTGAAATTGGATCTTTCTCCATTTCCTGCAGATTCCAGCATCTGGATGAGGATTTGTCCTGATCATTTACGGGTGTTTATGGACCAGTAGATAAACATTGGAAATCAGAATTTTTAGATGAAGTGGGAGTTGCAGTTTTCAGGTGGAACCTGCCATGGTGCTTGGGGGGAGACTTTAATATGACAAGAAGCATTGAAGATAAATGGGGCTGCAAAAGAAGAACAAGGCAGATGGATTTGTTTTTAGACTTCATTGAAGGTTTACAGTGCATTGATTTGCATTTGAATGGTAGCAGGTACACATGGAGCAACAGAGTTTGTAAGTCCAGGATTGATAGATTTTTGGTCTCTTCTGATTGGGAGGACTTATTTCCTGCAGTTCTACAGAAATGCCTCCCTAGGATTGCTTCAAATCATTACCCTCTCTTGCTGGATGGAGGAGGACTTAAAGAAGGACCTAAGCCTTTCAGATTTGAAAACATGTGGCTGCAGGTTGAAGGTTTCAAAGATATGGTTGCTCAATGGTGGCAAAACTACAGCTTCGATGGATCTGCTAGCTACAGATTGGCTCAGAAGTTGAAAACTCTAAAATCTGACTTGAAACAGTGGAATTATGAGTTCTTGGAAGGCTTGAACAGCAGAAGGCCCAGCTGGAGAAAGACATCCAAGGCCTAGATAGGTTGGATGAGGATGGATATCTAACTGATCAAGGGAGAGTGTTGAGGCAGAATAAGATCTTGAGTTTAACCAAATTACTCAAAATGGAGGAAATAAGCTGGAGACAAAAATCTAGAGTCTGATGGCTCAAGGAAGGCGACCGAAACACAAAATTCTTCCACAAAATGGCATCTGCAAACAAAAGGAGGAACTGGATTGACAAACTAAAAGTTGTGGGGGAACTTACAGATGATCAATGGCTGATTAAGCAAAGCATAGTGGAGTTTTACAAGAAGCTGTTTGCGGAAGAAGAAAATTGGAGGCCTCTTGTAAATGACTTGGAATTCTCTCAGCTTAGCTCTTCAACTGCTGCCAGCCTTGAGCTCTCTTTCACTGAACCTGAGATCTACCAAGCACTCATGGACCTAAATGGTGATAAAGCCCCTGGTCCAGATGGATAGACCATCGCCTTCTTTTAGAATTGTTGGCACATTCTTAAGGAAGATCTGCTGGCAGTGTTTGGGGAATTTTACAGCAACTGTAGATTTGTTAGAAGTATGAACTCAACTTTCATTGCACTATTCCCCAAGAAGAATGGAGTTGTGGAACTAAAAGACTTCAGGCCTGTCAGCCTAGTGGGAGCTGTTTACAAGTTGCTATCAAAGGTTCTAGCTAATAGGTTGAAACAGGTAATTGATAGACTTATATCTGATTCTCAGCATGCCTTTGTCAGGGGTAGACAGATTTTGGATGCCATCCTCATAGCTAATGAGGTTCTACACTCAAGAATTAAAAGCAAAGGTGTCGGTTTAATTTGCAAACTAGACATAGAAAAAGCTTTCGATTATGTCAACTGGAATTTCTTGCTTTATCTGCTGCAAATAATAGGGTTTGGAGATAAATGGTGTCAATGGATTAATTGGTGCATCTTAACTGCCAGCTTTTCAGTTTTAATAAATGGCTCACCTGAAGGCTTCTTTCCTTCCTCTTGGGATTTAAGACAAGGTGATCCCTTATCACCCTTTCTCTTCATTTTAATCATGGAAGTCCTCAGCAGGATGCTGAATAGAGCTGAGCAGGCTGGTTACATTGAGGGGTTTCCTGTGACAGTTAGCAATAGCAGCAACAGGAGCTTCAATGTCTCACATCTTCTGTTTGCAGACGACTGCATCATCTTCTGTGGGGCTGATTTGTTACAACTAGGACATCTATGCTGCATCCTATTGAGTTTCGAAGCAGTTACAAGGCCTCAAGATCAACCTTAGCAAATCTGAGGTCCTGCCAGTTGGAACTAATGCTGTTATGGAGGACTTTGCAACAGTCCTGGGCTGTAAAATAAGCTACCTACCTACTGTCTACTTGGGTATGATTCTTGGAACCAAATTCAGGTCAAAACAAATTTGGGAACCAATGATAGAGAGGTGCAGATCTAGATTGGCTGAATGGAAAATTAATTATTTATCAATGGGAGCGAGGATCACACTAATCAAGAGTGTTCTCTCCAGCCTTCCCACCTATTTTTTGTCCCTTTTCCCTGCTCCCGCGAGTGTTCTCAAGGAAATGGAGAGGTTGCAAAGAAACTTTCTTTGGGTTAGGAACAAAGGTGTCTTCAAGTACAACTTAGTGGACTGGAGAGTAGTGTGCAATCCCATACAAATAGGGGTTGCTGGGATTAGGCAGTTGAAATTACACAATCAAGCACTCATAGGGAAGTGGCTTTGGAGATTTGATCTTGAAAACTATTGTCTATGGAAGAGACTGATTGAGACCAAATATGGGACTGAAATTGGTGGTTGGATTTCTGCTGCAGGTTCCACCTCATTTGGTGCTAGTTTATGGAGAAGTATAAGGAAGAATTGGTCCAGTTTTGCTAATTGTTTATCCTGGAAGGTGGGAAGGGGGGATAGGACTTTGTTTTGGAAACACAACTGGATGGCAGGGAGCTGTCTTTCTGAAGTTTTTCCTGAAATTTATGCAATTGCAATAAACAAGAATGCTTTGGTCTCAGATTATAATTTTGGATCTGGTACAAATAGAGTTTGGAGTATTCAGCTGCGAAGGAGTCTAAATGATTGGGAGTTGGATAGCTTCATGACAACGATGGAATTACTCTATTCCTTTCCAATGGAAGACACGGCTGATGTATTGAGTTAGAAGCACTCCACGCAGGGAGAATTTACAGTTAAATCCTTTTATCTGTTCTTACAGAATGGAGAGAAGGATATCTTCCCTTGGATGACTTTATGGAAGGCCCCTGTTCCTACAAGAGTCATTTTTTTCTCTTGGTGTGCCTTGAGGGGAAGGATTTTGACTATGGATAATCTACAGAGAAGGGGTTACTACATTGTTAATAGATGTACATTATGCCTCAGACAGGAGGAATCTATTAACCACCTGTTCATTCACTGCGGCTGGGTCACTGAAATATAGAGTTTAGTTCGTTCATGCTCTGGCACACGTGACTTGAAAAGCTTTCTTTTAGCTTGGTGGGGACAACCTATGAGCAAGAGGAAGAGGAAGACTTGGAATACGATCCCTTATTGTCTCTTTTGGGTGATTTGGAAGGAACGCAATAGGAGAATTTTTGACAACATAGAATGGATTGTTTTACATTTCAAAAGTGTATTCCTTTCTTGTTTCTTTAGTTGGGTTGAAGAAGGAAAAGAGTTAGATCTCAACTCTTTTCTACTCTTTATAGCAAGCATGAAATAGTAGGGGGTAGTTGTAATTTACTTTTTACCTTGGCATTCCTTAAAATGCCATTAATAATACTTACTTATCTTTTAAAAAAAAAAAAAAAAAAAACCTTGCTAGGTGCAACAACACAAACAAAGGAAGTGCTCTATAATAAGTGGGAGGACTTCTAGGAACTAGTGCTCACGGACCATGTTAAGTCACCCATTATACCCAATGCTTAAACCATTAAACGAGTCTAACAATGTATATCAAGCAACAATAACATGTTTGTTTGTTTTGTTTTATTTATCTGAATGCTGAATTATATTTTAGAGTGAAAGTTAATTTACTTTACTTTGGTTAGCTGGTACAGCACACAGAAACATGGGCAAAGGGTTTAAATGTCAAAATTTTGGCTTGCAAATAGAGTGCTGGGATCTGAGATAAAACATTACTGATATTTGGTCTGCAACCTGCAAGACACTGATATGCCTTTGAGTTCATGATTCACATGTTAGAGACATTTATCTAGAACCTCCGCACCACAAGAACAACTTTAGTCTTTTGTCTTTGCAGAGGAAACTGAATTAAATTGAAAAGATGAAAATCACACACATTGTATTAGGATTCATGGTCCTATTTATATACACACACGAGTCCTACTTCTTAGGAAACTATACATATTAGGGAATTAGGAAATTAGGAAACTGAAGATCTCAAACCATTTGTAGCCAAAACAAATTAGACAAAACAAATTGCATTTCTACAAACCATTTGTAGCCGCCGACCTCAAATGCATTACTACGAAGTTCTCTCTTGTTAATCTGTGAAAATTTATCGATCTTCCACGTATACTTTCCATATAACTCAGAAGGTTTTGGTCCTGTAAAGTAATAACATAGCTGAAGTTGAAGCTAACCACACCAGAACTGCATAACTTGAGAGATTGATGGGGAAAACTGAAAATAGTTCATAATGACTGCCACCCCAATACTGGTTTCAGATAGCGTTTGATTCTATGTATTCTGCTTTGGGATTTCTTGATTATTTTTTGATAACAACGGGATTTCTTGATTATGCTGTTCCTAAGTTGGAGAATTCTGTAGAAAGCAGAAACAAACTACAGAATCCAGTACATGAGGATATACGTGGGTTTAAGATACAGCGAGGCACTAATTAGTGCATATATATTATATACCATAGGCAGGAGTGGAAGCTCATGTTAATGTATTGTTTTCGGGCTCATATCCGTGTCTATTCATGTTTATACTCAAATATCTAAAAAAAAAATTAATGAACATGTTAACTAATTAATTTCTTTCAAATTTAGGTCAAATCATGATAATTTCGAATAAATATATTCATGTTCAGGTCGTGTTATAGTGTCATATCTGATATTGCCACACCTAGACAAAAGTCCTAAATTTCAGGGCACTTAGCACTTACAAAATAAAGCATGGCACTTAATTAGCAAGTTTACTGCAAGCAAAAAAATCCTTATTTTAAGGCATGTTCTTGATACTCCCTGATGTTTCCAACATGTGGTCTACATAAAATTGTATCTATAGGAGGCGTATGAATACCTCGAAATAAGAAAAACACAAACACCCAAACTGATCCAAATTACAATTAACACCAAATCTCACATTCCCACAATGAAAAATAGAGGGTTTAAAATCCCTCTATCCTATTTGCATATAAAACTTTGGTTGGAAATAACATGCCTCCTGTGCAGGAGCTGACCTAACTCAGCTGAGATCACAAACCAAACTCCAAACTATAGCATTGTAAACAAAGCCAAAGCGTCAACCTTCAATTCAATAAGACACCTTTTTCCATTATACTAAAACAACTCCAAAAAATACTTTCCAAGCTAGGCCTTTGTACTTAAAATCTTGTCAAAGCTTCATCCTTTGCCCATCCCCAACTAGAAGTAACCACTCTCCTCTGTACCTTCTCCACTACCAACAATATCACCCAACTATTTTCTCAAAGATTCATGATTTAGATTCTTGTATAATGTATGATGAGAATTACTGAGCTAAAAAATGCCAGATATACCACTAGAGAGGACACTTATCACGACCCACCATGCACTACTTCCACTAAACCATCTCCCATTCCATTGTGAATCACATTCTTACATTACACCTCAGCAATAACTCTAGAAATGTCTCCCACTTTCAGAAGCAATCTCTCATCCTAACCAAAATGATACATTTAAACCCCCCCAAAAAAAAGAAAGAAAGAGTTGATTTATTTTTTTTTTTTTTTTTTGATTGGTAAGGGGGAGGAGGGAAGACACCCCGGGGAATCGAACCCGGGTGGGTGAGGAGGCGAAGGAACCGGCTGCCACTCAGCCAAAGGCCATCCTCTAGAGTTGATTGATCATTTCCAAGTAGTTTTAAAAGAAATTGGCTTTATAAATGTAAAGGATGACCCACTTCAATAATAGTGATCCCAAAATAAACTATATAGTAGGAGATAGCTACTTGCAGGTAATAAATGACTTTGTAAATGTTAACTAGATCCGAATGGAACCTCTCATCATTACACATTCTGGTCTCCCACAACCAAGTGTGACTCTCTTATTGTCTGCCAATCCTTAGACCAAATGTTCACGCAAAACCAAGTAATAAACGGTGATGGGAATCTTCATTTTAGCGAACAACATTCAGCTTTAAATCTTTGATTACTTCTAAAATACTCAACAAATTCAAAGCCAATAACAGATTAAAAATACCAAGCATGACATAACTGTAATCACTCTTTCAGCACCTACACAGCTAAAAATTGAAGAAGAAAAACAGCATACCACAATAGTCGTCGTCCTCATCGGTATCCCAATAAGGGGGAGAAGTTGATGGGTTTTCATTTTCCAGCTGCTCAGAAGACCGCCATTCCACCAATGCTTCCCCAAATTGGCATCGCAGCTGCTCGCTCGAAATCCCCTCCAAAGACCTTCCAACTCCAGGCTCCTCACTTGCAATCCCAGCCATTTCCCACTCCACAACTCTCCAACTTCACCTGCTAGTCAGGAAGTAAACCCCCATCAGGCCAAAAATTAAAAAAATAACAACAACAATAAAAATAACCACGTTATTCTAGATCCTTCTCAACAATGTTATCCAAAAACCCAAAAATGAACCTTGAGTTTATCAAAAAAAAAATGTCTCTCTTATCAAAATAAATAAATAAATAAAAGATCGTCTCAAGTTCCCTCATTCCAACTCTACATTTAGGTACATAAATTAGACAATTTTATTCCTTAGAGTGCGTTTAGAGCAACAAAAATAACGAAAAATGTGATTTGCGTAATTTTTTAGCATTTGGTACACAGCCACCAAACCACATTTTTCAGATATAAATAGTGAAATTTTTTTACTTTTACATCAACTTTTTTGAAAGAAAAACCGTCGAAATCGTTTTTTTTGATTTGTAAAAATTGTTTTATGTCAAAATTTATTGAAAGTCATGAAAAAAATTTTGAGATTTATAACAAATTTATTGAGGATTGTGGAATGTTATTAAAATTTGTAAAAAATTTACTGGAATTTGTAAAAAATTGTTGAAATATGTAGATATATATAAATTTATAAAAATTATATGAAGTACGAGAGTGAAAAATATGTTTGAGAATTTTAGACGTTTTAGTGATTTTCATCGTATCAAACACCCACTTAATCTCTCAAACCCACCTTTCAAAATTCACATAGACCCAAAACCCACATCCAATAAGAAAAATTTCAATAAACCCTAATTTATTTGAAATACACAGATAATCAAGCTCGAAAATGAATTAGATACGGAAAACAAATAAAAATTAACCGACACCAAGAGAAACACAATAAAAAAAAATGAACGCCAACCCAATTCAATGAAACTCTGATCAATAGATAGCCGACAATCCGTCGCCGGCGTAAAAGAAGATCGCCCATGTCTAGTCCCAAAAACAACCATCGCAAGACCAAACCCTAATAGCCCGACAACAAATGCATAGATCGAACGAGAATCAAACCTGAAAACAACGACCGAAGCTTCGCTAACGGCGAATGAAAAGCTATAGTTGACGTCCAGCGAAGGAGAAGAGGAGAAATGAGAGAGATTTTTGAGGTCCAAGGAGCAGCAGAAAGAAGGCGGAAATAAAATAAATTATAATTTTTATTTTTATTTTTATATTCGTCGTATATACACAATATATTAATTTGTTGAATGTACGATGTATAGTATAATTATATAATTTATTCTTCGTTTGAGCCCATGGAAAAAAGCTGTGATGAATAGACGTGGAATGAATTACGGGATGTATTTTTATCACCAGAGATATTTTGTCAATTACATATAATTACTTACCATTTTAAAATTTACATTCATATTCTTTTTTTTAAATATTTGTCCTAATTAAAACATTTAATCTATCATGTCTATAAAGTCATTAATAAATTTGTTCAGTTGGCAATTTTACCCTTTTTTATTATTAAAATATTAAATACTTAATCAAATACAATCAAATGAAAACTACTAATAAAAATGTAAAATTATAATACTATCTCATTAATGATAAAAATGTGACATCATAATTGGAATGTGACATTGAAATCATATGAATATAATGTAATTTTTGCCAAAACTAAAATCGCAAAATCAAATACGATTTAATTCTAGTAAAATTAATCATTATACAGTTTATAATTTTTCATATTCAAAACTCTCAACCTTAAGTCATTTCTCCAAATTTTACATCTCTCACTCTTAATTTAGCTGTTGGAAAATTCAGAGCTCACTACAAGCTCACTGTTAGTCTTCTCCCTCCTCCATTGTGACGATTCCACACAAGTTCTCTCTCTTTCTTAGAGTACTATTTTTTATTCTTATATACACAAATACATAAATTGCATATTCAAGATTTGTGTAGATAATATGTATAGTATATATGATTTATACACTTTTCCACTAATGACATTTGCGTATAGTTACATATACTTTCATATATATCTTACGAGGAATATATATACATATATACTAAAATATATAAAAATTTAATAAAAATTGCCTAAAGTTGCTTATTTGGAAAATATCTTAGGTTAGTATGGGTGTTTTCCTTGTGAGTAGTTAATATTAATTTTAAATGTTTAAATTATATATTATTTAATTAAAATTTTCATACAAAAATAAAGTAAAATTTAGCATATATTTATTATTAGATTTTAATATCTTAAGCCGATTATTTATATATCAATAAGTCAAAGGTGTATTTACTATATTAAGTTGTTTGTGAAATTAAAATATATTGAATGTTAGGGGAGGGAAATATTTATTTAAAATTGGATGATGATATAAATGCAATCTCAAAATGCATTTCTAAAATGTGTATTCTCATATTTTGCTTTTTTAAATTATGTATTCTACTTCCATCAAACTTTTATGAAATATGGGATTACGCTTTTCTTCAAAAAATATGATTTTAGTTGAATTAGAGATTAATGCTATGTTTATTTTTAGGAGAATATAATGTGAAAATAAGATAAATAAAATTTTTCTCACCCTCTAGTTTAGTTATTGAGTTTGAAAAAGAAAATAAAATAATAATGATTGAACTACAAAAATGCTATTTTAAAAGAGTTTTTATGACTGTATTTGTCACATTTTTAGAGTAAACTATGATTTTTAATTGAATAAATTACGTTTAATCAATTTAGTGTCCAATTGTAAATATCATATTAAAATGATCAAATTAACTATTTTTGAATATTAGTTGAAGTCCTTGGGAATTCTTATTAATTTGATAATTAGTTTTTATTTAAATTAGTCCTCTTCAAATAAAATTTATTAATCATACGAAATTATTATATATTTAGAAGGTTTAATTACTAATTAAATTATTTATTAATTGAACATGCAAAGAAACTGAAGAACCAGCAAAACTTAGAAGCAAAGGACCTTGGGCACGGCTACTGGAGGACCGTTCCTATACTTCATGACCCGATGTCGCCATCCTAACAACAACTCATCCCTACGTCGCTTCTTACATCCCCACAGCTCACTAGTACACCTACTACTTTGAGAAATCTATTGATGATAGTTTGAAGAAGTTGATTAAATCCCAAACTGTATAGCTAAATTATCAGAAAATGAACTAAAGATAAATTCAAATACTAGACGCTGATCAAAATCAAATTTGAAGTTGATTATAATATTCAATGAACGCATATTTGATTTGGTGATGTTATCGCTCTGGGTTATTATTATGGAATACGATATTTATACTATAGTACTAAAACATGTATTTCTCTCTTCTCACCTATTTCACTCTCATCCTACGTGGCATATCTATTTGCTCTCTATTTCCCTTCTTCTTTTTTCTTTTTATAGAATTTTGATTTTATTTTTAAAACAAATTATTCTCTCTCCACATATAATGAATAATAATAAATGTTTCATTAAAGGAGTCTTTATGTAATAACCTGAATTTTTTTCTTAATTAAATTGCTTAAGTGTGGTGGTGATACTTATTATAGTAAAAATCTAGAAAATTGAGGATTTGAAAATTTTTGAAATTGGTTGGAAAGATTTTCGGATTTAATTTCACCCTATGTGGGAGTTTAATGTAGAATTTCTAAAATTTTTATCCAAACGCTTCCTAGCCCAATTACTTATTTGGTTCAAACCAAGCCCATTAACCCATGGGTCAACCCTTTTCTTTGACTCACCTCAACTCACTTCAACTCACTTTATCACTCAATGAGTTGACTCATGAATAGTTGCTCTAAATTATTTCCCGACAACTTCATTTTCCATCTTCCATACACTCTCACCATCTTCCAACACAAAAAAAATTGCATCAATCCGATTTGTGAGTCAAAAGTTATGCCCAAAATATTGAGCACGTGTAAAATTGTATTTTCTGAACAAACTGAATTCAAGGCTGTTTTTGTACCTTTAGACCTTAGAATTTTAAAAAGTGTAAAATATGAAAGTTGTAGGTCTTGAAGTCTAGTTTCTACAGATATAAAGTTTATAGATATTGGCATCCTGCTCTATTTTATATGAATTTTCTTTCAAGCTACTATTTCTGCTTAGCTTTAATTGATGTTTGTTTGGATTTGTTTAGAATATTATGTTTAAAGATTTATTTAAATTTTCAATTTCCTTCTGTTAGTTATTGTCATGTTAATAATTTCTATTGATATGAAATTATTTTAAACTGGATATTATATATTATTTGACACTCTAATATTGATGATAATTGACTTAGATAATCAGTTTCATCATAGATAGTTGGATGACTTATTCAAACTAAAATGCTAAGTATTTGATAAAATGCCCAAACGAAACAATGAACTTATTTTTTTCATTTGGTCTTTCTTAAATGAAGTTGATTTATTTTTAGGCATTGTTTTGTCAATCTAGCATGTTATATAACTATATTTTTATGATTAAGTGAATTTAATGAAACTCATTTAATACCTTCCTAAACATTGGAATAATTCTGTGGACATTTGTGGATATCTTGAAGCCAAAAAAAAACCTATGATAAGGGTTTGGTTATAAATAAGATGATGATTGGAAATTTATTTAAATTATTTTGAATAAAATAAAACTTATTAATTTTGCTAAAAATTAAATATAAGTCCAAGAGCTATTTATTATCTTTATATTCCATAAATAATAAAATAAAAGGTAAAAGAAGCAAAAACCGAGATTTGCAGCCAATGAGGTTCGAATTTGCGACTTTAAATCGCAATTAGGGTCGCCCACCCACTAAGCTACCAACCTCGGCCTAATTAATATACCATTAGAAATAATTTTATTCTTATCAAATTTGGTACGGTAAACTTTTCAAAACAATTAACTAAAATACTAATTCGTATTCTAATTTTTTTTTTTTACTTGCTACTTGTTAATTTATATGTAGTACCTACCTTTGTGATAATGATATTGGTGACTATTTTAAATCTTTGATTTATTGAGAATTACTATTAAATTATGGATTTAGATAAAGTGCTTAAAAATATACTGCATGTGACTGAATAATCCCACTTTTGATTCATCGCCCGGGAACATTGTCGGTTGTTATTAAAAATGTCTGATTTCCATACAAGGTACCCTTGGAATGTAAAAGGGTGAGAAGAAATTAAGGCACTCGGTGCTAAAGTTATTTTTGGCAATGGGGTGACGGGTGGGTAGAAATGGCCTTTTAGATAAAGATGGGAACATGCATTTTATTTGGGAGATGCTCCTTTCTGACCTGGCCAGTCAGGTAGCCGTTCGCGACGGCTAGATTTTTGGTCGGTGACACCGTCAATATGCATGGGATGCTAAGCCCGTAAAGTCACTGGTTCCCAAGGCTGGGGGTAGAGGAGGATAGGAGTATGATTATCTTAGGATGATTTAGATTAAAAGGATGATTTAGATTAAACTCCTTTACAAAATTTTACTGTGACTAGCAACCTCTCATGTTATGTATGAATGATGTATTGGAATTATTTAATTATATTTAATTCCTCTCGATGAATATTTTAAATATATATATATATATATATATGAAACCTGTATCGCTACGAAGTTTGATCCCGAGACCTTGAAGATCTAAATCTGAGATCCCCACCACTGCGACACAAACTTCATTGTGGTACACACATCAATATTTAACTATTTTTACATGTAAGTAAAATAGTAGTTACGGTGACGGTTTCATCGAACCATTGTAAGTATAATTTACATTATTCAGTTGAGATCTATTGAATTAATTGTTGCATAAACAGTATGCCACCTAAACACATTTACTGTAATGGGTCACTTAATACAGTGTAGTATTATAACCACTGCATATAAGCACCTAGGAGATTCTGATTACTGGGCTTTAGTAGCTCACCCCTTGTGGGAATATTTTTTTTCAGGACTTTATTTTTGGTCTGTAACAATTGTTGGATGATTGTAATTATTAAGCATAGACCTAATTTGCTTTTATTTGGTATGTAATGTTAATCGTGTGGTTGGGACACTTAGATGGCTCTGTAATATTTTTTCTCTATCTTTATTTTGTGTCCTGTAGTTGAAATCCCATCAAATGGTTCAGTCCAATGACTTATAAATATTGTTTGGGATAAATAAGGGATTTTGAATTTTTCTTGCGGGTCAACCCCAGTTTGGAGGAAAATTCTGGAGTGTGACAGCGTGTTATTATCATCTTATTTTTATACCTAACAAATAAATTCCAAATCACCCCTCGGCATTCGGTTATGAAAATCCGGAGTGTGACACTTTATCTCTTTGCATAGTACTCTGCCCATTTGAAAATGAATTATAATAAAAAAAAATTCATTAAACGATAGTTAAAAAAAATAAAAATAAAAATTTGAAACTCAAGAGTCACTTTCTTTTTAATATTCCTCTCTTTTATCTCTTTATAATCCTCCCACCATCGCTAGAAAAATTTTAAGTTTTTTCTCCAAATTTCTTTCTCTCTCTACACACATCCACCCATCACCTGAAACTTTTGGATTCTTCTCTTTTGTGTAACCTTCTCAATTCTCTTTACAAGTATGTTCAATTTTCTCTATAGATTTACAGATATATTACTGTGTATATATATATATATATATATATATATATATATATATTATAACGTGCACATCAATATATAAGATCTGCTTTCGTCTCTTATTGTGATAATAGATTGGACTGAAAAACTAATTAATTGGGATGGGATGGCTGTGGAAACAACTGGTCAGTTGGAGGTTAATCTTGTGGGGCTGCATATTGTAAATTTGTTAGGATTACATATTGACACAGGAAATTGTTTAAGGTCAAACAGCAAACTCTTTCTCTCTCTCTCTCTCTCTCTCAAATTGGTTTACCTTTGGGAACAATTTAATCTTTGAGCCACATGTACATGGAAACCAACATAAAGTATGTTGTTACCATTGCGCCCAGAATGAAGTGCAAAAAGAACACAAATGGATTGACAACGAGCTTTGTGACATCCTCTTTCTTTGGACCAAGCTATAATGATTAAAAATAAAAAATCATTAATCTAAATAGAGAAAACTTGTATGTTCCAATGGTTGAAAAAAAAATCACATTTAAGTTGGCATTAAATCTGTATATGAATGACCATATTTGGAAAATTGAATTACTATTTGGAAAATTGGATGACCATATTTAGTTTTTTTTTTTAAGATCTATGTACTTTTACATGTGGATTTATGATTATTAATATTTCTAAATATAGGTGTCTATTTTGATTGTTTTGAAGATATTTTTATTTTTTTAATGTTAATAATTGAAAAAATTTCCATCGCCCAGGCATTGCACGGGTTACTACTAGTTAGAGTTATATAAATGTATATCTATAGGTCAAATAAGATATATGTCAGATGATTACGCTTAAAAAGGGTAATCGTAAACTTTTATTTTCATTATTAGATTAAGTAATTTGCATTCATATTTTATGTTTTTAGTATAATTTTGTTTACTAATATTAGTTTTCTTAATTGTGTAGTTTATATTTTTGGGGGGGGAAAAATAATGAGTTGGAGGTACTCAAGGGAAGGAAACTAAATGATCCAAGGAAAAAAAAGAAAAAATCCAGAGGGGGAAAAAAAGAAGCCTTTATGGTCTAGACACTAGCTTTCTTGTCCAAACAACAGATAGGAAATTATTTCGACATTCAGCCAATTTTGTGGATTTTTCAAATAGTGAAGCCTTCTTTGCCGTCCAAGCGGGGATATTACCATCCGAACACCTTGACATTTTCAGCATTAGTATTTTAGGGTTTGTAATATTTTGAGAGCTATGTATATATTATTAATACACAGTAGTAGGGGCAGGTTTTCATACAGTTCAGTTTTATTTTCCAAAGAGTTTTAGGATTTCTTAGAGAGTTTTTGAGTTGTTTTTGTAAAAAGGATTCATAGATTAGAGTTACGCTTGGAGAATACGTTGTTTAACTTTATTTAAGTGCATTAACAGAGTTTGTTTTTATCACTTTTTTTTCTTTATTTGTTGTTATTTCATTATTATAATGCTAGGCTATTTTTTTTTATCTTGATTTAACCCATCAATGATGGGGGATTATTGCTTTGATTGCTTGCATCTGATCACGCCCATGCATATATGGTAAAATTTATATTGTAGGGTTTTATAAATTTTATTTTCTTTATTTTCATGACTCTCAAAAACAAGTATTATCAATTATATTTTCTTGAAATCCCTAATTAATGATCTTACATGATAAAAACTTTCAAAACACCTTGGAATAAAAGAAAATTGATTTATACCAAAGATAAAATAATGAATATCTTCTGGTTTTCTAATCTTAAACGTGATTTTAAAATCGTGATGAGGAATATTATTTGATTTTCATGAAAATATTTATCCAATTTATTTTTCCTAAACATGGATCATAAAATGAGCTTTTACATCGCATCCAATCAAGCAAACAAAGAAATTCATATGGATTTATAGGTTAAATCAAGAACTTCTATATTATTTTTTAATCTTAACTTCTATTCACTGTTTATTATTTAATTGCTTCTTCTCCAATTTAATTCTATTTCTAGTTTTAGTTGAATAAAGTAACTTGAATTAGGTTTTATAAGCTTTATTTTCAATATTGTGTTTCCATTATTTTAAATTAGTTCCGTACTTTTAATATTATTCCAATTTTCAAACTCACAATTTTCAACTTAATCTAATTTTTACTACTTTTTAATAGAATATAGTGAATAATTTAATTTAGAAAACCCTAAGATTCATCACAATAAAAGTTCATGTGGATACGATCTTGGATTTATCGAGTAAAATTTACACTACACATTTCTATATTTACTAGATTTACACTCTATATTTTTTAGGCAATCAACAGATAAGCTAAAGAAGAGGAGGATATTGGAGGAAAAAATTTGAATCTTCCAAACTCCAAAGATAGAGTTCAATTTACAAAGCAGTTGAAGAAGTATTAGACTTAAGAGATAAATTTAGATCTGATACATATATCTGTATGTATATGCATGCATCAAATATACCAACTGATTTTGGGAGAGTTTGCATAGAACTCTAAACCTAGGAAGAGGCCTATTAGCTAATCCCATCTACACTATATAAAGACCATCACACATGAGTACAAAGAGCAGTACAAGTAGGAGTAGAATAGTTCAAGTCATAATTTAGTTTCCTTTAATTTCTCTAGGAATAGATTATTTTATTTTTCCAATTCAATTTATATTCATCATTCGTCAGCATTCAAACTCTACTTCTAATTATTCAATGTAATTCCATTGTCAAGTTCAATTTCAGTTCGAATTTATTTTCTAGAATATAGCTTTGGTTTTCATTTTATTTACTTTTATGAAGTTATGAATTTAATTTCTAAATTTATTTTCAGCATGCATACATAGTTTTTATACTTAATCTAAACCTGTCGATGAAATATGGCACTCTAAATATATTGGGTATTAGTTAGTTTTAATATATGTTATTTTAAAGAGTTTATAACTATAAACGTTATTATTGAATTTTAAGTTTTTGAAAACTGTTAGGTTTGATTAAATCTCATTGAGATCATTGATGTTCCTAATGGATCAAAAATGTCATAAATAGTAACCAAAATTATTTTTAGTCATTCAAAAACCATTGGAGTTAGTTATATATTCTTGAGATTCCTAATACTTTTAATAGACTATTATTTTATGTTAAAACAAGTTTCTGGGTATACTATACTTGATTTTTTGGTTTTATATTTTTGAAAACAATTATAACTATGGGGGCGTATTAGAGTGACGAAAAACAAAAAAAAAATGATTTGGTAAAATTTTGGCGTTTGGTTTTTTGAGGCAAAACCACGTTTTTAGGCAAAACTATGTTTTTTAGAGATGAATAATGCCATGGGAATGGATTTTCATATGTTTCAATGGATTTCAGTAGAAATTTTTTGACTTTTACGTCAAAATATTAGATTTTAAATACGTAGAAATGTATTTTTAAGTCTGTTCCAATGGATTTACGTCAGAATTTTTGAAAGTTGTTGAAAAGTTTTTTGAAATTTGTAAAAAAATTATTGGAGTTTGTGGAAATGTTATTAGAGTTTGTAAAAATTTGTTCGGATATGTAGATATATATATAAATTTATAGAAATTTCACGAAGTATAAGGTGAGAAAAATGTGTTAGAGAGTTTTAGAGATTTTCAGAGTTCTTAAGAGATTTTTGGCTTTTTTAGCAAACCAAATGCGCCCTACATCTCATTGAGATTAATGGTATTCTTATTTGATTAAATGTTCATAAATAAAACTAGTTTTAAATATATAGTATGCCCATTGTATTTATAGTTATTGGTCTTAATTTGTAGATTTTGATTAAATATTGCTTTCATTTACTATCTTTTAATTTAATCTATTGCTGTAATTTATTACTTTATTTTATTTTTATTCAGATTTAGTTATTAGGATTTTGTGAAACTTAATTTCTATAGCATCTTTATTTATTTATTCGTTCTATAGTCAATTAAAAATAACAATTTACTTTATTAAAAATTTAAATTCTAAAATTAGGTTGGAATTATTTTATATATTCAGTCTACACCTTGTGGATATGATATTGGACTCGTCATGTAAAACTACAGCACACACCCTTGTACTTGTGCCATAAATGATGATGGCAAAGATGAGCCATTATTTGGAATATATGTTAACCTTGATGCCAAGTTTAATGTTACCGTGAGGTTAGAAGGGGTTAGAGGATAAATGACCATGGATGGCATTAACCTGACTCGCAGACATATAAACTTTGAGTAAGTCAAACATTGCTGGGTCCATGTCCAAGTTTTATTAACTAAGCTAGGATCCCAAGGTAGAATAGCTGCAAGTTGACATTCTATCTGAAGGCGAAGTTAAGTTAATGGATGCTCTAAAGGCCTACTCAATCAGAACTAATACTTAGTTTCAATAGTTTAGTCAAATACGAAAAAGTGGACTATTAAGTTCAAGATGTCTGGTGGAACCTCTGGTACTTAGCAACTCTAGCTTACTAAATTAAAGAGACATGGCCAGTTTGAAATCACCAAGAATGATGGCCCTTATACTTGTCTACTACGCTTCGATGAATTAGGATTATACAAGTTAAATGGTGGCTTTGTTGCATTGCACATTAAAGAGATGGTGAAAAAGACCTATCCATTTTGGCTAGCATATTGACTATGATAGTGAACGACTAGTTCCAAAATGTAATATTAAACAACAGTTTTGGACACAAACATACCTCCACCTCTACCGAGTCATCTAGATACTACCACAAAGTCACAACTCAACATAACTCAAGCCTCCAATACTTCCTGTACTCACTTGTGTATGAAATAAGCTTAGACGATTTAACCTCACTCTCAGTTTTCTCTGGTCTCTGAATTCAGACCAATCCATCGTCCTCGATTCACCCCCAGAAACCTAAGAGATGATGGGAGGATGGCAGGTGAAAGAAGTTTCTTAGGGAAGCCAAAGAAAATATATGTGAAACACTACGATCAAGTTTAGCCATATATGTATAAAGCAAAAATGGTAGGTAGAGTCTGCCATAAAAAATTTAGGCTAGGCTCGTTTTGCACACAATAAGAGACTTTTTGTGCGCATGAAAGAAAACCAAGCCCAGTCGTGCGCACAACAATTGTCTCCCTATGTGTACGAAACACCAAAAACTCCAAACTATGCACACCAAAAAAAATAAATTGTGAGTGTCACACCCCAAATTCTTGTAACCCGAGAATGTGAACTACACATGTAGATCACACATGACATAAGTTTCCTGTCCCACAATTAGAGCCATAACACGATGAAAGAGCAAAATTAAATAAAATAATGAAATAAAACACAAATAATAAAACTAGAGCCTTAGCTAAATAGCTGGACAACCAAAACTCTAATAATTACACCCAATGCCTCTAATAGGCCCAAACTAAAACCAACAAATTTATGTAACAATCCAAATAAACATAAACCCTCACAAATAAAGATTTATAAACTTGTTACTAAATTTAGTGAATAACTGAAAAGTAGATGTAAGTTCTAAATTTTCATGCTTTGCAGCTAAGTGGTCCGTCGTGCATCCCATTCACACTACTATTATTTTCTGCGTTTTCAACTGTAAAAGAGTGAGTATAGTCTCATCTTTTGCATTCGGCTTCTATAAATGATATGTATATGTATTATGCAAACTATGTCCTGTAATTGCACTCGTTCACTCTCTTTAAAAAATCTAGGGTCTTTTTTTTTTACTACATTGCACGTGCTATATATATATATATATGTTATCAAGTTGAATGTGAATCCAATTGGAACAAGAATACTAACTACTTTAGTTTTTCAATCTTATCACAAATTGATTACCATCTTATATATGTTAATATTAATATTATTATTAATAAGTACTCACTAGTTGTATAATTGCAACATTACCTTTTATTAAGTTTAGGAAAAAATAATATTTTATTTTATTGAATTAATAATTTATCTTAATAATTAAAATTAAATCACAAATTTATAATTCAAAAAAATATACTCAAATACTAAAAAAAACCTCACACAATCTGAGTGTACACAATAAAACTGGCATTTTAATTAATGCCTTAAAAATTTTAAATTAACAAGATTTCTCATTATCGAATTAAATAATAATAAAAAATAACCAAACCAAAAATTAAAATTTTGGGTTATTATAGTGAGCACCCTAAACCTTAGTCCTGAATTATTTTAAGTGTTGGTCTAAGACTCACCATAATCCAAATCCAAGCAAACTTCTAACCATAATAGAGTAAAAATAATAATAATAATAATAATAATAATCAATAGAGCGTAGCAATTAGTACAATGCATGCTAATGTATAAACAAATGAATATATAAAGTACCGAGTCATTGCAATATATTTAATATATATTCTCGAAATCTATATAATAAGGAAGTTCAATAGCTTCAATTTGGGATATTTTAACCATTCAATGGCTAATATTACTTATTTTTCTTTCCACTTTGGTTGTATTTTGGTCATTTCACAATAAAACATGCTCTTTCATTTTTCTAATATTTTTTGAATTTTTTTAAAAAATATATGATAATATTTATAATAAATTATAAAATTTTACACGTTTATTAAATATTGTATGGACACATATTAGACAAAGTCAACTAAGATTTTTTATTTAAAAAAATCATATTTAAACTTTAATTTTCCTTAAAAATTTCTTAAAAATAAACATTTCAATTAAAAGTTTAATTTTAATGTACATAAAACTTAAAATTTAAATACATACACTTTTACATTTTTTGTGTCATCTATTTAATAATAAAGCTCAAGAATTTGAAATTAGAATATTTTCAACATTTAAATTTATTCACTTCATTGTATATTTTTAATACTATTTTTAATTTTAAAATATTTCAATCCTTAGTTTTGTTTTGCATTTAATTCAATGGGCACGATTTGATTTTGAAAAGTATACCTAGAAAATCTATAGTTGAGATTGTCGTCTTGAAAGTGAATGGCCGGATTTTAGTTCTCTAACCTTTTATATTCCGCCCAAACTCATCACATCCATCCATCCTTCCAAAATCATAACTCTTCAATTTGAACTCTGTCCTCTAGTCCAACTATAACCCTAACCGACCAACTAAAAATTGACCTCCAATCATGCCGTTGTAGTGCCACAAGACGTTTCTCTCTCTCTCTCTCTCTAATTTCAACTATTATAACTTTTGCTATCGAATCTAATATTTTGTCTCTTATCTCACTACTAATTGAAACTCCACTAAATCTCATTCTCTGCCTCTTTTTTCTCTGGTCATGTCTCATTTTTCTCTTCCGTTTTGCTAATTCTACCCATAATTTTCTCTACAACCGAACTTGACTAATCCTTACTTTCTTAAATACATCTTAAAATTAATTAGATTTTTTTATTATTGTCTCCGAATTATTTTTAGTTGGTGTAATTTCTTTTAGTTAAAAGATTATTTTAACTTTTAATTGTTAATATGCGCTAATACACCTCAAATTATGTGTTAAATATGTCTCTGTTTTAGGATATGATTAAATTATTTAAGCTCTGCTTGATTAGAGATCCTATGTGAATATTGGGGCTGTTTGGAACTCAAATAAACTGATTAAAATATAGTTGGGTAACTTTTTAGCATTTGAAGTGTAATTAACAGAAAAATAAAAATGCAGAGATGAATAGTGAAAATTTGTTTGAACCGATCCGTTCGAACAGATTCTAATAACACTTTTTGACTTTTTGTGTCAAAACTTTTCAAAATTTGTACAGATTTTATTGAAATTTGTGGAGATTTGTTGAATTTGTAGAGATGTAGAGATTTAAATAAATTTATAGATATTTATAGAAATTTTATATAGATTTATGTAGTTTGAGGTGGAAATTTTTTTTAAAGATTTGAAAAGAATTTTGTGGAATTTTTTGTTAATTTTTGTACTTCAAACGATGCCATTTTATATGAATTCATCATTCTGTATTTTGTTTTGGGCCTTGATAATTTTTTTGCTCTTCATTGTTGTTTAAATTGGTATAGGTTAGATTATGTTGTGCCAAAAATACCTTTAAACATGAGCAATATTCTAGCAATACTAATGTTATATTTTTGTATCAAGAGCAATTTGTAGATTGTACTAGCATTTTGTTGTTTATGTATATAGCGAAATGGAAAAACTATTTGGCCATACTGTTAAATTAGTTGATGTTTCTTTTTTTTTTTTTTATATAGCCTTAATTTGGTCAAGGTGTGTCTTAAGTAGCAACATGCATTACTCATTATCTTTCTTATTAATGGTTTTTTTTTTTCCTTAACAGATTTAGACTTTGGCTATTCATTGATTAATGTTTTTATTTTATTTTTTTTTATTTTTAACAAGGTTGGATCAAAGTGTATTTAAGTTGCAATAATGTGCATCACCTGTAACCTTTTTTAATTTGTGATTTTTAATTTTAGAGGTTATTTTTATAGCTTTTTATGTAAATTTAGTTTTGGTTAAAGTATGTTTCAGCCATAATTACATTATACTTAGCCTCTTTTGATTAGGAATTTTACATTTGTAGGTTATTTTTATAGTTTAGCTTGATTATGTTGTAAACCTTAGAAAATGTTGTAAATTTTTTTTTAATTATATATAAGCATTGTTTTATTAAAAAATTACCAAAGCAACATTGTTAGGTTTATTTTTGTAATTCATAAATTAGTGAACAAAATAATGATTTTAATTTTGTATTTTCAAGCATTTGACTAAGGTGTCAAGTTATATGTTTGTTTTACTTTTGGAAAGTTTCTTAATTGTTGAGGAGGTTAGAATTACTTTAAAGAAGTATCCTAATGATTAAAGAGGTTAAAAATGTTTTAAAGAAGGTTTCCTAATATTCTAGGAGGTTGACAAGTTTTTTGAAAGATTTTGGAAGATTTCTTAAAAAATTTTAGAAATAAGAAATTATACAATCTTATGTATGATTGAATTGTTTGAGTGCTTTATAAATAGAGACATTCTCCTTGAGTTTCTAGACACAGAGAACGAGAGATAAAAATTATTACATTATTTTAAGAGTTCTTTTTATCTCTTAGTCAAACAATTTTACATTTTGGTATTTTAATTTCAATGATTTGAAGATTGGTCATTTGCTAATGAGGGTATATCATTGATTCGAGAAAAACTTCAATAGAAGGGATCATGTTTTCGATTGGATAACTTCGTAGTTATAAATTTTATAACCTGACTTATATAGTAAAAGAAATTTATCTCATCTTTTGTTTAGGACTTGTGATTTTATTGGTTTGGATTTTCACGTTAAAATTTTTGATCTCATTTATTTTTTTCACACTTGGTTGTTTGGTATTATGCTCTAGTTATGTTTTAAATTTTCACGTAAGTTTTTTTTATAAATTTATATTTAAATTATTTACAGGCCAAATTTCATATTTTTAAGCATGGAGAATTCCCAGTATTAGATAATTTTGCACACACCAAAAAAGAAAAGAAAATAAAATAAAAACAATTATTTAGGATTTATTTTATAACATTGTCGTTTTTCTATTTATATTTAATTATTTATGTTTTTTTGTTTTGTTTTTTGTTGTATTTTTGTCCGAAAATAAAATTAAAATTACGTTAGGAAATATAATTTTGTTTATAGTAATTAATTTTAATTTTAATAAATTATTTACTTTTATTATTTTTTTAAAAAATTAATTAAATTTAATAAATATATTTCGTATTAATTTAATTAGTTACTAGTTTGTTAATTAAATTAAATTATTTTAATTATATTACTTATTAAAGACAATTTAACTGAATAAAATAAAATATATTAAATATAATATAATTATATTTATTTATTAAAGATAATTTAATAAAATATAGTTCATGTGAAATTAATTAGATTAGTAATTAATTTAATTATATTACTTATTAAAAATTAATAAAATATATTTTAAATTAAAATTAATAAAATATATTTCAAATTAATTTAATTATATTATTTATTAAAAATAATTTTACTTTAATAAAATAGTTAAATAAAATAATAAATCATTTAATCCGATGCAATAAAAATGAAAAAAGTGTTAAATTAGTAAAATATTTATAACAAAAAAAGAAATTGAAAATATTTTTTTATTTATATTTTTTTGTTTAAATTTTTATTTTTTGTAAAAAATGAAATAAAACAAAAATAAGCTTAACAAATATTTCTTTATATGAGTAGTAATCGTATTGAAAATCGATTAAGATAATTAAAGAATAATAAATAATAAATAATAATAATTTTTTATAATAATTTTTAAATATAATCATTTTAAATAAATAGAATGTCCGAGTATTAAGATTAATAAATAAAAAAATAAATTAAAAATTAAATACAATTATTGAATTGTTTAAATAAAAAATAATAAATATAAACATTGCTATGCGGATTAAAAAAAAAATATCATATAGAATCTTTACCGATTTAAATTCGTAAAATAAGACGTTAAAAATTTTAAAAATTTTTTAAAACTTATAAAAATATTTTATTATTATTTTATCGTACCATTTATAAATTTATAACTTACCCTATTTATCCCATTTTACCTTACTTTTTTCCATACTCAACCCACCCTTAATTGGCGGCTTCCCCACGAAGATCATCGCACTCAGCGCTCTCGAGATTGTTCTACCTCTCACGTCTCGTGTTGTAGCATCAATTTTTAAGAAAGGATCTGTGGTGAAATTGAAATCTCTTTTCCTCGCTTGTGCGTACTCCGAATTTTGAGTTGCATTTTGCAAATTGAATTGCTATTTCAAGATCTTCTTCAAATTCGATCTGCAAAGACCAAACAGTTAATCTACCTTGTCACGAATTTGATTGGGTGATGGTGAAGGTAATCTCTCTTCTCTTGTATCTCTTTGGTTACATGGTAGGGTTTGGCGTCTATCTATCTTCTTTTGAAGCATTTCTCTCTATCAAGTTCCCTTCAACTTGTTGCGGCTTCTACATATTTCAATAAACTAGGAGCGGAGGCACATAGTGTCTTTCTTGTCCTCCATCTCCTATTCCATGGTGTCTTTCTTATCCTTCATCTCCTATTCCTTCACATATTCCTTCACATATTCAATCTTCTTATCATCTACTTCTTGTTCTTTCCAAATTTTTAATTTTTATCCCTCCTTTACCCTTATCCATCTTCTTCCTCTCCTAATATAATTAGGGAGCGGTTGAGTGAACTTTGGAGTTATAAAAAAGTTAAATAAAATAAAAAATAAAAAATGGATAATGATGTGATATAAAAATAATATGTGATAAAATTTGATTAAAAGAAGTTAACATTTTTAGACTTTTTTTGGGAATTTTTTTTTTTAATTTGGAGCTCCAAATGGAGCCTATCCAGCTTCTCAGCATATGACTACTTAGGTGGCATTTGGTTTACAATTTTATTTTTTTATTTTGTTTTTATTTTTTATTTTCTGTTTTATGTGTTTTATGTTTTGAAAATTTTAAAATAAGGAGAACAAAAAATGTATTTGTTTTGGCATTTCCTGTTTTATGTGCTTTGAGATTTTACTTGTTTTTGGCTAAAAACGCTCAAAACGGCTTTTGTCATTTTGCTTTTCATGTGCAAATTTATTTTCTGTTTTCTAAAACAGATTTTAAAAATACAAGTGACGAAATATGTTTTGAGCTGTTTTCCTTACTCTCAAAATTGTAAAATGAAAAAATGGGTCAAATTAGGTATACTAAATGACACCTTAATTTTTTTAGTGTTTTTTGAGATGACCAAATTTATCCTCTTATATTTTGAATTTTTTTAGGTCATGAATGGCAAAAATGTCAAAGTAACTAAACACAAAAAAGCTAATTTTTTAGTAGCTAACTACAAAAAGCTAGCTTTTTTTTTTTTTTTTTTTTCTTCCTAAACTAAGCTTGACTACATTTAATTGAGAGATTGGATGATGGGAGATTGGTATTTTTAGAAGATAATTATATTTATGGATATAATATGTGATTAATTTGTTTTTATGTGAGATCTTTTGTTTTTTGTTTATGAGATATGGAATGAGATAAGAAATGTGATTTGGCATGTGATATTTTTTAATTCTTATATCTTGATTAGAAACTAATCCTGAGATGAGAGTAAATCCCATTTTGAAAGATATACATGGGATTCACAATCGAATTGCACCCTCATATCCGATATCAAATGTACATTTGGAGTGAGAAGTTATGAAACAAATGATGGGAAATTAATAGGATTAAGGTATTTTTGTAAGGTGAAATTGTGGACATTGACTCATAGAAAGCGATAGTGTTATTTGTTTGTATGTTAATTAGGGTGGAAATAATTGTTTTTCCTCCTTCGCCTCTATCTATTTTCTTATTTTTCTATGAATTAGTGAAAAATTATGAGTGGAAAAATTTGATTTAGTAGTTAGTTATGATAAAAATGGTAGGTGATTAGTGGGAGTTAAAAGACAATTTGTCTATCTATAGAAACTTCACGAGGAATGGAATTTTACCCATCACAATAGATATTTGCATTATGTACCAAACCAAACCAAACCAAACCAAGCCTTTTCCCACTAGGTGGGGTCGGCTATATGGATTTGTCGACGCCAATTAGATCTGTTTAGGGGCATGTCCTCCGATAAATCTAAGTAGGTCAGGTCATGTTTAATGATTGCTTTCCAGCTTCTCTTGGGTCTTCCTCTACCTCTCCTATTCCTGGGAATCTCCATACTTTCACACCTTCTAACAGGTGCCTCTGCTGGACGCCTTCTAACATGGCCAAACCATCTTAATCGGTTTTCTCTCATTTTATCTTCAATCGGTGCTATTCCTACTTTGCCCCTAATCTCCTCGTTCCTAATCCTATCTTTCCTTGTAATCCCGCACATCCACCTTAGCATCCTCATCTCCGCAACTGCCATCTTCTGACCATGATTATGCTTTACTGCCCAACACTCTGATCCATATAGCAGCGCTGGTCTAACCGCTACCTTATAATACTTTCCTTTCACCTTGAGGGGGATTTTGTAGTTCTCAAGTTCTTAGTAGGGCTTGATGCATATTTTCTCTATGGTTGAAACATACTATCGAGGGATTTATTGATAGATAAAACTTGGCCCGGGGGTTAATTATAAATCAGAACTTGGGAGTACACTATTTCTTTGAGAAGGTTTTAGAGTTAGTAGGAATAAGATAGATTTTGTGCATCGCAAATCCAATAAAATTAAAACTACAAATGAGAGCGTAGGGAAAATTCAGGATTAAAAAGTGCAAAGAAGTGATAATTTTTGATATTTTGAATTAATTGTTCATGTAGATGGAGAGATTGAAGAGGCTGTTATCCATAGGATTTGAGCTTGGTGGTTAAAATGAAAAAATGTCTTAGGTATTTTATATGACGGGAAAATACCTATTAAGTTGAAAAGAAGATTTAATAGGACGGTTATGAGACCAAATACAAAGCGTTAAACTATTAAGAAACAACACTCTTATAAGATGAGTGTAGCTGGAATTAGAATATTGGGATAGATATGGTACTACAAGAAAAGGATAGATGTGGTACTACAAGAAAATATAGGATACGAAATGAATATATTTGAAAGAAAGTTGAGGTGTCATCGATAGAAGGGAAGTTGAGAGAAGTTTGCTTAAGATGGTTAGGTCATGTCCAACATAGACTTAGGGATGAAGTAGTATGGAAGAGTGTGGTGATCCAAATAGAAGGAGTAAAGAAAACAAAAGGTAAATCTAAGATTTTATGGATTGAAATTTTAAGGAAAAACCTAATTTTATTATTCTCACAAAAAACATATCCTATGACATAAATGAATGGAGGAAGAGGATTCATTTAGCCGACTTCAACTAGTTTGGGACTAAAATTTTGTTTAATTGAGTTGCCTTACAATCATCTGCCACTCCCACCATTCATAATGCACACGGTTCACCATTTGTTAGTCAAGCCTTTGCTTTGGACCATGGTGGGACTAGCAATAAAAGCTCTTAGACATCTCATACAAGCTAGGTAATTTCAAAGTTGAGTTTTTAGTTTTATCATTTTGTTGATGTTAATTGTTGAATACATGGATTTATTTATTTAAAAATGATTTTGAGTTTTTAATTTTATTTTTCATGCTTTATATATGGAAATTCAAACTCAATTTAATATGCCTATTTTCACAGTGATATGCCCATGAACATTGTTCTAAACTTTTTTTTTTTTGCTAGTCATCTTGTTGAGATTGCTTGGTCTTTTATCTTTTTGGTGCAAGTTCCTAATGCCTTTTGGAGTGATTTAGTTTTCGCTTCATGTTACGTTATTAATTGTATGCCTTCATCGATTTGATAGAACCAATCACCTTGTTCCCTTCTTTTTTGTTATGATTCATCATTTCATATTTTATTTCATCTTTTTGAACGTGTTTTATTTGTCCATCAACTCAAATTACGTATTGGCATATTAGAGTCGTGTAATCAAATGTGTATGCATATGTTTTTGGTATTGTCGGTTTTGACATATTCAAAAGTGCTATAGCCATTAAAGTCGTACTTTGAATCATTTTTTCACACGTGCCAATGTCTCTTTTAGCGAGTCTATCTTTTTAGCAAGTCTTACTCATTTAAGGATCTTCAAGTTGCTTCTCTCTTACCTGTTTTCTCTTAATCCTCTCTCCTTTTGATATGGTCTTTCATTCAATTCCTTTAGGCCATCCTCACAACCAACCCCCCCGGGGGCCAAAGTCTATCATCGGTGCACAGGCATCCCTTCAGCTCCAGCTATCACTCGATCACCACAAGCTCCTATTACCCTACTCTTCACCAAGCTCTTCTCTATCTTTGTATCCTCTCCCATTAGATCTTGATATAACCAATTGCTTTTTGAAAATCTAAGTGTATTCTTACCTCCCATCCTCTATCTAATTTTGGGTCTTATGACTTTCTTTCCTTCATGTTAGGACATCTCTATTACATTCCCTATGCAAGTGAATACCTTGTTTTAGGGGAGCAGAAATAGGGAAATGGCCTTTTTTTCCCTTGGAGTCTCTCTAAAATAGGAAAATGTATAAGACTTCTTCATATTTATTGGAGTGCTGTTCATCTCCCCTAATTTTTTTTTTTTAATAAAAAAGTATCTCTCTCTTACTTTATTCTACTTTTTCAAAAAATAACAATAAAGAAATATTTGATGGTTTAAGGAATGAATATTTTAATGCAATAGGTAACGGGGAAGTAGTTGTGGAGGTAGTTGAACAAGGAAGTGGTAAAGTAGGGATGTGGTATATTTTGGAATATTTTAGGAAATTTGTTTAGAGAATTTGATATGGATGCCATTACTTTTTTGTTTGTGTCTTCTCTTTATTTACCCCTATGTGATTGAAGCCTTGTCCCATTTTGGATGGGGCTGGCTATTGCCTTAGAAGAGTGTCTATATTTTGAGCTAATGGTGCTTGGGATTGTGTCCCATGCCTTGCGACGAGTTAGTGGTTGGCTGTTGTTGGGTTTTTACTGTCAAATTTCTTCCTAATGGTAGTGTTAGATAGACTAAAAACTCGTCTTGTGACCAAAGGATATAGACTATTCTCAAATATTTCTGGTGAATTGCCACAAATATTCTTGTCCTTGCCATCCTAATGGAGTCCAAACCTATTGGTTCTATTGTCTCTCTTCAATTAATTGCACGAAAATTAAATGGAGCTAATTACGATAATTGGTCTAAGGTTGTCAGGATTGCTTTAATGGGTTATGGGAAACAAATATACCTTACAATGAATGGTCTGAGGCTATCAGGATTGTTAGTCTTTTATGGAATTCTATGGAATCTCAAGTTGTTGATATGTGTACCCACTTACATAATTGTAAGGAGATTTGGGAGTATGTCTGCTGTGAGGGGTTAGGTTGACCTAGAGGGGTTAAGCCTTCCTGGAATAATGCTGACGATAAATAATGGTAGAATCACTGGAGTTCGACAGAGGGATGAGAATCAGGGCAATCTGGAACAAGAGAGAGAGAGCAACTAAGGGTAGGAGAATGGTCGATGCATCATGCCAGATCCTCTAGAGGAAGAGGGCTTATATAGGTGAGAGGGGAATTCTTTTAGGCAGGAGTCGGGACTTTGATTATGTTAGGAGGATGTCTAACCTTGACTTGGCTGGCCATAAAAAGATAAGGATTACCGGTTTAATTCTTTCTTTAGATTGGTTGAACAGATTCCAATGATTCCCTAATTCCAGTCTCCACTCTACTGAATCCCTAATGATCTTGCGATTTGTTAGTTTGTTAGAGAAATCTCCACACCTTGTTCCAAGTCCGAGAAATAGACTACTCAGCGGGAATGATGTTCTCGCGGCGATGGTAATGCATATTATAGTGGCCTTACTGGGGCTTAGGAGCACTATTAGAGGAAGTATAATTATATCATGGGAAGTGGAAAGAAGTAAATCTAGGCCCTGAAGCTGTGGGCCATGTACCCCCATGCGTCAATTATTTTCTAATGACTTGACTTGTATGCATGATTTATCTTGTGAGTTTTTTCAATTATAGCAATCTGGTAAGCCAGTTACTGACTATTTTGCTTCCCTAAAACAAGTCTATGATTAGGTGAACTCAATTCAACCATTGTCATTGCATATTTATGAGATGCAAAAGCAACATGAGTAGTTGGTGGTATTTCAGTTCCTTACAAGCCTTGACCCTGAATTTGAGCCAGTAAAGGCTCAAATGCTTAGTGGAGCTTCTCTCCATTCATTTGCTGGGACCTATTCTAGGGTTATGCGAACTACATCCCGAGATTTTTCTTTAGTTAGTTCAGATTCCTCTTAATTTGCACTTATTAGTCAGGCACCCCATCTCATATTGACAGTCATGGTAATCGTAGTGGACGTGGTAAAGGATCTCGGCCTAAGTTTACATATTGTGGTCATCTAGGGCATATTTGTGAGAAGTGTGGGAATTTGTTTGGGAAACCATTGCATGTGACGCATATACTTTCTTCTAATTCTCCTAAAGCCCCGTCTGCTATCTGTGAGCATCCACATACTGTAAGACTTGAGACCCAATGGTATTGTCTACCCTTATGTTTATACTAATGAGATAAATTTGTGCACGCAATTATATTATGCACTAGCTATGTATTCACACCACTACATGAACACAATCTATCAAGAATTTTTTGATTGAGTCTTTCTTCTTCCCTCCAAAAAAGGGGAGTCCTGGTTGGCTAGTCCACCTATTCATTGCCATTTGCAACTTAAGGTTGTTAGGGGCATGAATAGCCAATTTCCTTATAAGAGCATATGGAGGACTGGTGCCCAAACTAAGGTGGTGTTTTTTGTATGGAAATCAGCTATGATACTATTTAGCGTTGACAATTTGAAGAGGAGGTTACAGGATGGTATTTTTGGTGTTGCATGTGTTGTGAGAAAGAGGAAACTGTTGGTCATCTTCTTCCTCAGATAGAGGTTGCTTGGGAATTGTGGTCACTCCTTTCATCCATTTATGGTAAATCAGAGAGATGGAAAAGGTATGTTGTGTTTATTATGCTCTAAAGTAGTAGTAATAAAGGGGATAACAGGATAATAAATAAACGGAAAAAAAAATGCTGAATGAGAGTTTTTTTTTAGTTTAATAATTAATTGTTAGAAAAATAATAATAAGAAGAAAATGAAATAAAGACCAAAACATTAAAAAAAAAAAGTAAAAAAAACTATTTGATTAATTAAAAATACATATTAGAAAAATGTAGTGATCTACCTTGCAACGAGAGGGAGAGAGTGTGTGGCTTTGTTTATTTTAGAAGATCAAAATTAGAGATAAAAGATATTTAAATTGCATTTTTATTTTTTTAACTCTTTAATTTTTGTAAAATGTTATAGTATGTAAATATCTTTATTTGGTTCAATATGACTTCTATTTAATTGGTTTAGACATAGTATAAATATGTGTGTAATGCAAATGTGAAAATACTAACAAAACAACATATTAAGTAAGAGAAAGTCTAAAGTTTGGATTGGATACGATCAGGATTCGACGATCCTACACTAAAATTGTAAGATCTTGCATCCAAAGGAGTTTTTATGGGATTTGGATTGATTTGTCTAAATGGATCATAAAATCGTAGGATCATAAAATCCGGGTCGGGATTTTAACGGCTATTGATATTCATTGGGTTATGCCTGCAATAGTTCAACAGTTTCTTTCTTGTGGGGAAGGTAGATGCTGCACTGGGAGGAAGAAGATAGCATGGAGAATAGCTCTATAACACTATTATATATCATGTGTTAGTGTCTGTGGAGGAAAAGGAATAGGTGCATTTTTTATGAACTTCAAATGTCGACTCATGGTCTCAACTTGCAAGTTGAAACTACTGCATAGTTTTTTATTTTGTTTTAAAGGGGATTTTTCTTTTCCTATTTTTTCTTTGGTTTTAAAAGGTTAGCTTAATCTTCTATTTGAGCTCTTTTGACTCCATTCTCTTCTAGAACTTAGTTGCGCCCCTCTTGTCAATACAATTTTCCCCTCTTAATTTTAGATAAGAAATTTGTGTACATAAGGAGCATTCGTGATGTTGTGCTCCTCCTACGCCACGTTTCTTTAATTTCTTGAGGCATCAAGTTTGTGATATTATTGTCCTTTATTCTATATTCTTCCCGGTTAACAAATTGATTTCCATTGTATTTTCTTCTTGCTCATGCTTATGATGCTTGGAAGATCAGAAATCTATGGTTAACGATAGTGTGAGTGGGAAAATAAAAGCTTAAAGTAGAATTTGCATTAAAAACAAATGAACTACAATAATTAGTTAATTGACATAGCGGCGGGGTGTTTGGCGAGATATTGTTCTTAAGTATGATGGTTTGTTTTTGAATCCACAAGAACGGGTGTTTTGAATCCATAAGACCATGTAAGAACACAGGGAACACCTAGCTATTTAATTAATATTAGATATATAGAATACTTGAAAGAATGAAAAAAGTGGTTATAAACAGTCTTATTTACAGAGAAAACTAACCTAATCCTAGACCGTTCAAAAAACGGTTTCCCAATGTTTTAATCGAGTTTTTCTATCCAATCTATGAAAAGAGATGTAATCTATGACTTTTAGCCCAAAAATTAAAGACAACTGATTAAAATTTACTCCTTATCTAATCCTAGATAATTTTTTTTTTCGATAAATAAAGAATTTTGCTGGAAATTGGTACTAAGATAATGCCAGAAAGCTGTGTATACACAACCCCACCCTCGCCTATTCTAACAATCCCTCAGTAAATCTTAAAAAATACTCTGTGCTTGTGTCGATTCCTCCCGCCCTCCAACTATACAAAGGTAATTATGCCCCTTCAAAAATTCTTCTATTTCTTTCTTTCCTTCTTTCCATACTAGCCCAAAAAGACAAAAGGGAGCAATACTCTAAGGTTTGTTTGTTTCCTGATTCTGTTTGCATCCCCACCAGGCACATAAGAATGATCTTGTCTCCTTCTGGCAAACCCATTTGAAGCCAAGCATAGATAACAGCATCTCCCAGGTGTTCTTACTGCAATTGCAGTGGATAAACAGATGGTTAATAGATTCCTCTTGATTTTTACATTAGCAACATCTGTTCACTGAAGTCTGTCCTCTTCTCCTCAAATTATCAATGGTAAGATCCTTCGTCTAGCCACAAACCACATGAAAAAAAAGATACCTTAGGGGTCACTCCGGGGTTCCAGATTTTCTACCATGAAAAAGAGTCATATCTAACCTCCGCCAATGCCTTGTAATAGGATTTAACATTAAATAATTATGACTTTGTTAGGTGCCACTGCATCACTTCTCCCCCATTTCTGTTCTTCATCTCATGAATGAGTTGCAAAAGAGCAACATAACTTTCCAACTTCCAGTCCTGAAGATTTCTTCTAAGAGGAATATTCCATACTCTGTCTTGCCCAATATGCTCTAGACATGTCGATACAAAAGCCTCCTTGTCTTATACCAACTCATAGATTTCCTGAAAGCATTCCTTATGCTCACCTTCCTCGACCCATCTATCCCTCCAAAATTTTATTCCATCCCCTCTTCCCACTTCTGAAGCTAGATTAACTTTGAAGTCATCCTATTCTTTCATAATTCCTCTCCATAAACTCGTTCCATAAGAAGTATTGACTAGTTTCGAGTTCCAACCGCCCCACTTGAGCCCATACTCACAGGATATAACGTTCCCCTGTAGCCTTTCT
The DNA here is from genome assembly GCA_019916065.1 of Vitellaria paradoxa. Lineage (NCBI taxonomy): Eukaryota > Viridiplantae > Streptophyta > Magnoliopsida > Ericales > Sapotaceae > Vitellaria > Vitellaria paradoxa. Next base: position 11,803,249 of record CM034236.1, read on the forward strand.
GGTTCTACTGCAGATCTCCATAATCATTTGCCTTTCTGGTTCTACTGCAAATCTCCATAACCATTTGCTTAGCAGAGCCAAATTAAACTTCCCAAAGTCCCTAATTCCTTGTCCCCCTTGGTCTTTTGGGAGGCACATTGTTTTTCAATCTACCATTGGTATTTGAAACCCCCCCCCCCTCCACAGAGAGTCTCTCAGCAACTTATTGAAATGCCTTAATACCGATTTGGGCACAGTAAACAGAGACATAAAGTCTGTTGGAAGGCTCGATAGAATGCTTTTAGTAATTGTGACTTTTGCCCCGTTAGGCAAGTATTTCAGAATTCAGCCAGCTATCCCCGTCTGATATCTTTCAATCACCCTCTCCTAAACCTGTTTAGCTTTTTGGGTGACTCTGAAAGGTAAACCCAAGTAAGAGTTTGGGAAAGAACCTACCCTGCCCCCCATCACTCCCTAGATAAAACTAGAATGAAACTAATCCAAAAGAGACTAGGAAAACCAGAAAATTGTTTATTTTCACTACCACTTCTTATCTTTTTTGGCATTTAATCTCTCCCAAAACTCTAGGAACTCTTCCTCCATTCACCTACATTAGTTGCATTTTTCATATGCTCTCCTCTTTAGACTAAAATATTGAAAAATATTATTTTTGTTTAATTTACTTCAATCATCTTTCTTGTACTTTGTTCATTTAAATACTTCAATGTCCAAACAATATATTTGACTTGTAAATTTTGAAGTCTCTTTTTTTATACCACACTTCTTCTTTCCCTTGGGCCAAGAAAAAGGCTGGCAAAATACCATTCGGTAGGGTAATTCCTCATCCTCTAATCTCAATAAAGACAAACAAATAATTGTAGGAATCGAATCTTTGTATAATTTGGAAAAAAAAAATGTACAAGTCAGTAAAATATGAAAATGCATATTTTTCACATTTCTTGGATTAAACAAAATGCATCAAAATCAAAGTACCTTGTATTTTTCTTTCTGCCTTGGGTTGTGTTTGATATCTTCTACAGCTTGACCAACTACATTCTAATAAAAGCAAGCTTTGCGGCTAATCCATAAGCAATAAAAAAATAGTAAATTCATGACTTGTTCCTTGCACCCAAAAAAAAAAAATTATATATATAAAAAATTATGGAAAGAGATGGGTAATGATATAATGGACTTATATATATGAAATAATCTAGTGGTTTATTTTGAGTGCTTCCTCCTGCTTTAATGTTAGTTGAAGTGAATGAAGCAATTTTTATCCATTGGAAATAGTAATGGTTTGTTTCATTTTGCTTGAAATTTTATAGTTCCTTTTTTTAAGCTTATCCTCAAATAACGTAGTAGTCTCCTGCCTTATATTTGTAATTTGGAGGAACTTCATTATTATTATTTTTTTTTCCATGAAAGTTAATCTTTGGGTGAGAAATTTATGTCCACTGACAGCATGCTTTTGTATTTTATCAGATAATAGACATTAGCATGAGAAAAGGGCAGACTGAGTATGCCTTGGAATTCTTTGACTTCCCAGACGAAAGTAAGTAATATAAGTTTTTGTATAAAGTTTTAGAAGCTTATGTTGTTCATGGATATATTCTCTCTTAGTCTATCCATGTTTAGAAGCTTATGTTGTTCATGAATGTATTCTCTCTTAGTATATCCATGCACCACACTATAGGTTTAGCCACTCAAATTTGTATTGCGATATTTTTTAAATTCCTTCATCCTTCCTATTTAGAGACCAAATAGTTAAGGGTTATCAGGTGCTGTTTGGATAATGCTTTTAGTTTAGTTTTTTTATTTCCTAGTTTTTTGTTTTTTCACAAGAAAAAAAAAATAGTAAACATGTTTAATATTTACAAATGTCGTAAACATAAATTTAAGACTATGGTGTAATTAGTATAGTGGCAAGAGTGATAGTAGGGAGCTGTGGTAGGTGGTCTGGAGCGGTGGTTGGTGGTGAACCATGACAATGATTGAAAGCAAAGGTAATGGCGGCAGTGTTGAATATGTAGTTGTGGGTAGAAATAGTGATGATGGTGGTGATAGGTTTGTGACAGTAGTTAGGGGAGGTGGGTGGTTGGTCGTGACTAGTAGTGATGGGTGGATGGGTGGGTTGTGGCAGCAGCAGTGGTAGAGAGTGATAGGGTGAGTAATAGCACTGAATAATAGTGGCGGTAGTTGTGTGAGTAGGCTCTCGGAGTAGTGGTGATGGTGAGGGCAATAGTAGTAGTGCCAGTGGCTGAGCGATGTTGGTGTTTCTTATAATAGTGAATAAAAAGGGTAAACAAAATTTTGGAAATAAGTGAAAACACCTTTTTCCTGTTTTCATAATTTTTAAAATATTTGTGAACTGTTATGAAAAATATGGCAAGGAAAATGTTTCCAATATGTTTTTGTTTCCAGTTTTCAATTTTTTTTAAATTAAAAATAAAAAAATAGAAAACAAAAAAAAGGGTTATCAAATGGGCCCTTAATAATGAATAGTTTTGCATTCCAATAATTAATATTTCTGTTTGTGTTGCAACTGTGTGGTAGCTAGCATTGCACTTGAATAAATTACAAATGCAAATAGCTATGTACATAATACAATTGTGTGGTTATATTCCTATGTTCGTGTTGCAAGCATTAAGTGATAGAGGAGTGAGCATGACGTTGGAATAAATTTGCAAATGTTGTTTTGTTAAATCATTAATTATCTCCAAAGCTTAAACTATTAGAAAATTGGTCTAACAATGTATTTCAAACTATCTAAAACTGCATGTGCGAGTTTGATTCGCACGTGGATTGGAGAAATGAGCAAGTTAAACCTTGCAAGGTGTAAATGCTCTCGGTGCATTTTAAGGGGTCTAGGTTGCTAAAATGCACCATTTTAGCAATTCTTGGAACACGAAGCCCTCCAAACCAACCAGATCATTCAGGAAAACTTTTCAATCTCAAGATGTAACCATCGAGATTGAAGAAGATTCCAAGCTCAAAAGGGGATATAGAATAGTTGAAAGGGGTAGAGGCTATGTTAGACTCTTAGTTATCTATGAGGAAGAACTTAGATGGCTGCAACAGAAGTGTTTGAAGCACCACAGGAACACAAAAGGTCATCATCAAATCGGCAGCCTTAGAGGAGGTGCTAGAACCCTTGTCTGTACCATCATCTCTGATGGTATTAGCAGACAGCTGGAGCTGCGGTTGTTTGCCCCTTATGGAAGAAGACAAGTCAGACTCCCAGAACTTTCATTCGGTTCTGGTTGGAGGTTTCTAACTGACATCTTTTGTGACTTATTGCCTGGTGATAGTTTTCCCTCAACCAACAAGAATAAGCCTCATGCAAATCTGAATGTTCCTTCTCATGAAGAAACATTCAGAACTCCAAATGTCTCTAAGTCGTTTATTCAGGCAGCTGCCCTTCCAAAATGGCAAGTCTCTAACATGCGAAGCTCTTACAATGATCAATATGTCATTGTAAACTACGCAGAAGCTGTGGAGAATAGTATGAAAATGAAAAGGTGTTTAGTTGGCAGACTAGGTGGCCCGGGAGCTGCCAAGATGGATGCTGAAAAAATTTCAGCTTGGGTTAACAGAAAATGGAAGATCCCTGGAGGGGTAGGTGTCAAGGATATTGATGGAGAAAGGTTGTTATTTTCCTTTCCCTCCCAGCAGGTAGCAGACAAGATTAGGAGGAAGAAAATTGTTATCAATGGGGACCCTCTATGGTTAGACTCTTGGCATAGCTGGAGCTGCTGTTCTAGAAGAGGCTGAAATATTAGTTCTGTTTGGGTAAGAGTGTTGGGACTGCCTATATTCCTCTGGAGTGCCAATGTTTTTCAGAGCATTGGCAACTACTGTGGAGGATTTATGGATTCTGAACTGGATCCCTGTCACACTACCAGCTTTCGATGGGCTAGAATCAGAGTTAGAGGCGATGGAAGAAACATTCTTGCATCAGTCAAGATTTTAGTGGGCCAAACTCTGTATGACTGTCCTATTTGGGTTGAACGAAGGCCTTGGTTAGACTGGGTGGATGATTCCTGGAATTCAGGAGTTTTTCGACAACCGGAAGGAAAGAAGAAGGTGGCGCGTGGCCCATCTGTTGGTTCAATGAATCTTCCCTCTCTTGGAATTCGAAAAGGTAAGGAGTTATTACACCAAGGGGCCGCAAAACATGGAAGACATTCAAAGGATGCTAGGAAGGTTCAATGGACTAGAGTTGGTGAAATAAACAGCTCATTAATGAGGAACAAAACCACAAATGCCTCTTTAATGGGCCAGCCAGCAGCCAACAGGTTTGAAACTCTAAAAGACCTTGACGGTGAGGATCACTTAAATGCTGATACCAGAGTGGCACCACATTTACATGACACATACAAAGGAGAAGAGGAAGAGTCCTATGGAGGTTCTGCTAGCTCAGATGATAGTTGGAAGTTTTATGGATTCAAGTACAAATCAAGGAAGAAAACAGCTCAGACATCCTCTAACCCTCTAAAGACATTTCCACAGGCAGACCTTTCTTACGAGAAGATCTCAGTAGTCTATCCCTTACTGGAAGATAATAACATCTCCTTTTCTGAGAATCTGCTGGTACCCTTTAGAATGCAGGAAGCTGAACAGGATGAAGCTCTTGATTGCCAACCTTTGGCTGCAGTTGGGCCTGATGATGAGTGGCTTGCTGATTGCAACCATTTGCTGCTAGAACACTGTGGGCAGGATCAAAACAAGATTTCAGCCTGGGTGATCAATCGTATGAAGTCATTTAGGAAGATCTTAGGCATCTCAAGTGAAGGCTTTGAAGAACAAATTATGGCTTTATTACAATCTATTGAGGAAAAAAGGAGGAAGTGCAATAATGGACAGCAGAAATTGCAAAAGAGCCGCAGAAGAGGAGGTACAAGGGAGTTGAGAAATTTACAATGTTCAATTACCTATGACAAAGAAGAAAGGGATCTTCTAACTGAGATGGGAAGAGGGGGAGAGTCCTTGTCTATATGTTTATGATGAAACCTAAAATTTTAAGCTGGAATGTAAGGGGCTGTAGTGGAAAGGAGAAGAGATTGTTGATCAAATCTGTAATTGCTAAACAGCATCTAGATGTTGTTTGTTTGCAGGAAACCAAACTTAGTAGGATTGATGATCTTACTATTAGAACTCTCTGGGGTGGCGGCTGGTGTAAATGGAAAGCTTTGGAGTCTACTGGGGCCTCGGGTGGAATTATAATCATGTGGGATAGCAGGAAATTGCAAGCTTTGGATTTTGAAATTGGATCCTTCTCCATTTCCTGCAGATTCCAGCATCTGGATGAGGATTTGCCCTGATCATTTACGGGTGTTTATGGACCAGTAGATAAACATTGGAAATCAGAATTTTTAGATGAAGTGGGAGTTGCAGTTTTCAGGTGGAACCTGCCATGGTGCTTGGGGGGAGACTTTAATATGACAAGAAGCATTGAAGATAAATGGGGCTGCAAAAGAAGAACAAGGCAGATGGATTTGTTTTCAGACTTCATTGAAGGTTTACAGTGCATTGATTTGCCTTTGAATGGTAGCAGGTACACATGGAGCAACAGAGTTTGTAAGTCCAGGATTGATAGATTTTTGGTCTCTTCTGATTGGGAGGACTTATTTCCTGCAGTTCTACAGAAATCCCTCCCTAGGATTGCTTCAGATCATTACCCTCTCTTGCTGGATGGAGGAGGACTTAAAGAAGGACCTAAGCCTTTCAGATTTGAAAACATGTGGCTGCAGGTTGAAGGTTTCAAAGATATGGTTGCTCAATGGTGGCAAAACTACAGCTTCGATGGATCTGCTAGCTACAGATTGGCTCAGAAGTTGAAAACTCTAAAATCTGACTTGAAACAGTGGAATTATGAGTTCTTGGAAGGCTTGAACAGCAGAAGGCCCAGCTGGAGAAAGACATCCAAGGCCTAGATAGGTTGGATGAGGATGGATATCTAACTGATCAAGGGAGAGTGTTGAGGCAGAATAAGATCTTGAGTTTAACCAAATTACTCAAAATGGAGGAAATAAGCTGGAGACAAAAATCTAGAGTCTGATGGCTCAAGGAAGGCGACCGAAACACAAAATTCTTCCACAAAATGGCATCTGCAAACAAAAGGAGGAACTGGATTGACAAACTAAAAGTTGTGGGGGAACTTACAGATGATCAATGGCTGATTAAGCAAAGCATAGTGGAGTTTTACAAGAAGCTGTTTGCGGAAGAAGAAAATTGGAGGCCTCTTGTGAATGACTTGGAATTCTCTCAGCTTAGCTCTTCAACTGCTGCCAGCCTTGAGCTCTCTTTCACTGAACCTGAGATCTACCAAGCACTCATGGACCTAAATGGTGGTAAAGCCCCTGGTCCAGATGGATGGACCATCGCCTTCTTTTAGAATTGCTGGCACATTCTTAAGGAAGATCTGCTGGCAGTGTTTGGGGAATTTTACAGCAACTGTAGATTTGTTAGAAGTATGAACTCAACTTTCATTGCACTATTCCCCAAGAAGAATGGAGTTGTGGAACTAAAAGACTTCAGGCCTGTCAGCCTAGTGGGAGCTGTTTACAAGTTGCTATCAAAAGTTCTAGCTAGCAGGTTGAAACAGGTAATTGATAGACTTATATCTGATTCTCAGCATGCCTTTGTCAAGGGTAGACAGATTTTGGATGCCATCCTCATAGCTAATGAGGTTCTACACTCAAGAATTAAAAGCAAAGGTGTCGGTTTAATTTGCAAACTAGACATAGAAAAAGCTTTCGATTATGTCAACTGGAATTTCTTGCTTTATCTGCTGCAAAGAATAGGGTTTGGAGATAAATGGTGTCAATGGATTAATTGGTGCATCTTAACTGCCAGCTTTTCAGTTTTAATAAATGGCTCACCTGAAGGCTTCTTTCCTTCCTCTTGGGATTTAAGACAAGGTGATCCCTTATCACCCTTTCTCTTCATTTTAATCATGGAAGTCCTCAGTAGGATGCTGAATAGGGCTGAGCAGGCTGGTTACATTGAGGGGTTTCCTGTGACAGTTAGCAATAGCAGCAACAGGAGCTTCAATGTCTCACATCTTCTGTTTGCAGACGACTCCATCATCTTCTGTGGGGCTGATTTGTTACAACTAGGACATCTATGCTGCATCCTATTGGGTTTCGAAACAGTTATAGGCCTCAAGATCAACCTTAGCAAATCTGAGGTCCTGCCAATTGGAACTAATGCTGTTATGGAGGACTTTGCAACAGTCCTGGGCTGTAAAATAAGCTACCTACCTACTGTCTACTTGGGTATGATTCTTGGAACCAAATTCAGGTCAAAACAAATTTGGGAACCAATGATAGAGAGGTGCAGATCCAGATTGGCTGAATGGAAAATTAATTATTTATCAATGGGAGCAAGGATCACACTAATCAAGAGTGTTCTCTCCAGCCTTCCCACCTATTTTTTGTCCCTTTTCCCTGCTCCCGCGAGTGTTCTCAAGGAAATGGAGAGGTTGCAAAAAAACTTTCTTTGGGGTAGGAAAAAGGTGTCTTCAAGTACAACTTAGTGGACTGGAAAGTAGTGTGCAATCCCATACAAATGGGGGGTGCTGGGATTAGGCAGTTGAAATTACACAATCAAGCACTCATAGGGAAGTGGCTTTGGAGATTTGATCTTGAAAACTATTGTCTATGGAAGAGACTGATTGAGACCAAATATGGGACTGAAATTGGTGGTTGGATTTCTGCTGCAGGTTCCACCTCATTTGGTGCTAGTTTATGGAGAAGTATAATGAAGAATTGGCCCAGTTTTGCTAATTGTTTATCCTGGAAGGTGGGAAGGGGGGATAGGACTTTGTTTTGGAAACACAACTGGATGGCAGGGAGCTGTCTTTCTGAAGTTTTTCCTGAAATTTATGCAATTGCAATAAACAAGAATGCTTTGGTCTCAGATTATAATTTTGGATCTGGTACAAATAGAGTTTGGAGTATTCAGCTGCGAAGGAGTCTAAATGATTGGGAGTTGGATAGCTTCATGACAATGATGGAATTACTCTATTCCTTTCCAATGGAAGACACGGCTGATGTATTGAGTTAGAAGCACTCCACGCAGGGAGAATTTATAGTCAAAACCTTTTATCTGTTCTTACAGAATGGAGAGAAGGATATCTTCCCTTGGATGACTTTATGGAAGGCCCCTGTTCCTACAAGAGTAATTTTTTTCTCTTGGTGTGCCTTGAGGGGAAGGATTTTGACTATGGATAATCTACAGAGAAGGGGTTACTACATTGTTAATAGATGTACATTATGCCTCAGACAGGAGGAATCTATTAACCATCTGTTCATTCACTACGGCTGGGTCACTGAAATATAGAGTTTAGTTCTTTCATGCTTTGGCACACGTGACTTGAAAAGCTTTCTTTTAGCTTGGTGGGGACAACCTATGAGCAAGAGGAAGAGGAAGACTTGGAATACGATCCCTTATTGTCTCTTTTGGATGATTTGGAAGGAACGCAATAGGAGAATTTTTGACAACATAGAACGGATTGTTTTACATTTCAAAAGTGTATTCCTTTCTTGTTTCTTTAGTTGGGTTGAAGAAGGAAAAGAGTTAGATCTCAACTCTTTTCTACTCTTTATAGCAAGCATGAAATAGTAGGGGGTAGTTGTAATTTACTTTTTACCTTGGCATTCCTTAAAATGCCATTAATAATACTTACTTATCTTTTCAAAAAAAAAAAAAAAAACCTTGCTAGGTGCAACAACACAAACAAAGGAAGTGCTCTATAATAAGTAGGAGGACTTCTAGGAACTGGTGCTCACGGACCATGTTAAGTCACCCATTATACCCAATGCTTAAACCATTAAACGAGTCTAACAATGTATATCAAGCAACAATAACTTGTTTGTTTGTTTTGTTTTACTTATCTGAATGCTGAATTATATTTTAGAGTGAAAGTTAATTTACTTTACTTTGGTTAGCTCGTACAGCACACAGAAACATGGGCAAATGGTTTAAACGTCAAAATTTTGGCTTGCAAATAGAGTGCTGGGATCTGAGATAAAACATTACTGATATTTGGTCTGCAACCTGCAAGACACTGATATGCCATTGAGTTCATGATTCACATGTTAGAGACATTTATCTAGAACCTCCGCACCACAAGAACAACTTTAGTCTTTTGTCTTTGCAGAGGAAACTGAATTAAATTGAAAAGATGAAAATCACACACATTGTATTAGGATTCATGGTCCTATTTATATACACACACGAGTCCTACTTCTTAGGAAACTATACATATTAGGGAATTAGGAAATTAGGAAACTGAAGATCTTCCTACTATATTTACTAATATCTAACACTCCCCCTCAAGCTGGAGCATATATATCATATGTTCCTAGCTTGGTACAAATAAATCTCACTCTAGATCTCCCCAAAGCTTTGGTAAATAAATCTGCAAGTTGATCTTCAGATTTCACATGACCAGTTTTAATAATATTCTGTAAAATCTTCTCTCTAACAAAATAACAATCAATTTTAATGTGTTTGGTTCTTTCATGAAACACTGGATTAGAAGCAATATGAATAGCAGTTTGATTATCACAAAGTAATTCCATAGGTTGTGAATAATGGACTTCTAACTCCTCCAATATATGTTGTATCCATATCAACTCACAAGACGTATGCGCCATAGCTCTATACTTTGATTCAGCACTTGATTGAGCTACTACTGTCTATTTCTTACTTTTCCAGGACACCAGATTACCTCCAACAAAGACACAGTATCTAGTTGTAGACCTTCTATCTGATGGTGACCCAGCCCAGTCTGCATCAGTGTATCCTTGAACTAAAGTGTGCCCATTGTTCTTATATAATAAGCCTCTACCAGGTGCACCTTTTAGGTATCTTAGAATTCGAATGATTGCATCCCAATGATAACTGCGAGGTGAATCTAGAAACTGACTAACCACACTTGTAGCAAATGCCACATCTGGTCTTGTAACAGTCAAATAATTTAGCTTTCCAACCAAATTGCGATACTGACTAGGATCATGTAATAGCTCTCCCTTATCTGCCTCCAGCTTAGTATTTGGATCCATTGGAGTGTCCACCGGTTTAGAACCCAACATACCAGTCTCAGATAACAAATCAAGAGCAAACTTCCTTTGAGAAAGAGAAATACCTCTTCATGATCTGGCAATCTCAGTCCCTAAGAAATATTTAATGAGCCCAAATCCTTCGTACTAAATTTGCTTTGGAGGAAGTTCTTCAGATTAATAATACCTTGTGTATTGTCACCTGTGATAACAATGTCATCTACATACACTAGTAACCAAATTCTGCCATTAGATGAATGTCGACAAAATACTGAATGATCTGCACTACAGCGATTTAAACCAAACTCAGTGACAATAGTGCTGAACCTACCAAACCATGCTTGAGGAGATTGTTTTAGCCCATATAATGACTTTTTCAATTTATAAACTAACTCAGACTCCCCCTGAGCAACAAAACCAGGAGGTTGCTCCATATAAACTTCCTCAGTTAGATCACCATAAAGAAATATACATTCTTCACATCCAGCTAATATAAAGACCAATCATAAACCGCAGCCAAAGAAATAATAAGACGGACAGAGGCAACTTTAGCAACAGGAGAAAAAGTCTAAGAAAAATCCAGACCATAAACTTGCGTATACCCTTTGGCAACAAGACGACCTTTTAGTCTATCCATAGTGCCATCAGGTTGAACTTTAACTGTGTATACCCATCGACACCCAACCTTGGACTTACTAGGAGGAAGAGGAACCAATTCCCAAGTACCATTAGCTCGAAGAGCAGACATCTCTTCTTCCATAGCAAAACGCTAGCCAAAATGAGATAGTGCTTCAGAAAGAGAATTAGGGATAGAAACAGAAGATAAAGATGTAACAAATGACATATAAGAAGGGGATAACGCATCATAAGACACAAAATTAGAAAGAGGATGAGAAGTACAAGTGCGTTTACCCTTTTGAAGAGCAATAGGAAGATCTAACTCGTTGGGAGGATTAGATGACATAGAGGAGGCCGATGGTGGAGCACATGAAGCTTCAAGTGGAGCAGTTGCTGCTCAATGTCTGGTGTAGACGTGCAAATTAGGGTGAGACAAGTGACGAGCTGGATTCGGTGATTTGGGAGGAGAAACAGGTTCAGCAGAGAAAAGAGGTAAAGGAAGACTCTCATCAAGAATAGCGGAAGGTTGTGATTGAGTGAAAAACGTGGTAGACTAAAAAAAAGTAACATCAGCACACGCAAAGAAGCGATTAAGAGAAGGACTATAGCAACGATATCCTTTTTGTACCCTAGAGTACCTAAGAAAAATACACTTATGAGCACGAGGATCTAATTTATCAGATCCTGGAGTAAGCTGATGGACAAAGGAAACACAACCAAAAATCTGAGGTGGAATAGAGTATAATGGTTGGTTTGGGAACAACACAGAATATGGAATACGGTTATCAAGAACAGACGAGGGCATCCGGTTAATTAAATAACAAGCAGTTAAAATAGCATCACTCCAAAAAGTTTTGGGAACATTCATGTGAATTAGAAGACAACGAGCAGTTTCAACTAAATGCAAATTCTTTCTTTCAACAACTCCATTTTGTTGTGGTGTGTGGTAACAAGAAGACTGGTGAATAATGCCCAAAGAAGCCATAAATTCAGTAAAAAGGTTAGAAAAATATTCTTTAGCATTATCACTACTAAGAATTCGAACAGGCACACCAAACTGAGTTTTAATTTCAGCATAAAAGGATTGAAAAATAGGAAACAATTCTGAGCGATTTTTCATTAAATAAATCCAAGTAAGTCTTGAAAAATCATCAATAAATGTGACAAAATATTTAAATCCTAACTTTGAAGTGACTCGACTAGGACCCCAAACATCTGAATGAACTAAATAAAAAGGACATGGTGACCTCTGATTGACTCGGGAAGCAAAAGACACATGGTGATGCTTTCCCAATTGACAGGACTCACAGTTTAAAGAATTTAAATGACTTAGACTAGGACATAAAGACTTCAGCTTTTTTAAAGACGAATGACCAAGGCGACAATGAATCTCAGTAGGGGAAGCAAAGGCAGAACAAGCTTTAGGTCTCGTAGTATCAAGGTGGTAGACTCCTCCCGCTTTATGCCCTCCTCCAATCGTCTCCCTTGTCGTCATATCCTAGATAATGACAGAATCAGGAAAGAATGTTACGGAGCAATTATGATGCTTTATAAGTTTACTCACAGATACTAGATTAAATGGGAAAGAAGGAACATACAAAACTGAGGATAAAGAAAAGGAATGAGAAGGGATTATTGTACCAATACCACTAACAGGAGTTGTAGAGCCATTGGCTAGAGTAACTGCTTTTAGAGAATTAGAATACTGAATGTCAGAAAATAATGTGAATGCTCCAGACATATGATTAGAAGCCTCAGAGTCAATAATCCAAAGAGTAGGAGAATGAGTGGAAAGACATGCAAGGGAATTACCTTGAGGAGCAGTAGGAAGGGAAGCAGTAGGAAGAGAGGCCTGATAAGCTGTCTGGTACTGTAAGAATCTTGAATATTCTTCTCCTGAAAGAGTTACTGTCTGAGGATGCTCACTAGTAGCAGAGACCTTTGTAGAAGGATCAGAAGATACAGTATGTGCCATGTGTGAAGGTCGGCTAAATAAATCCCAACATTTTTCACGAATATGTCCTAGTTTTCCACAATTTGTACACTTTGGTCGCGATCCTCTACCACGACCTCCTCGTCCACCACGACTACCTCCACGAGTACCATGATTATCACGACTATCAGAGGGAGATGGTGGTATTTGGCTAGCAAGAGCAGACTGAGAGGTATCTTGACTAACTGAGGACGAATCTCGGGATACAGACCTCATAACTCTGCAATAAGTCTCAGCGAATGAAGGAAGAGAAGCCCCACTAAGTATCTGGGCTCTCACTGGTTCAAATTCAGGATCAAGGCCAGCGAGAAATCAGAGAACTACCATCTGCTCACGCTGCTTTTGCATCTCATTCATATCCAAGGATAAGGGCTGAATAGAATTCAATTCCTCAGAGATTCGTTTTAAAGCGGCAAAGTAATCTGTAATTGACTTGCCAGACTACTGCAACTGGAAAACCTCACGAGACAAATCATACATGCAAGTTAAGTCGATAGAAAATAGCACACGAACATACTCCCAAATCTCTTTACATGTATCCAAGTGAGTACACATATTAGCCACGTGAGGTTCCATAAAATTCCAAAGTAAACTAACAAGATATGCATCTGTTTGAACCCATGCATCGTAGGTAAGATCAGTCGATGGTGGAGTTGAACTAGTGAGGTATTTTTGTTTTCCATATCCCGTTAAAGCAATTTTAATAGCTTTAGCCCAATGTATATAATTGGTTCCATTCAATTTTCTCGTAGTGAGTTGAGCACAGCTGTGTTAAAATAGTAGATGAGCCAACAGTGGTGGAATCAGATTTAGATTTCATAGTGCTACAGTAAATAATTAAGATGACTTACTTTATAGGGTTGCTTTATTGGACTGGGTTACTGGGCTGTGTTATTGGACTGGACTGAATTGCTGTGCTGGACTTAATCTAAGCAGTAGGCTGTGTTAAAATACTGCAGAGAAACTAGGCTTAACTGGGCTGTTTTGCTGGGCTTAACTGGGCTTAACTGGGCTGCTTTGCTGGGCTTAACTGGGCTGCGGGAAGAACCAAATAAGTGCCTCAAAAATTCCAAATCCAATTCACCTTAACTTGTATTCAAATAAAATACAAAGTTGCAGATCTTCGGAGCCAATCGACGGCAGAAGGAAACCCTAAAATTGGATTCGTTAGAGAAGGCAGAAGAGATTGCAGACCTCGTAACCCTTTGACAATAGCGAACAATTAGGCACCGGAAGAGGACGAACTGATGATGAACACCGAGTGACGATGGGTGACAACCCATGTGAACGACAGAGCGAACAATTCGATTGGACGCCAAGACGATCGACGTTGTTTGACTTTGTTCACACCGGCGGGACTGGAACGAGTGACTGTTCACGCCGACGGGACTGTTCGGCTCTGTTCACTGGATTGAGCGACATTGGGTGATGTTGATACCCTTGTGTCGGTTGGATTGGACTGACAATTTCTGACGGCTAGGGTTTCTCACGGTACCACTGCTCTGATACCATGTAGAGGAAACTGAATTAAATTGAAAATATGAAAATCACACATATTGTATTAGGATTCATGGTCCTATTTATATACACACACGAGTCCTACTTCTTAGGAAACTATACATATTAGGGAATTAGGAAATTAGGAAACTGAAGATCTTCCTACTATATTACTAATATCTAGCAGTCTTGAAGCAGACTGTTGTAGTTTATTAAACGTGCTTGTGGATCTCATTCAAAGTTATGCATCACCCATGATGTAGTGAGTCCTCTCAAGTTTGAAGCTCAAATGTTGTTAGGGGGGAAAAATCATCAAGAAAGGTGCTAAGACTGTTCTGAGTGTGCCTTGCACAAAAACAAAAAGATTGATTGTTCTTTTCTTAGCAATGAGGTTGTTTTACTGTTTCTCTGAAAACTACCACAAAAAGGAACACTTTTCTGGTCACTTGGGTTTCCCTATAGACTCTTGAAAAGTGTAAGTGACTGAATGACTTTCAATGTAACGCCTGTCAAGAATATGGAAGATGATTCCACAATGAACGCACCAATCCTAGTCAAGGATAGTCTTATTTTAATCTTCACTATTTAGTTATCAAAATAGTTCAATTTCTACTTCTCTTGAAACACTGAATTGTAGGGACTGATAACTATTACCCTAATAAGCACAAATACGAATACGCAATATGGGTATGACATGACACAAATATGCTAACACGTCAATTTTTAAAATTATTAGGATACAACATGGCTGGGACTCGTTAATGAAAAAATATATAATTTTATTTATGTACATGAAAAACTATTTCTTAGTCATTTTTGTACTATAAATGCATTTATCTTTTATTGATATCTATTCTAAAAGATTGTATTTACTAACAACTTAGAAATTTTAGATCTTAATATTTCCTAAAATAAAAAAAAAATGATAAGGAATTATAAATGTAATTCATGTCTCTCTCCTTTAGCTAATGCTTCAACCCACAGTTGCTGAACTTCTGCACCCCTACATTTAACCATTGATTTATCGTGAGCCGCATTTGTTTTTGAACTTGAGTTCTAGATGTGTTCCTTTAGTTGATGTGCATTGTTCATTTTCCATAGGATTGTGGTATAATTGAATTGAATGTGCAGAAATAAGGTGGACTAGAATATACCAATGGCCCCCAAAAAATCAGAAGTCAAGGGTGATGAAAAGGCAGTTGATGGTGCGTCCCCAGTATCCTCCTACCTGCCATGAAAGTCAAATGCCTTGTGTTAATACAATTTCTGAAGTGACAGTTGTTATCAACGGTGAATGGAAGGTAGGGGATTTGGTCGATTGGTGGACTGATGGTTGTTATTGGTCTGGAAGAGTGACTCAAATATTTGGCAATGACAAGGTTCAGGTAATAATATTTCTGTTTTGCCATGCACTTTCCATTATTGAATTAACTAATTTGAGCTTGTGTTATTAAGGACATTGTAAGCCATGTTGATGTGGTATTTAATGATGAATGAAGTAGTCCTGATATGTGCCAAACTTTTCTGTAGTACCTAAAAACCACTTGGTGTTTAATGTTTGTATACTACTTAAGATGAGTAATGTTTTTATGGAATGCAAGCTTGTTTGTTTTTGTAGCGTTGCAATTGCTTGCTTGTTTCTCATGATTTAGTAAATCAGCTTAGAGCTTGCATTGATGTTGATAAATCTGTTTTGGGCAAATGGAAATGTATGTCACTATTAACAGAAAACAAGGAACCAATAGTGTAAGAATGATCAAGAATTCATCAGGGAACAGCTAACCATGGTCAAGCACTAGAACAAGGAGACATATAAATATGACTTCCCCAACAAGAATCTTGAGAAAGGTTCTCACTTATTCAATGATTTTACTACCCATTAGACGACCTTAGGGCATCCACATAATTACTCTAAACACATTCTCTTCTCTCAAGTAAAGATTGAAGAGTGAAAAAGAGGCCACATTAGCATCTCTACACACTGTTTTAAATATTCTCTACATTGAATTTTCAAATGTTGAGTCTATAAAGCATTCTATATTCTAGAGGATTATATAGAGTAGCTGACATGGGGTGCTTTGAATAGAGAATTTCTAAAGTCACTTTTTGAAGGCAGTATATAAAATATTGTGTGTATATTTCTCATATATTTTGCAAAGGGAAGACCATTATTTAAAGTGTACAACCAAGCTATATAAGGAAAGAAGACTCCCTAGAATCAGGCTAAAAATTAGGGGTGATTGATTACTCTAAAATAGCTTACTCTAATTACCACCAATACAACCGGGACACACCCCAAAAATACCTAAGTTGAAATATTCTACGTATTCTACACCCCCTCAAGTTGGATCATGGATATTAATCATATCCAACTTGTATCGAAGATGGTCAAAGTTCTGCCGGGGTAGACCCTTGATGGGAATATTAGTAATCTGCTCTCTTGTAGGCACATCAATCATGCAAATGATTTCTTCCTCATATTTCTCCTTGATAAAGTGTCTGTCTACCTCTATGTGTTTGGTGCTATCATGTTGAACCGGATTAAGAGAGATGTTGATGGATGCCTTATTATCATAGTAGAGTTTGATAAGACACTCTACTATAATACCTAGTTCCTCCAACAACTTCTTTAGCCATAGTCCTTCACACATTTCTTGTGCAACTGCTCCAAAGTCAGCTTCAGCACTGCTTCTAGCCACGACACTTTGTTTCTTACTTATCCACGTCACTAGATTTTCCCAGACAAATATGTAGTAGCTTGTTGTGGACCTTCTATCTTCTGCTGAAACTGCCCAATCTACTTTTGTGAAAATCTCCACTTTTTTGCTTCCACTCTTTTTGAAGAACAATCCTCTATCTGGTGAACCTTTGAGATACGTGAGAATCTTCTAGACAATTTCCTGGTGGGATTCCTTTGGTGGATGTATATGCTAACTTCCACACTTACTTGCAAATGCAATGTCTGGTCGGGTATGTGAGTGATAAATTAGTCTCCCACAAGTCTCTGATAGCTCTCTCTACTAACCAGCCCTCCTTCATCTTCTATTCTGTTCCCAGTTTCAATCGGAGTATCACTTGGCTTACAATCAAGCATATCCCAGTTTCAGCGAGAAAATCCAGGACATATTTCCACTGAGAAACACTTATCCCCTTCTTCGATCTAGTGACCTCCATACTGAGAAAGTATTGCATCTGTCCCATGTCTTTTACCTCGAATTCCTTGGTTAAGACTTTTTTCAATCTTTCCATCTCCACTGTATTGTCTCAGTTAGGATAATGTCATTAACATATAGAATCAGAATGGTCTTCTTCTTTTTTGCGGACCAATGGAAGAACATGGTATGATTTGATTGTCCCTACCAGTATCCTTGTTCTTTTATTATTCTAGTGAATCTGTTAAACCAGGCTCTTGGAGACTGTTTGAGCCCGTATAAGGATTTCTTGAATTTCACTTTCTTACCATCTTCCTTCTCGCAAAAACTGGGTGGTAGTGTTATAAAGACCTCCTCTTCTAGCTCACCATTTAGGAAGGCATTCTTAATATCAAATTGTTGGAGTGGCCATTCCAAGTTTGCAACTAAGGAAGGTAGGACCCTTATGGTATTCAATTTTGCCACGGGTGCAAATGTCTCCATGTGATCAACTCCGTAGGTCTGAGTGAACCCTTTGGCTACAAGTCGAGCTTTGTACCTTTCCACTGAACCATCAGCTTTGTATTTTATTGTGAATACCCACTTATAGCCTACTGGTTTCTTTCCCTTTGGTAGAGTCATTATCTCCATGTTCTATTCTTATTCAATGCTCTCATTTCCTCCATTACAACTTCCCTCCATTCAGGGATTTCCAAAGACTCCTCAATGGCTTTTGGAATCCGTATGCTATCAAGGTTAGCTGTGAATGCACTGACAGTTTGTAGATAGAGTGTTATAAGAGATAAATTTGGCAATAGGGTGGAGAGTACATGACCATGGTTGTTTTCTGGGAGCAATGGAAAGATCAATATTATCTGAGTTAGGAATAGTTTCTGTTACCTGATTAGGAT
The DNA here is from genome assembly GCA_019916065.1 of Vitellaria paradoxa. NCBI lineage: Eukaryota > Viridiplantae > Streptophyta > Magnoliopsida > Ericales > Sapotaceae > Vitellaria > Vitellaria paradoxa. Next base: position 11,821,445 of record CM034236.1, read on the forward strand.
TTACCGGGGACTCATGGGTACTTAGAGCTACATCGGATCAGATTCTTTTGGTGCCTTGAGTGTGGGGTCTCCATAGGCTTTGATTTAGGTTTCCGTGAGTAAACAAGTGTCTCCTTGATTGTGTGTGGTCCTATCTCTCCCCCTGAGGTCAAGTGCCCTTCTGTGCTAGGCAAAGAAGTACTAGAATTTGGAGTAGGCTCAAAAATGGTGATCTCAAAGTCTAGATACTGAGCTTCACTCGAGGACTCCCCCTGAAACAAGGGCTTTGAATAGTATGGAGTCTGTTCAAAAAAGGTGACATCAAGGCTGACAACCAATTTTTTTAAGGTAGGGTCATAACACCGATAACCCTTTTTTGTAGAAGAATATCCTAGAAAAATGTGAGTGCTCTAGATCTAACTTGGTACGGTATTGAGCACGAATATGCACAAAGGCAGTACACTCGATCACTCTCAAAGGAAGCGTGGAATTGAGACGGAATAAAGGAAAATTTTCTTTGAATTTCTGGAAGAGGTGAGACAAAGGAACGAATTTAGCTGGGCATCCGATTTATGAGATAGGTTGCTCGTAAGATAGCATCACCCCAAAAATTTTTGGGCATATTAGATGTAAAAAGGAGAACACGGGCAACATCAAGGATATGTCGTTTCTTTCGTTCAGCCACCCCATTTTGTTGTGGTGTGTCGATGCATGAACTTTAGTGAATAATACCCTTTTCATTTAGGAATGTGCCTAGACAGTTATTGAAATACTTGGTGTCATTATCAATGCGCAGGATTTCGATTTTGGTATGAAACTAAGTATGTATCATGGAATAGAGGTTAATAAACACAGAGCAAACGTCAATTTTGTCGTGTAACAGGTACAACCAACAAAGACGTGTGTGATCATCAATAAAAGTGATAAACTATTTTGTGTGGGTTCGATTTGGAACAGGGCAAGGATCCCACAAATCACTGTTAAGCATAGAAAAAAGGCATAGATGGTTTATACACAAATCTAGTAAAAGAAGTATGCTGGTGTTTAGCAAGCTCACAAATTTCATACTAAAAATCAACTGTTGTTTTATTGGAACAAATGGAAGGAAATAATTGTTGCATATATTGAAAGTTGGGATGTCCCATTCTACGATGCCATAACAAAAGTTTTTTTTTGGGGTTGGTTGCCTTAACAAAAGTTCATTATTCCTTGGACTAGAAAGAGAAACACAAATAGCAGTGTGGCACAGTTCACTTGTAGTAGCCTCCTCAAGGTAATAGACACCCTTGTACTCCTTAGTATTGCCAATCATCTTCCTCAATGATAGGTCCTGAAACGTACAAAAAGAGGGCAAAAAATTAGCACAACAGTTGGAACTTCTGGTTACTTGGCTAACAGACAATAAGTTGCGGGACAAATTAGGCGCATAAGGGACATTTTCAAGTATAATAGATGGAGAGATTCGATTTACTGGCTACTGGAGAAAAAGTACCATCTGCAATTTTTACTTTCAAGTTCCCAGCACAAGGTGAGTAGGATGAAAATAAATGATAAGCATCTATCATATGATTAGATGCACTAGAGTCGTTAATTCAAAGGGTACTGGTACGAGAGATAAGAGCTGACAAAAAATACCTTTATGGACTAATTTCCCTGATGACACACGGGAGGAGGATGTGATGCCTAGTCCTTGAAAGGAAGAGAAAAGTTCAGATAACTTTCCTAGTTGTTCAGCACTGAACTCCCCACTCGCAAATACCTGAGAACTCTGCTCTTCTAGTCCCTTCTCGACCTAATGCTCTGTAGTAGCTTGGTAGCCTTTATTTTCCTTTGCTATTTGGGCTTCCAATCAATGGGCTTACCATGCAGATCCCAACATTTATCTTCAGAATACCCACTTTTCCCACAGTGGTTACACCACAATCTGCCTTTTCGTGGTTTTTGGCTAGGCCCACTCGGAGGCCCACACGTTACAAGGGCTGATCTTTCGGGTTTAGTCTCCATAGATGCATCATTTTCCTTTAACATCACCTTGTATCAGGCTTCCTCTCGCCGGACTTCAGAGAATACTTCACGAGTTGAGGTAGATGCCGGTGACCAAGAATTCTTTCCCTCATGTCGTCGAGTTCACAGTTCAATCCAGCCAAGAATTCAAAAACTTTTTCATTCACCAATTTCTTCCGATACCGAGTGCTGTCGCCTAGACATTCCCATTCCTCTTCACTGCTTAGATCTAATTCTTGCTACAATGTCACATTCCATGTAATAATCAGTAACATCCTGATCTCCTTGCTTCATCTTCCATAGCCTAGTTTTTAACTTAAAGAGTTGGGAAAAATTCCCTACATCAGAGTACAGCTCTTGGATAGCCTCCTACACATCCTTGGCTGTTGGAAGGAAAAGATGAGGTCTTCCTACAGCTGGCATCATTGAATTGATAAGGCATGATGTGACAAATGAATTTTCTCAATGCCACTTTTGGAGTGCTCCGGCGTCAGTGGATGGAGGTTGCTTGATCTCCCCTGTGAAATAACTGAGCTTTCCCTTACCCTTGATAACAAGTTTGATGGATTGGGCCCACTCCTTGTAATTTTTCCTATTTAGCTTTTCCAAGGCGAGTTGAACAGTTGAATTCTCAAAACCTTTAGTTGAACTAAGGGAAGGTATTCTCCTTAGACCTCCTCCTTGAGTTCCCAAGATGAAAGAATCTTAACTATCTTTCGTATAGTTCGCCATTACTAGAAGCAATTAGGATTTCAGAGATAATGGGTCGACACTGAAGATCCTGGGGAAGGCGACAATGATGTTTCGATGATTGCTGATGAAGATCGCCGAAGAGGTTGACGTTGCTGCGATGAAAAAGGCTGCTGAAGATGATGCCGACGCCGCTGTTTGGGCTTGCGACAGAATGTCGATGGACCCTACGACTATCAATGGTTGATACTTCGATCGACAACGAACACAGAGCCGGCGATGGGTTGCTATTGTCTGTGGCATGGGTTGCTATTGTCTGTGGTATGGGTTGATACTAAAAATGAAGCTTCGTCGCCTGTTGGATTTGGACTGATGACAGGCAAAGATAGGGATCGATGACTCGCGATAGGCGAAATTAGGGATCGACAACTGATGAAGTCTGTCAATGACGATGAGATGATTCCGCTGATGGTCAACGATGACCCTTATGACGGTGAGATAATGTATACATAGATAATTAAACCTCCTCTGATATCATGAAGGCAATATATAAAATATTCTGTGTATATTTCTCATATATTTTACAAAGAGAAGACCACTATTTAAGGTGTGCAACCAAGCTATATAAGGAAAGAAGACTCCCTAGAATCAGCCTGAAAATTAGGGATGACAGCTTACTCTAATTACTTTCAATACAACCAGGATACACCCCAAAAATACCTAAACTGAAATATTCTACATATTCTACACTTTTTTTTTTTTAAGGGGAGGGAGAAGACTCGAACTCGAGTCATGAGCGAGCAGGAAAGGCTATTCTACACTTTTTACTCCATCTTAGTTGAGAAAAGCTAATGCGAATGTCCTTAGAAGCTTTGTATCCTCTTGGGGAGAGGAGAAACTCCAAAATTTATTCAGGTGATGAACATAATTCACCAAGAGCGTTATTTTCAACCTAGTGCATTGCAAAATTAGAAAAATCTTCTTTAAGACGTTTTAGACTAACCCAAAGAAGGGGATTCTCTGGGCACAGCCAAAACCAAATGGGTGAAACACTTCTTTTCAGATTTTTCTTTGAAGATATCTTTAGTGCCAATGAATTGGATTGGATTTTGTTAAAGTAACATTTGGTACAAGGTGGTGGGCTGGAATGGACATTCTCACTTCTCATTCCCATTCCCTTGTTTGGTACACTGAAATGAAGTGGAATGTACATTCCATGGAATCACCATTTCAACAAAATGTAGGAATATTTATTTTCTCTATCTAAGGAAAGATAGGGAGTGATCGTTCTCACATTTTCATTCCTTTAGTGGATTAGGAAAAAGAGAGAGAGAGAGAGAGAGAGAGAGAGAGAGAGAGAGAGAGAGAGAGAGAGAAGGAAAGAGAGAATAATAAAGCAAATGATGGCTACCACCAGCCACCACTAACCGTCCCACCTTGACCACCACTATTTGCCTCCACCCCACGACCACGACCACCTTCCACCACTTCTACCTTTGTGTTTGCCACCACCACCTCTAGCCACTGCCATTGTTGCAATCGACAACTTGCACCTCTGTCACCACCACCATCATTTGCACCACTTCCACTTCCACTACCCTTCACCACTCTTTACTATTTTTGTCGCCACCCACCACTTCTATCATTGCCATGCGCCACCTCCATTATCTATTAGCACCAACGTTGCCATTGCCACCACCACACCAGTTCCATTTCCATCAGCACTCTATCACCTCCATTGTTATTCGTTATTGCCATTACCCTCCAACACCCTCCACCATTTCTGCCACCAATCACCATCCCCACCTCCACCAGCATCTCGCACCAACAGCACCAGTACCAACACCACCCTCTTCCTCTTCCACTTCCACTATCATTACCTTTACAGCCATAACCTGGCATCACCAATGCATCTAGATTTTTTTTTTATTCCATTTCATCTTCTTAATTTATACTAACATTAAAATATTCATTCTATTTTAACATTCTTTAATTTAGAAATCAAACTAGAGAATGAGAATGGTTCCATTCTGTTCCAAACATCAATCCATTGCTATTACATTTCATTACCCTGTACGAAACATAACCAGAGTGTATGTCCATTGGCAAGATTCACCTTGAACTGGATTTTGATTACCAAAATGGGAACTTTTCTATAGGTTCTTCACAGCTATTGTTGAGGGTCAATGGATATAAACTTGTCTATTAGCAAGATTCAACTTGAACTGGATTTTCATCACAAAAATGGGAATATTTTCCCTTGGTTCTCCAGAGCTATTGTTGAGGGTCAATGAATATAAGCTTGATTGGTGTTGGTAACCTTATTAATCTCTTATGTGAATTGCAGTATGATTTCTCTGTGTTGTGCTCTTTCAAGTTTGCCAAAAATATACCAGCTTGCTGTTATGTATTGGATTTATCACTGAAATCGCTTCTACTTATTTTCTAAGTTAATAGATTTTCATTCTATTAAAAAGCTGTTACTTCTTAGTCAATGGACGAATTACCACTCTCATTCTATGAATTTTACTGCATTTCCACCTTATTTTCTTTAAAATTCACATTAAGGGAAAGAAAAGCAAATATGTGTTGGGAGCTTTAGGTGATTAGTCCCACATTTGGATTTGGTGGGGATACCCTGGCATAGTTGTCAAATTAAGATTCGTATCATGAACTAGAATATTAGGTTTGGGAATTGTGAATTGCATCGACTAAGGAATCAGAAGATTCAGTATAAAATTAGAAAATGATATTCATATATTAAAACTATATAAGATATTGAATAATGAACATTATTATGCTTAAAAATTAATAATTTAATAGGATCATGGTGTCTAAGATCAAATGGACACTTGTTTATATTTTTTTGGGTTTTGCCTCTGTTTGAGAGGTTTTTGTACTTGGGTGGCATCCCCCGATGCTTTCTTTTTCCAATACATTTTTCTTATTTGTCCCCCCCCCAAAAAAAAAGTGATTACGATATCTAAATGGAAAGAAGCTAGTTGTATGGTCGTGAATGCAAAAATCATGTTTAGCAAGGGCAAAGACGGTTTATTTAGGGACCTTAGCATAAAAATTTAGGGTTCAAAAGGACTCGTGCGAAAATGATTTGCAAGTAGTTAAAAATTCTTAGTCCGTTATGAGCATTTCTAACTTCATTTCTTTTTAAAAAAAATAAGAAAAGAAAAAATAGATATTTTTGCAAATTCAGTTTGAATGACCTGACCAAGATCTGTCACCACCTTCATACTTCCTGAATCGCATCATAAGGTTTTCTATGAATCAGATAAATTTGGTTTGATTTTCCACATTTCATCAATCCAATTCAATTTGGAGGTAAGATATGCATTGATTAGATGGTATGTTGACTCGAATTGGGAATCGTACAATTTTGACGACTATTGACCTCTAGTACTAAAAATGGGATAAGCAAAGCAGATAGTTGAGGATAGGATTGGCTTTTTGAATGTGTTTGATTGCTGCTGTTAGTCCTTATTGATTTCTTACACAAATTGGATCCAGGTGACTTCCATTTAATGGTACTTGTTTTTTTGGGGCAAAATTATGCCACTGTCATCATAGTTTGGGAATAATATACATTCTACACTTACATTCTAGAAATAATACCAAATCCCTTTTGCTTTACTTATAGGTTAATAGAACCCTCTTCTAGTGGGAAGATGTTAAAGAATTGAAGGACTTTGTTGATGATGTTGCTTTGAGTATGAATTTAAAAATTTAAAATTTTCCCTTAATAACAATTGTCAATTTTATTTTTCTAAGAAGAAAAAAAAATTGTCAATTCAATTATATCATATGGCAAAAGGAAAGAATAATTAATGCACTACTCTTAATTTTGATGTGTTATTTAAGCAAATTATTTCCACTTTTAAGTCCTTTTGACTTCTCCTCCCATCTCTCTCCAAGGTTTGTAAATTTAAAAGACGAAGACAAATTGATTTATATTTGGTTATGTTTCCTCCTTTGTCTCTCCTCTTCCTGTTACTCTCATTTTTTGTAAGGCTTGCTACTCACCATTTTGCTACACCAATTTCCACAAACCAATAATGCTACTTTGCTACACCAATTTCCACAACCCAATAATGCTACTCTCACCATTAATGGCAGCACGTGAGGAGTACTTATTGTAGCAGCACCCACATTCACTCCAATGATATATTCTCTCTCTAATCCAAGATGTTTCTATGTTATTAACCCTTTGTTTGAAGTTGTCCCACATCGATTCATGAGAAAAGTTAATTTTCCTAAATAAGATATGGACATCTCTTACCTTAACTCTAGGTTTTAAGGTTGAGGTTGAGGTCTCTACTCTTATGTATTGTTGGACTTCTTTAACATGGTATCAGAACCTTCCGACCTTGGATAGAATAGGCCTCGTCAAATTCTGGTGAGCGTCGTTGCTATTGTACCTTTCTCACCTTTCTGCTAGCCGCTGCCTTTTCTCTGATTTGTGTCGCACATATCCGGCAACCCATCTCATTCAATCCATGCAACCCAGCTAGTCCGACATTTTTTTTATCTGCCCAACTTCCACTAGCGCTATCGTCGCACCACATGTAATTAGCATTTAAGTCACTTACCTATATTAGAATATATTTCTTTACCATATATAATTAGCATATTCTAGGATATTCTACTTTCCTTGTTTAAGTTATTTTAGCCTATGCATATCATTATATTCTTTCTTGTAATTTACAACCCATCAATATATTTATTGTTTCATTTTCTTTCCCATTATTCTTCTCCTTTTCTAACATGGTATTAGTTGAATAATATTGGAGTAAAATAGGAGATTGAGTTATTTTCCTCATCTCCCTCATATTGTATTTATATTGATGAATTATAATCAAATTAGGAAATAATTCTCCTATTAGGATACACATTAATTTAGAAAATATAATCACAGCTCATGAATCAAATTCTAGCTATCCTAGAATATTTTAAGGATTCTAACACTCTTCCTCAAACTGGAGCATAGAGGTCAAACATGCCCAGTTTGGTGGACAACTTTTGAAACAAAGGTCGAGCTAATGGTTTTGTGAGAATATTCCTCAACTGAGAATCAGAGCGTACAAATGGAGTAGCAATATCGCACTTAAGTAAGAGATCTCGGATAAAGTAACAATCAACTTCAATGTGCTTGGTTTGTTAATGGAATACAGGATTATTAGTAATGAATATTGTAGCCTGATTGTCACAGAACATAGACGTCGGAGCCAAAATTGAAAGACCAAAATCCTAAAGAAGAGGATAAACCCAAAGCATCTCAGATGCAGTGTGAGCTATGGCACGATACTTAGCCTCTGCGTTAGACCGAGTTACAACATGCTGTTTCTTTTTTCACCAAGTAACAAGATTGCTACCAACAAAAGTACAATATCTAGAAGTAGACCTCCAATCTAAACGATTACTAGCCCGGTCTGTATCACTATATTCAATCACGTCTGTTGTTGTAGAAGGCCGATAGAGTAAACTTTGACCAGGTGAATTCTTCAAATATCTCAAAATTCGACACACAGCATCAAAGTGAGGCTGACGAGGAGCATACATAAATTGACTAACTACTCCAACAGCATATGTAATATTAGGCTGTGTCATAGTGAGATAAATCGATTTACTCACAAGTCGACGATATCTACCAACATCAAAGAATGGTTCACCACTCTCAGAATCTAAATGAATAGAGGTATCCATAGGAGTATCAGCAGGATGAGATCCCAAAAGACCAGTCTCAGATAGTAAATCCAATACATATTTCCTGTGAGATAATGAGATACCTTGTGAGGAATGAGCAATCTCAATTCCTTGGAAATAGCGTAATGCGCTGAGATCTTTTGTACTAAACTGCTTCCCCAAATAACTTTTCAGTGCAGAAATACCCTCAGTGTCATCACTTGAGATAATGATATCATCCACATATGCAACCAAAATAATAATACCAGAAGATTTCTGACACACAGATACTGAGTGATCAGATGTGGATCACTTGAAACCATAGCTAAGAAGGGCAAAGCTAAATCGATCAAACAATGCCCGTGGAGATTGCTTGAGTTCATATAAGGCTTTATGTAAGCGACAAACCAAATGTTCACTCCCTGTTGTGACATACCCAGGGGGTTGATCCATATAGACTTCCTCCTAAAGTTTATCATGCAAAAAAGCATTAACATCCAACTGGAATAAAGGCCACGATTTACTCACTGCAACCGTTAGTAAAATGCGAACTAAATTAAGACGAGCCACTGGTGAAAGGGTCTCTAAATAATCAAAGCCATAGGTCTGAGTGTATCCTTTAGCAACCAATTGAGGCTTAAGTCTCTCAATAGATCCATCTGGTAAATATTTCACTGTGTACACTCATCGACATCCTACTGTCTTCTTCCTAGGTGGAAGAGTGGTAAGCTCCCATGTATGGTTATGTTGTAATGCCTGCGTCTCCTCATCCATCGATCTCTTCTAGTTAGGTGATAATAATGCCTGCTTATAAGATGTGAGAGGAGAAACAGAAGACAAGGCACAAACAAAGAACTGGAAACGAGGTGATATACGATGATAGGAGACAAATTTAGCATTAGAATATTAAGTATACACACGTTTACCTTTCCTGAGGACAGTGGAAAGATCATCAATTTCAAGAGACTCGGTCTCAACAGGTTGTCTCAAGAGGCTCAGGGTCCAGAGGAATTAGAGTAGGCTTGGGATCCATATGGATAGAAGTAATTGGTCTAAGATGATTACGGCGCGGATATACCTGTAAGGGTGGAGGCATACTAGAATCAGCAGATGGTGACACATTTAAAGAAATGGGTGGTAGGTGAGTAAAGGGAACTTGTGTAGTGTGAGACGACCCCCCTTTCGAGAGAGGAGAGGCGACCCCCCTCACGAGAAAAGAAGGAGGTAGACTCAAACAAGGTAACATCAGCACTAACAAAATATTTACGAGAAGGAGGATGGTAATGCTGACATCCTTTCTGAGTACGAGAATATCCAAGAAAGACACAACGGCAAGCACGAGGAGAAAGTTTGTCTAAACCAGGATCCAGATTATGAACAAAAGTAATGCAACCACAAGTACGAAGTGGAAGAGAAAAAGGAGTAATAGAAGGATACAAAAGAGAAAAAGGAGAATGATTAATAAGACGAGGTGAAGGAACGCGATTAATAAGATAGCATGCAGTCAAGACAACATTCCCCCAATATTGTTTTGGAATATTCATTTGAAAACGAAGAGTAAGAGCAATATATACTAAATGTTGATGTTTGCGTTCAGCAACACCATTCTGTTGGGAGGTATGGACACATGAAGTTTGATGCAGAATGTCCCGTTCAATACAAAATTGGATTATGATAGACTGGGTATATTCAAGAGTATTATTAGAACGGAGGATTTTGATTTTTTTATCAAATTGAGTTAAAATCTCATTATAGAATTTTAAAATAATAGCAGGCAGTTTAGAATGATTTTTCACTAAAAACAATCAAGTCATACGAGAGTAGTCATTAATAAAAATAATAAAATACCAAAATTCATTAACAGAAGCAACTCTTGAAGAACCCCAAATGTTCGTATGGACTACATCAAACGGTTGAGACGCACGACTATTTTATGACTCGAAAATGAACTACAGTGATGCTTGCCAAGTTGACAAGCCTCACTCACACTTAAGACTCAAAATAGACCCTAAACTAGGAACAGCAAGCTTAAGACGAGCTAATGATGGATGACCCAAACGATAATGCCACTGGAAAGGAGACACGAATGTACCAAAGGCTGAATGAGAATATTGAAAATTGGTAGGATCAAGATAGTAAAGGCCAGCCCATTCACATCCCAAACCAATTGTCTTCTATGTCCTGAGATCCTGAAAAACACAAGAAGGAGAAAAGTTATAGAACAGTTCAAAGATTTAGTTAATTGACTAACAGATAACAAATTGAATGGAAAATTAGGTACAAAAGACTAGAGGATAAGGATAAGGAGGAAGAAGGGTGAAGATATCTTTTACCAGTCACAGGTCGAGAGGATCCATTGGCTAAGGTAATATTGTGAGTAGTAAGAACTAAGTTAGAAAATAGCGAAGAGTTACCAGATATATGTGCACTGGCACCAGAGTCAATAACCTATTGAGAGGAAGATTGAAAAGTAAAGCAAGCAATATTACTTGACTGTGCTAAAGTAGCAGTAGAAGAGCGAGAGGTGCGAATAGCCTGTACAATAGCCTCCAATTCAGCAGGAGTGAAGGGACTTGGAGAAGCAGTACTAGATGGAGCTAAATCACTCAAACCAGAAGTGCTCTGTGCAGAAGAATCAGTACCAGTGGGCGCAGTAGTGACATGATTAGCTTGCTCAGGACGACCATACTTCTTCTAGCAGTATGGTTCAGTGTGATTGGTGCCTCCACAATGATCACATTTTTTGTTGCCCCGTCCAGAACCACAACCACCTCCATGAGAACCACCACGAGATCCACCATGAGAGCTTCTGCCACCAGAACCACTAATGAGAGCAGCAGAATCAGATCCACCAGAGGAGACTAATTTAGAATGATGGCCCAACGAAAAACGCTGAAGGTGGGAATAAGCATTGGCTATAGAAGGGATAGTCTCTCTTGCCAAAAGATGATCCCTGTAACTGCAAAGATTATCGTTGAGGCCAGCAAGAAGCACAATTGTCATAAGTTCATCCCATCGTCGA